>JALJCO010005491.1:0-28280 GCA_023101725.1 Atherinomorus stipes | reverse complement strand
CCTCTCTTCCTCCGAAAATGTTTCCTTGCGATTTTTTTTACCAAATCCGACATGATGTGCCATCAAAACGAGTGAGAAACGCAGATATTTAAGGTCTGAAAGTTACGTTGTGTCTTTGGAATCAGAGTGATCGGAGAAGTTTTAGCTGTAACAAATAGGATATGAAAAATAGGAAAATTGTCCGATTTGAAATAAATAAATGCAACTTATAGTGCAGTGCAGCATATATATTCTTTTCCTCTTCATGATGCATTTTTTGACTGATCTGACTTGTACTCGATTGCAACTTACGTCCAGAAAATACTGTTATAGAAACTAGAAAAGTTAGAAGATTGCGTCAAATTTCATGGATTGGTATTAGGCACATGAATTGTGGTTTTTATTACTTTTTGATATCGAGGGTAGAACCTCATTGAATTGGTACAAAACTGAGGCAGCTCACCAAAAGGACAACTAGCAAAGCATTGCTCTCTCCTAAAGACTGCATTGTGGAAGCTCTGTTGTGTCAATAACACGCCATAGAAATTCTCACTTTTGACTACAGTTTCTCAAGATGTATGATAATTATTAGGAAAATCAAATTGGGGGCATACTTCAAACTCTTGGTATTAAAATTAGTAAGGTTAAAAAAAATCAGATTCATAAAGTTGCTGTGTCAGCTAAATCCAACATTTTCCATGATGTGGGGATTTGAGATTGAGCAACTTTTTGTCATCCATCTTGATCTTACCATCATGTCCTTCCGAAGCTCATTTCTTCTTATTGGTCCTGTGTTGGATATCTTTTTCTTTGGTTCTTTGTTTTAAAATGCAACAAGACTTCCACACAGCAAGTTTCCTTGTTTCTACACAAAAATCTCTGCAAAGACATGCTTTCATCGTAGATGCTGTAGTATCTCTTTGGGAACAGGGTCATGGCAAGCTTTGCCTAGATGTCTTAACTCTAGCAAACTTAGGACACATTGTTTTATGTTGGATTTAATGATGAACCCATATGGAGTGAATCCATACATGGATTATGACACCAATCAGATATCCAGTCCAGGAATGATATTTATTCAAGGGACTTGTACTGATTTTGGATTGGATCAGTTCAAGTCATACTCTTTTCTCTTTCTGTTTGTAGCCCAGCTAGTGAAGCCCATTAAAGGTTCTGTCATGCCTTTGAAGAAAAGAAAGCTACCTGATCCAGATGACCATGACCACAAATGTAAAATTACAAGGTAAACTCACATAAATTTGCTTGCATTCTAAATTTGTTGCATTTAACTTTGTCATGTGCCTATGCATTTGTTTATTAAATTGTCTCTAAGGTTAATACACTGCAGGTCTTAATGCTCAAATCCGAATTGTCTGTGTGGTCGTTCATATTATTTGATTTGATTTGATTTATTTATTGTTTAGCACACACATGTATAACAAATGGTGCAGGGAGGGAACGAAGCCGATTGGCCTTGCACATATGTTCCACTCCTATCAGTAACTACAGCACAACATGTTCCACTGGCTGATAATCACACAATAGACAAAAGGAAAAGACGAAACAAAAACAAACTCAAAAAACCAAAATGCATTCAAAATTAACATTCAGTTGGCAATAGAAATGATAATGGCGGGAACAAGGATAAAAAGCAAGGGGAAAAGAAAATCAAGAATAGCTAATATACATTTTTAACTGCTTTTTAAAAGTCCATGAGAAGATATGGATCTTAGAGAAGGTTGTATTCCATTCCAAATCATAGGTCCTCTGGTAGGACATATTATACTGGTGGTGGGATGTACGGGAAAAAGGTGAATATAGAGTGGGATAATCACTATGTCTAGTATGGTGAGAATGTACAGTACAAGTGGAAACAAAAAAAGTTCTGAAAAGTAACAGGGAGATCTTGATTTCTGTAAATAAATTTGTGAATAAACAGACAAATCTGGTAGTTATTTAGTTTATGTATCGGTAAAATAGAATATCTTAAAAAATAATGGTGTAGACGGAGCATATCTATTTGAACGGGTTATAAATCTAAGAACCTCATCTGAATAATACATAGTTTCTTGAGAGAAGTTGAGTATGTAGCTGCCCAAACCATGTTGCAATAATTCAGATACGGGAATAAAAAGGTGTAATACAGCGTCAGATGGGCAGAGTAATGAATTAATGTACAGACTTTTCTTAATATCCCCAATGACTTTGTTGTTCTTTTGCTAACAAGAGCTATATGCTTTGTCCAATCAAGTTCATCACTTAAAACTCCTAAGAATTTAGTAGTTTTAACTTGAAGGATTTCTATTGTATTTATATATAATTTTGCTTGTTCTTTATTACATGTATATAATATACATTATACACATGTATATAATATATGTATACATTTATTACATGTATATAATATACATTATATACATGTATATTAACTGATTATATACATGTATATAATCAGAGATTATATACATGCAATTCCATCAGACTTTCAGTATGAACAGCACACAGCTCAGAACTGAAATTTTAGTCAGTAGGAGAAAAAAATGTTAATCAAATGTAACTGATAGGTGTGTGTTAACACACATGGAGTTTATCCTCCGGTGAAGATTGTTTTCCACTAAACATTCAATTCACCAGCTACCAGTCTTCTTAGGAATGGATGACTGAGCAAGTTTAGCCCAAGATCACGCCTAGATTTCCCTCCCTTTACTAAAAGGCTTGGGTGCCAGAATGATACATGACTCTACCCTGAGACCGAGACTTAATTTTTGATTGGCTACGTCCTTAAATGGAAAAACTGGTCAGCCTGCTATTGCTAGCCTAGCAAAAAAAACAAAAAAACACTATCTGTTAGCATCATGGGCATTTCAGACAGTAAAGGTATGTTTATCAGAAAAGACAGCATTTAGAGACTGAATAAATTTACTGGTAATTACAACGTTGTGGTCGCCTCCTTCAGTGTTGCTACAGAAGTTTTTTTTTTTTTGGTTGTTGTTTTTTCTAATCCATTTGTTTGAAAACCCTGGCTTGAATTCCCCCATGTTCAGGAATGCAGAACTAGCTTGCAGACTAAAATAACCTCTAGAAAACGTTAAATACTGCAACAAATAAAGAAAAGTAGCAAATGCACTGAAGGGAGGGACAGGGTGTATTTACAGTTGGCTAATGTGGTTTGGGTTGCAGGTTATAGCCTATATCAACAGTTCGGGTCCAGATTTCACTGGCAGATATCCGTGTGAATTGGGTCAGGCTTGGTAATCATTAGGGGTGTCCCCGACTAAGAATTTTCATTGTCGAACCTGATTCGTCAGATCATGCCATTCTTTGACGAATTGTCAAATCATGTTTTTTTCCCCTCATTGATTCACAATCTCATTTGCATCTTTTTCCACTCCATTGAAAGGAACTAAAACACCCTATTACATGAATTTTATTATTATATATTGCATATATTTTATTATTCACTTCACCAATCCTGGTCCTTGAGGGCCGGTATCCTGCAGGTTTTCCAAGTCTCCTTGCTGCAGCAGCACACCAGGTGCATTCTTTTTCTGCTTTATTACTGTCGACAAATGTCACTTCCATTAGGTGCGCTGGACGTCTGTGCGCTAGTAGTCCGTTTGCAAGTGAACTGAGACGAGACCCCCAGCTTTCAGGTGGACCAGAGTCCGCTTCTTTGGTCCGCACCAGAGTAGGGGCAGGGCGATATGGCCCAAAATATTTATCACAAAATAAATTATAAAATTTGCGATAACGATATAACTGGCGATATGATTGACACGAGGGAAAATACTTGAAAATTGCACAACTTTATTTGTGCAAATGAAAATTTGCAATTTCTTTTCACTTTAACAAGCAGCTGTTTCTGATGTGCATTAAAGTTATAACTTTTTATGAAATCAGCTGTGCAGATGTTGCAGATCTCTTACTGTCAGTTAATTTAAGCAAAAAGCATTTCCAGTAGAAATGGGCTGCATATCCTGAGCAGAACCATGTATAGCAGAGCTGGAGAACCTGACCCTAGCCCTGCATTTACTCTGTTTCCTTGTTCTAGCACACCTGATTCAAAATAATGAGTCTCGAAGCAGATCGTGATCATATTTAATAACCACCCCGCAGTGGAAGAAGCTTCACATGGATGATAAAATGACTGAAACGAACCTTTTACTTGTCCTAGCGGCCTTGAGAACAAGAAGAAAAAGTTCTCGCTTCTCATGGAGGATGGAACAAGCTTTAAGTCAATGCGCTGCTTTGACTTTACTCCTCCTTGTTCGCTACCAGACTGGCTGTATGTGCATTTGACAGTATCAAAACAACGGTGGTGCGCATGCGTGTTTTTACCCATATTATATCATGATATTTAATTTTCTTATCATTCCCTAACGTTACACCACGTATTACCGTGAACGATATGATATGACCCAGCCCTACACCAGAGTACGGTTGGTGTTCAGACCGTGCCAAACAAAGCAAACTATCTGTGGAAGCGAACCACAGTCCGTTTTAAAGTGGACCAAACAGCCAGAGCGTAAACGCACAAGCTCTGCACAACTCTGCTTATTAGTCATTGATTTGAATCGGGTGTGTTGCAGCAGTGAGACATGGAATACCTGCTGGATACCGGCCCTTGAGGACCAGGATTGGTGATCCCTGACCGAGAGCATTATGCACGGAGTAGACGCGGTGTTTATGTGTGAAGCAGTCAGACTGTTTGACAACATCTGCTACCAAT
The DNA here is from genome assembly GCA_023101725.1 of Atherinomorus stipes. Classification (NCBI taxonomy): domain Eukaryota; kingdom Metazoa; phylum Chordata; class Actinopteri; order Atheriniformes; family Atherinidae; genus Atherinomorus; species Atherinomorus stipes. Next base: position 23,572 of record JALJCO010005491.1, on the reverse strand, counting down.
CGGTAGAATAAGCTACAACAATGATGATTATGTAACAGTTGAAGGTCCTGTGATCTAGCCTGGTACACCAGCCTGACTAACGCTATGTATGAGATACACGGCAAGTCAGTCTGGGCTCCCTCCATTGGAGAATGATTCCACTCCGGTAAAAAATTGACTGGACCAATCACAGCGCAGCAGTAGAGTTATTAACAGATGAACGTTAAACTCCTCCGACGTCTCCACCGCTGTTTTGCTCTGTTTTGGTGCGTAACTAACAGCTTCCAGGTCATAGTCACATGACGTGCGACACAAACGCTTTCTCATATTAGTAGTTCAGCGATAAACAATGCTGACATGTAACAGAGTATTTATAATAATAAAACCAAACATTCTATGTTAATATACACAAGAAAACTACATTAGATAGAGAGGGGAAAAACGTGTAAACGCTGACTTCCGACATCGCCATAGCAACGTAGCAACAGAGTGCCGAGCTACGCCAGCTACAGTCACTTCTGATTGGTTCTCTCCGGTTCACTGTCCTCCTGTTAGTCCCGCCTCTCGTCTCGCATTGGAAATCAGTCTCCAACGGAGAGAACCCAGACTGACTTGCCGTGTATCTCATACATGGCGTTAGTCAGGCTGGTGTACCAGGCTACCTGTGATCATGCGCTCAGGCTACTTGGTCACAGAGACGTTTGGCTGAATGCTCAGTGCACGCATGACTCACCGGAGACTGCGGTTCAAACCCACCTGCCTGGCCCGCATTGCTTTCTGTCACACTTAGTAACATAATTATTAGGCTGTTAATAGGCCTATAACACAAATTATTTAAAAAAGAAAGAAATAAGATGTAAAATCAAACATTCAACACACCCCTACTGCCAGAACGGTATGATCTTTGTGTGGTAACCACATGTTATGATTATCCGACTAAAAGACTGGCAGTCAAAGCACAGTCTTCGAATCGTCGGCTATTCAGGGGTCACTCCTAATAATCACTAACAATGTGGGTGTGTAGGCCTACGGGTTGGTAAAACTGGACCCGCAGCAGGACTCTGCTGGATCTCCATCAGTGCAGGTAATGTAACACAGACAGAGGTTGCAGCGGTCACAACATTGTCAACTCTCAACCAGCTTTTCTGCTGCATTTTGGTCAGAAAGGCTGAAAAACTTTTAAATTAGTGAAGATAATGGATGACAACCACATATGAGCAAATTCCACAATATCCCATGTTTTATAATTGATTCTAGTTTCTGCAGTTCTCATCTGTGTCAACTGAGAAATGTTAATGCACTAATGCGACCAAGAAAAAAAAGCAAATTTTTGGTTGCATGACCATCTAGAGCCCTGGAATTGAAAGTCTGTTCTTTCTTTCTCACATAACTTCAATTTTCCTTCTAATCAGTGCAGAATCGGCTCATAGGATGAACACTCCTAGAAAAATGTATCTGCTGCCAGTTTAATTATGCATGTCTAGTATCAGTCAAATTAGTTGCTCACAAAGTGGCGTATTTCAGCAGAGCTGTACACCCCACCCTGAAGACTAGACCTGAACATCATAACTTTTATAAGATTTGTAGCTGGGTTGCTATTTATGTATGATAAACTTATGATTCATTGTACGTCTAATTAATGTACGTCACGGTTAAATCCTCTGACATTGTTGTATTTTCAATATGTTGCAAGTTTTAAGATGATTATAATATCTTACTTTCCATATTTTTCACTAGTGTTTTGCCCATGGAGCTGAAAATGAGAGCTGCACTGATAAAATGTTAAACCTAAATGTTTGGTCTGTGTTGTAGTTTTACTCGACCTCAGATCCGCAATGTGAAGCCAATCAGCACGGAGAAGCTGTTTTCCAATAAGAAGTGCCTGACCTGGTTCCAGAAGTATGCTGGTCCTGATAAGGTGGTTGGTCCAGAGGCCATGGAGAAGTTCTGTGAAGATATTGGTGTGGAACCAGAGAATGTGAGTAGGCCTTGTTATCGAGAGCATTTTCAAAACCTTCGTTTACGTTCTCCTCTGTTCAACTTAGCTGATAAACTTTTTAATTTTGAGTCTTTTCTCTTGGGTTTGGTTGGAGTAAATGAGGAGGCACAACTGCAGAATGAAAGTTTTGCCTTAAACCGTCTTGTTCCTTGTTTTCTTTCAGATTATCATGTTAGTTTTAGCATGGCATCTAGAAGCAACAAATATGGGGTACTTCACAAAAGGCGAGTGGCTCAGGGGAATGACGTTACTACAGTAAGGGTTTTCTTTTTCAGCTTTTATGTTGTTAAAAAATTAGATTTAAAAATGACTCATTTTTCTTTTACTTTCAGGTGTGACTGCACTGAGAGGTTACAAAGCAAACTTGATTACCTTCACAATGAACTCAATGACTCTGTAGTCTTCAAAAATATCTACAGATATGCTTTTGACTTTGCCAGGGTGAGTTTTATGTTTTTGTGTTTCTTCTTAAGCGATTTTCCATTTGGTCTTTCTAACTTCTCAGCTTGCAACAGTGACATGAAAGTGTATACCAGGGATGTGCAGCTCAGGTCCTCAAGGGCCATAATCCTGCAGGTTTTCAATGTCCCAACATGCGAAAAATCCAAACAGATTAAAACTGAACCACTAATGTCACCTGGCTCACGGCTTCTGTTTCTGTGTCTTGTGATCAGGATAAGAACCAGAGGAGCTTGGACATGGACACAGCTAAATCCATGCTGGCTTTGCTGCTGGGGAGGACATGGCCTCTCTTTCCTCTCTTCCACCAGTTTCTGGAGGTAAATTGATTTATTATTTTGTAAGTAAAAAAAGTGTTTAATAATTCATTACCTTTAATCTCCTTCTAATAATCTTTTATTTATAGAGGACTTTCCTGAACTTGCACTATATTGCCAAAAGTATTTGCTTACCTGCCTTGACAAACATACAATATGAGCTTAAACAACATCCCATTCTTAATCCATAGGGTTCAGTATGACGTTGGTCCGCACTTTGCAGCTAGAATAGCTTCAACTCTTCTGGGAAGGCTGTTAACAAGGTTTAGGAGTGTGTTTATGGGAATTTTTGACCATTCTTCCAGAAGTGCATTTTTGATATCCCACACTGATGTTGGACGAGAAGGCCTGGCTCTCAGTCTCCGCTCCAATTCATCCCAAACGTGTTCTATCAGGTTGAGGTCAGGACTCTGTGCAGGCCAGTCAAGTTAATCCACACCAGACTCTGCATCCAGGTCTTTATGGATCTGCTTTGTGCACTGGTGCACAGTCATGTTGGAAGAGGAAGGGGCCAGCTCCAAACTGTTCCAACAAAGTTGGGAGCATGGAATTGTCTAAAATGTCTTGGTGTGCTGAAGCATTCAGAGTTCCTTTCACTGGCACAAAGGGGCCAAGCCTAGCTCCTGTAAAACACTCCCACACCATAATCCCTCCTCCACCAAACTTTACACTTGGCACAATACAGTCAGACAAGTACCGTTGTCCTGGCAACCACCAAACCCAGACTTTTCCATCAGCTTGCTAGATGGAGAAGCGCGATTCGTCACTCCAGAGGACGCCTCCACTGCTCTAGAGTCCAGTGGCGGCTGCTTTGCACCCACTTCATCCGACGTTTTACATTGCACCTGATGTATGGATGGATGCAGCTGCTCGTTCATGGAAACCCATTCCATGAAGCTCTCTGCACACTGTTCTTGAGCTGATCTGAAGGCCACATGAAGTTTGGAGGTCTGGAGTGATTTACTGCTGAAAGTTGGAGACCTCTTCGCACTATTTCCTTCTGCATCCGCTGACCCCGCCACGTCAGTTTACGTGGCCTATCACTTCATGGCTGAGTTGCTGTCGTTCCCAAACGCTTCTATTTTCTTATAATACAGCTGACAGTTGACTGGAATATTTAAGAGCGAGGAAATTTCACGACTGGATTTGTTTCACAGGGTGGCATCCTATCATAGTTCCACGCTGGGATTCACTGAGCTCCTGAGAGCGACCCATTCTTTCACAAATGTTTGTAAAAACAGTCTGCTTGCCTAGGTGCTTAATTTTTACACCTGTGGCCATTGAAGATTGGAACACCTGATTGTAACTCCCAATAAACTAATAAAATCTGAGCTGCATAAAATTGAGGGAAATCAACCAAAACAGAAAAATATCTTCAAATTTGTTTTAAGGAGGGATTAAAACTATCCAACCCCCCCCCCCCCCCCCCCAATTTGATTCAATGTTTTCTGGCAGCTCATTTTACAACTTTAGTTTAAAGCTCCATCCCCTCTGGTTCAGCCATGTTTCAGAAACGGGTGAAAGTTGAGGATCTTGGAGTTTGTGCTGGTTGGCACAGGAATAGGGAATCATATGTGTTGTAGGAGGAGAGAGAAACCTTTAAAGGGATATTGTGTAAGTTCTCCCGTTATCTATTTACAAAAATTGATTATTTCATTCAAAAGTGTTTTTCCATTAATCAGTAATCACTCCCATCAACAAACTGAAGTGCTCCTCTAAGTTCTAAATTTGCCGTCCGTTTCATTCATTTTTACATCGAGCGGGTCGGCTCGGTGGAGGCTGCCATGTCAAGACGCACATGTTTTTGCGTTCAGGAGAACGTACTGTAGAAAAACACAGAAACTCACAGGACACACCGGAGTTTTCAGCTCAGTTCGAGGTAATGTCTTTGAAAAGTCACCGCCCTGCAGTGGGGAGAAACCAGTGTCTCGCTGATGCTGGGTTGGGGGGGGGGAACGTGTAGTAGGGCAGACGGCCGGTGGAAACAAACCAGATGTCATTTTAATCAATGAATCCGAAGCGAGAAGACAGTAAAACATGGGCAGGGAAAACAATACGACATCGCTATGACAACAAATCAGATGTGGACTGATGTCACTGTAACTGACGGACCACGTCTTCACATAGAGGCTGGTGATAACTTTACATGCATCGGCTGTCGTCTGTCTGCCCGGTTTCACGCGAATGCAGCATGAAAAGTACGAGGGAGCTGCTCGCGATTACACAATGTCCCTTTAAAGGGCTCAAGGAGTCAATGGTTGAATCTTAAAATCAGTCCTAAAACACACTGGAAACCAGTGCGGGAATGTTAAAGGCGTTATAGAAGATGTTTTGGCATTTCTTAAAGCAGAGACTGTTAGTGAGTTTTTGAATAACGTGCATGCGCAAGACCAACGCTAGATTCACAGCTCCCTCCTCCAGCCACAAAACAACGTGCATGAGCCACTCTGGTGTTTAGCAGACAGCAGGTACAGATTCTCCATCATGTCACAAATGCAAGTAAACGGAATGTCATTGTTTGAACATCGCTAACTGCTAGCAGAATGATGTTAGCTACCAGCTATAAAAGTCAGACAAGTGAACGCAGTATTACTCTTACCAATCAATCACTCTCATTGATCAGTCTCACCTACCTGTTGAATTGATCATCGATCACTCTTACCACTGTTGAAAAAGTGATTGACGAGCCAGTAGACAAATGAAAAAGTTAAGGAATGCAGAGATGATTGGCGGATGTTTTTTCAGCCCCATCACTTTCACTGATGGTGTATAATATACATTTAAAGCTTTTAATTAATCGTAGCGTATGGGGTAGTGAACCCAATTTTACCAAATATTGCAAAAATTGTTGAAAGAAACCTCTTCTATAACGCCTAAGTGATGGAAGATTTTTTGGTTCTTGAAAGTTAAGCAACTGAGTTTTGTACAGTATGGAGATGGCTTATGGATTTATTATTGCTAATGAAAATCTTTTGATAAATTTCATAATTTTAATGTACACACCTTCCAAAAGTTAGGGATATTAAATTTCAATTTAAGGAAAGTGTATAAAATTCATTCCTTACAGCAGGGTTGTGCAAGTCCGGTCCTCGAGAGCTACTATCCTGCAATTTTTAGAGCATACCCACCCTAACATACCTGAGTCAAACGGTCCTTCATGCACGTCATTCAGCTCTGCAGAAGCCTGGTAACGAGTCATTCATTTGATTCAGGTGTACTGGAGAAGAGATGCAACCAAAATGTTGCTCTCAAGGACTGGACTTGGACACCCCTGCCTTACAGATATTATTAATGTTGGACATTTATCTGGAATCATGTTGTGGTAATTCCTTCATCTCAAATAATTTATTAAAAGAAAAGCTTCCAACAGTCCACTACCACATGAAAATGCCGACGTCTCCGTGTCATGTGTTTTGGTGTCATTTTGGTCTTATCATGTCTAAATGTGAATGGTATAATGAAGATGACTGTTTAGATACAATTTATGAGCCAGAGCATTTGTAGGTCCATTCATGGTTCATATGCTTGTTTGTTTATGTGCATTCAAAAGCTTAGAGAAAGTCGAATTATGTTTACCTGGAAAGGTTATTGGTGCATTTTAGACACATTCTGACAAACAAAAGCCACATATCCCTAACTTTTTTGTGAGTAGTGTATGTATACTTGCCAGCCAGTGAGAAACATGAGCCAGTTAAAACTGAAGTTAAAGGATAACCACTACTACATTTTTTTTAACCTTATTTCTAGGAATGTAAATGTGCAGTAACTCACCAGTAACATTTCTGTGTCACTCTGATTCCTTTGGACAATATTTACATCTTTCGCTTTCGGGTGAAGGGGGCAGTGGGAGTGAGCCTCTATACAAGGCATCATCTGCAGCAAGACTCTTTAATTTCACCAATACTTTAAGACAAATGAGCAAACGAATGAGTACTATTGTCCTGGGAGTTCATTTAGCTTTCCATTAATTATTGAGGGCATTCTCCACACGCCTACTGGCACGCACCACCTTAGCGCTACAGCTGAGAGAAACAGCTAGCCAGCGAATAGCGAGCTAACTCTGAACTCACAGGACAATATTTGTTTGTTCATTCGTCTTGAAGTATTGGTGAAATGAAGGAGATTTGCTGCAGATAATACCAAATATATAATATCGTCTGAAGGAAACAGTGACACAGAAATGTTACCGGTGAGTTGATGCATGTATACATTCCTAGAACTAAGGTCCAACTTTAAAAAAAAAAAAAGTTATCATTTAAGTATACTTTTTAAATCTCTAACCCACCCCACCCTTTAACCTCTTACAGCAGTCAAAATACAAGGGGTTGAACAAGGACCAGTGGTACAACGTTCTGGAGTTCAGCAGGACCATCAACACAGAACTCAGTAACTACGATGAAGACGGAGCTTGTAAGTATAAAAGCAACTCGCTGAAAACTGATTTTAGAGCAGCTCCACACTGAGGTGGTGTTCAGTGGAATCTGATTCACACATCTGGCAAAATCAATCAGCGTATGCTGTCTTTAGAAGCAGATCAGCCAGTGAGGCGGCGGTATAGTTTCTTATGTTCTGGGTTTGTTTTGTCTGCAGGGCCAGTGCTGCTAGACGAGTTTGTGGACTGGCAGAAGACCAGGTTGACATAGCAGACAAAACGCCAAAAAGGAGAGAGGAAGAAAACATAAACGGCAAACGTGACAAAATGTTTGTCATTTGGTGGGGGAAAAATCAAAAAAGGAAAAAAAATCTTACAGTTTCAGATCTCACCTTCACATTCACATGAATCTGGACGGCAGGATCATCCCTGTGGACTCGTACACTCGCATCCCATCAGAGATCATCTCTGTACTGTCAGCCTACTGCTGTCGGGCATTTTCTCACAGAGTAGTTTTTGTTTGTGTTGTTTTTTTCCCCCCAAGTGTTAATTTTGAGAAAAGGTTTACTTGGGGGGTATTTCAAATAACAAAAATGGACAGAGTGAGCCATTGAATTTGTTTTATTGGTTATTTTTTCCTGTCTTTGTGTCTTGTTTATAGATGTTTTCACAATAATTAAAAAGGTGGAAATATGACAAGCTGCTTCTTAATAAATGATGAATGTGGTAACCCAAAGGTTTTTCTCCAATGCTTGGGCAGATAAAAACTACATTTTTGTATATTACTGAATTTTATGCCATGAATTCTGCAATTTAAACCCAAGAATTACAGCTGTGTAAAAAGTTTTTGCCCCCTTCCTAATGTCTTACTTTTTTGCATGTTAGTCACACTTAAATGTTTCAGATCATTGCATGTTAGTCACACTTAAATGTTTCAGATCATCAAACAAATTTAAATGTGAGACAAAGAAAATACAAGTAAACAGAAATTTCAGTTTTTAAATGAAGATTTTTATTTTTAAGGGGGGAAAAAAATCCTAACTTAAATGGCCCTGCGTGAAAAAGTGATTGCCCCCTCAAACCTAATAACAGGTTAGGGCCACCCTTAGCAGTAACAACTGCAATCAAGAGTTTGAGATAACTGTAACGGAGTCTTCTACAGCGCTGTGGAAGAATTTTGTTCCACTCATCTTTGCAGAATTGTTGTAATTCAGCTACATTGGAGGCTTTTCCAGCACGAACCGCCTTTTTTTAAGGTCATGCCACAGCATCTCAATGGGATTCAGGTCAGGACTTTGACTAGGCCACTCCAAAGTCTTCATTTTGTTTTTCTTAAGCCATTCAGAGGTGGACTTGCTGGTGTGTTTTGGATCATTGTTCTGCTGCAGAACCCAAGTGCGCTTCAGCTTGAGATCACCAACAGATGGCCGGACATTCTCCTTCAGGATTTTTTGGTACATACCAGAATTCATGGTTCCATTTACCACAGTAAGTCTTCCAGGTCCTGAAGCAGCAAAACAGCCCCAGACCATCACACTACCACCACCCATGGGATCTACACCTTCCAAAAAGTTCAACTTTGTCTCGTCAGTCCACAGAGTATTTTCCCAGAAGTCTTGGGGATCATCAAGATGCTTTCTGTCTAAACTGAGACGAGCCTTTATGTTCTTTTTGCTCAGCAGTGGTTTTGGTCTTGGAACTCTGCCATGCAGCCATTTTTGCCCCCAGTCTCTTTCTTATTGTGGAGTCATTAACACTGACCTTAATTGAGGCAAGTGAGGCCTGCAGTTCTTGGATGTTGTTCTGGGGTCTTTTGTGACCTCTAGGATGAGTCGTCTCTGTGCTTTTGGGGTAATTTTGGTCGGCCGTCCACTCCTGGGAAGGTTCACCACTGTTCCATGTTTTCACCATTTGTGGATAATGGCTCTCACTCTGGTTCTCTTTAGTCCCAAAGCTTTAGAAATGGCTTTGTAATCTTTTACAGACTGATAGATCTCAATTACTTTGTTTCTCATTTTTTCCTGATTTTTTTTTTGGGATTGCAACATGTCTAGCTTTTGAGGATCTTTTTGGTCTACTAACTTTATCAGGCAGGTCCTATTTAAGTGATTTCTTGATTGAGAACAGGTGTGGCAGTAATCCAACCTTGGTGTGGCTAGAGCTCAGCTTTCCAAAGATGTGATAAACCACAGTTAATTATGTTTTAACAGGAGGGGGGGGGGCGGCAATCACTTTTTAACACAGGACCATGGAGGTTTGGATTTTTCCGCTCCTCACTAATAAAAACCTTCATTCAAAAACTGCATTTTGTGTTTACTTGTGTTATCTTTGACTCACATTAAAATTTGTTTGATGATCTGATACATTTAAGTGTGACAAACATGCAAAAAAAAAAAAGTAAGAACTTAGGACGGGGGCAAAAACTTTTTCACACAGCTCTATGTAGTGGAACGTGTATTTAAGCCAAAACACAAAGTGTGATAATCAGTATTTGTATCTGCCATCAACTCTGAAATTTCTTGAGTGGTAATAAAAGCATGATCAATTTTATTGGAAAAACATTTAATTAAAGCCAAATATACTTTGAAAGTAATTGTACGTCTTTAGAAAATATCTAAATTGCCTATTGTTCAATCAATTGAACTGATTACCTGCAGCCCTTAAAGAATATATAAATTTAATAATCCATTTATTCATTATTGAGTGATGGTGTGAAAGGGTCTGGCTGTTATTTACATGGTTGGTGTGGGATGTACTAGTTCAGCTCCAAAACCCTTTGCTTCCTGATGAAGATAAAAATGTCCTGAATGTTAGATCTCCATGTGGAACTGGAGCCTCTCCTCGCTCTCCGTCGTGTCCGTCTCTTTCTGGTCCAGTGGTCCTGCTGATGCGGCAGCCATGATGGCACTGAGGCGCGTCAGCGAGATGGAGCGTTGTTTCAGCTTGGGGGCGGGGCCTTGATCTTCAGGGGTGGGTTCTGGAAGGTGGCCAAACCTTTGGCCATCCTCATCGTACTGGTACAGACGGATAACACGACTGCGACGCCCCCTGATGGGAGCAGATGAGGATGACTCTCCAGTGATGTCATCGCTTGTTATGTCCTCATTTTTACTGCTCCTCTCATCCGTTTCTGTAGATGGCTGCTCCAACTCTGCACATTTTTTTCTTTCTCTTTAACTTCCTCTGTTGTCTTTTCTAAATTTTTGTCTCCTCTATCCATTTTGCTCAAGCTTTCCACCTCATCTGCTGCCTCTTTATCCAAACTTCCATCCATCCTTCCCTCTGTGCTTTCTCTATCTTCCTCCTCCCTCTCCTCACTGTGTCTATCTTCATCTGTTTCAGTTTGATTCCTTTCTTCTTCCAACAGATAAACACCATTAAACTCTCTTTCCTTCTCCCTTGGCTCCACATCACACACCCCTTTTTTTTCCACACCTCCACCCACCACCTCATTCTCCTCCTCCACATGGTCACATCCCTCTAAATAGGCAGTGACTTCTTCCTCCTCTCGTTTGTGCCGGAAGCTTCTCTGAGGTTTGGCAGGAGGAGAGAGGCTGGTCAAAGTTGTCAACTCCTTGGTTGCACAATTTGCTGAGTCACCCTCTGATTCAAAGGCCTGGTTGTGATGTGTGGATGGCAAGGTTGTCATGGTGATGTGAGAGCTGTGGTCGGGCATGTCAGTCTGGCGAGGCTGGCGTTTTAGTGACTGCAGTCTCATAGTGACGACCCCAAAGCACCTAGAAGGAAATGATGTATCAGGTGTCAGTGTATTTGTTTACTCGATCTTCTCATAGTGAAGATATGTTTATTCTATATTTATGCTCACCTGGCTTTTTTTCTTGTTCTATTTTAGCTAAATAATCATGTTTAAAAGGTACAGTATGTAAGATGTACTCTCATCTAGTGGTAAAGATGGGTAGTTGAAAGAAAAGATGTTTGACTTCAAGCACTGTTGTAAATGTACGGTGGCTGTTAGTGGCCAAAATTCTCCCAAACATGAAGATTTTTTCATCTGAGTGGATCCACTGGTCTCAGTTGTAGCTGTGACTGTACGATGAGTAACTATTTTTGTCTTTTAAGGCATTACTGATCCCAACAGTGCTCTAACTCCCATTAAACAAAGCTGGTACAGCAGTTTTAAAGTTCAGAGGATTCTCACTTCACACACTTTTTGTCCATTCAGGGACACCATACTTAAAATGACACAACAAATATGGCAGCCTTCATATGTGCACCCCCCAACAAGTAGATATAAATGACTTATTCTATGAAAGTAAAATAAGCACAAGAGTTATTCTCGTGCAGCAATTACATAAACAGTTTTGAAATATATATCACATTTTTCTGCCATTGACTTTTAATTATTTTACACACTGTACCTTTAAATCTGTCTGACCTTAAACTGTGCATGACTACAAAATGATGAAGGCATATTAAACGGCAGAGATTTTTTGCTGTAGTGAATATGAGCAACCTTACTAATGTAGGCAAAGTTATATTTGAATATATACAGGTATGGCTTGTAGATGAATATTTCTTTTTCAATTCTGATGGATAATGGGAAGGATTTCCTTGTTGGTAGAAAAGAAAAGTCAAATGGTGCATAATGTTAAAAATTGCATATTATTACTTCCATTTTCTTGTCACTTTCCCTGCTCTTATTTTTATTAGTTTTTCAGCAGCAGATTTAAGCTGCAAATCAACATGCAACATGTTTTGTGTTACTGATTAATTAATTACATGAGTAAAACGGTGACAGAATAATCGTCATCCGCCAACACACCTGAGCGCATGAGTCCTGCTCAGAGCTCCAGCGCTGAATCCCACCACAAACGTCAGCAGCACTGATGCTGCCACGGCTCCGGCAAACAACCCATCTGACACGCCGGCCTGCTTCTCCTCTGCAAATCCAACACTCCGCCTGAACCTGACTGCAGCACAGCTGGTGCTTTGCTTATATGTGTCATGTTTATGATGGTTTTGACTGTTGGGATCAACATGGAGTTCATACTGCCACAACGTTGTTCCATCCACGTTCTGCAGCAGGCAGTAGTACAGTCCACTGTGAAGGATGGTGGAGATGGGGATCACCAGGCTCCCATCATGGTGCATAAACACGGGGTCCTGTTTAGTGTGGACACCGGGGGTCTGGAGGTCTCCAAAGGGAGTGTGCCAGTACTGCACCACACCTAAACACAAGGAATTAGAGATGAGTAACTTCAAAAGCTGAAAAGAAAATATGCGAAATGGCATCCACAAGTCTGGAGATATTTACGTTGATATACCAGCTGCATAATAAAAGAAACCAGCGAGTTGAATTTTAAGTTATTGCCATTATTTTGTATATCTCAATCTGTTTGAGAGATATTCTAATTGTCATTTCCAGTTAGATAATTTGTTTTCTGCACTAAGCTAAACTTGACTTTCAGATCTTTTAATTTTGAGACTAAATTCTTGTCTTTTTTGGAATTTTTATAGATTAAATTCATGTAACATAAGCACAATATGTTCAGCGTTTTCACAGATTGTTTTTGCAAAATCTTTTACTGGTTTTCACTTTCAAGAAAGTTTTGAGGGAAATCATGAATAATTCATGCAATTTCAACACATTTAGAGCACAACAGTAACATTTAATTTCTAGGTTTAACAGCAGTTGATATTTCCCTTGAGAATCAACCTGAAGCTGAAAAATATTTTACAGTAAATGACAGCTTTTCCAGTACTCCCACTTCTCAGACTGGTTTGTTTAAACTTAAGTGAGATATTCAGCCTCACCTCCGCTCTCTCGGTCTCCACAGTTTAAAGTTAGCTCTACCTCTGGATGGCCTGTTAGTCTGCAGGTGGGAGCAAAAGTCACTGCTCTCCGGCCGGAAGCTGCTGCTCCTGTAATCACTAAGCCAGCCAGGAAAGCAGTTAAAGTTAACCACCTGGTTAACATTTTAAACCTGGGGAAGAAATTAAGTCAGCTGTTTTTTGTTCTTCAAGCACACTGGGTGAAACAAGACTGTGATCACAGCAGAGGAAAGAAAACTTTTGTTTTAAACAATATAAAGTGTCTCAGTAAATATATTAGCCTCGATAATGGCATACAAGTTTAAATAAAACAACTGTTCGCTCAATACAACTTAAACGTGAGTTTCAGAGGAAAATAAAATAGGAAGCAACTATTTTGTAAGTACAGACCAAACAGCTGAAAGAGACTAACAAGACTTGGATTTATCAAGTGGTCACGCATGCAATTCTGTCACCGTAGTTGTGTGGTTGATAAATGTGCAATTTATTTACCAACCTTTTGCTGTTACAACTTGACTAAGCTTTGCCATCAGATGTGATTTCTATGTTCAGCTGCCTTCAAGAGAAAGGAAAATTAAGTCAAGCTTTAATATTAAATATGAATAGAATTCCGTTCAAAATTATTATACTTTAATTTACTATACTTGATTTTTACAGATTAGAAATGCAGGCAGAACAGTGCTGGAACATGCCGTGTATCAGGAAAAGCAAACTGGTTAAGGTCTTCAAGTCACAACGGACCACAAGGATTCTGAAGCTACAGGCCAGGTTCTTGTGTTGACCTATCTTATGATATTTCCAAGGAAATTGCAAAGTAAATTAACTCACATTGCAATTGGCTGAACAAAATGAAGGTAACTACATTTGAGAGTACATTTTTACACGTCCTAGTTTTTGTGGTAAAGTAAAACAAAAAGGTGTTCACACTGAGAATATACTGCATATAAAGAATAGCTGATTTCCTGTGGCACTGCATGTCATATTTACCTTGCTCCTCCGAATCCGGCAGTTTTACTCTTGTCTTTGTAAACTTAAGTGATGGTTCTGTTGCTGTTTTAGTCTCCTCCAGTAAGTGTAAAGTGCATTTTCTCACATGACACTGTGAAAGTCCTCTCCTCGATGATGTTAAAGATTAATAGCATCACAGGAATAGTTGCATTCTTTTCATCTGCTTTCTGCTCAACAGCAGCTGACTTGATGAACTTCTGAATAAATCCCAAAATTTTTAAAATATTGCCAACATCTTATGTACAGAAGCATTATTTCTTGTTCTCTATTGGAAACCTGAGGGAAAAAAAACATCAGTTGCAATTCTACAGTTGTGTGAAAAAGTGTTTTCCTGATTTTTTTTTTTTTTTTTACATGTTTGTCACAGTTATATGTTTCAGATCATCAAAAAAAATTAAATGAGAGACAAAGATAACACAAGTGAACACAAAATGTGGTTTTTAAATTAAGATTTTTATTATTAGTAAGGGAGGAAAAAATCCAAACCTCCATGGCCCTGTGTGAAAAAGTGATTGCCCCTCCTGTTAAAACCGAAATGAACTGTGGTTTATCACATCTTTGGAAAGCTGAGTTTAATTACTGTAGCCACACCAAGGCGGGATTACTGCCACACCTGTTCTCAATCAAGAAATCACTTAAATAGGACCTGCCTGACAAAGTCAAGTAGACCAAACGATCCTCAAAAGCTAGACATCATGCTGCGATCCAAAGAAATTCAGGAAAAAATGAGAAACAAAGCAATTGAGATCTATCAGTCTGGAAAAGGTTCCAAAGCCATTTTATGAAGCTTTGCAACTCCAGAGAACCACAGTGGGAGCCATTATCCACAATGCTGAAGGAGCCTCAGTAATGTGAAGTCCCCATAGCCAGATTTAAACCAGCTACCATAGCAAGTCAGAGCTGATCTCTGGGAAAACAGGCCCAGCACGGACTCTGATAACAGCTAAGCACTCGAATAAAAAAAGTAATCACAATTAGATTGAAAGTGATGATTAAGGTCATGAGTAATAAGTAACTGAATGATTGAATATAATGAAATAAGGTGTAATGTGCGCAAATGACGTGTAGAGAAAGAAGATAATGAGCGGGGATCTACAGGTCCAGCAGAGGCGTGCGCAGAGAAATATCTCAGTTGGATTAATAACACTTGACCTAAAGAAGCCAAAACACTCTAAGTTGGATATCTGCTTCTTTTCTCTCTAAAGTGCTATTATAGCAAATCTCCAAGGTCGACTACGGAGCTGTTTACAGCTCAGCGTAGAGCAATATTTGGAATTACAAGAATGACCTGCTTCTATGGGACAGAGTGAGGAGATGTTTTAGAATAAATCCTTGCCTCAGATCTATTTTTGGAGAGTTTTACCATCATAGCAGCTACTCTGATCGCATGTTTTATCTTTCTACCAGATGTATGGCCAATAATCTGTCTAATCATGTTTTTTTATTTTTCCCCTTCACCCCTGCCAAAGCTTCAATGAATTTAACCTGCATGAAGAATATTGGTCATCATTTCACCCATTCATAAGGTTCTTAGCTTGCAACTCTGCCTGGCGGTAGGGGGTGGTCATAATAAGTATAACATCTTTAGTAGTTCTGAAGGGTTCGTCTAGCATTACAAATATGCCCTAATATTCAATACAGTCCCTGAGTATTAAAATTACCTGGGTTGGAACAAGTGTGTAAGACGTTTAGGGAGACAGCTATTGATGAGTGGGGTGGCTAGGAGGGTTGACCTGGAGCAAAGGTTGTTCCTCAGAGGTTACACTAGCTGAGACAGGGCAGGCCCTGTAAAGGATAGTAGTGAGTTGTCCAGGCGAGTGTCTCCCGCCACCAGCTTGGCACCCCATTACTGGAGAACTGGTTCCCGTTTTTTTAACCAATATAAAATTGAGGGTCTTGGACAACAAACGGTGAAAACAGGGAACAGTGGTGAACCTTCCCAGGAGTGGCCGGCCGACCAAAATGACCCCAAGAGCACAGCGATGACTCATCCAAGAGGTCACAAAAGACCCCAGAACAACATCCAAGAACTGCAGGCCTCACTTGCCTCAATGAAGGTCAGTGTTCATGACTCCACCATCAGAAAGAGACTGGGCAAAAATGGCCTGCATGGCAGACTTCCAAGACGAAAACAGCTGTTGAACAAAAAGAACATAAAGGCTCGTCTCAGTTTTGCCAGAAAGCACCTTGATGATCCCCAAGACTTTTGGGAAAATACTCTGTGGACTGACGAGACAAAAGTTGAAATTTTTGAAAGGTGTAGATCCCATTACATCTGGCGTAAAAGTAACACGGCATTTCAGAAAAGGAACATCATACCAACAGTAAAATATGGTGGTGGTAGTGTGATGGTCTGGGGCTGTTTTGCTGCTTCAGGACCTGGAAGACTTGCTGTGGTAAATGGAAACATGAATTCTGCTGTTGACCAAAAATCCTGAAGGAGAATGTCCGGCCATCTGTTGGTGACCTCAAGCTGAAGTGCACTTGGGTTCTGCAGCAGGACAATGATCCAAAACACACCAGCAAGTCCACCTCTGAATGGCTTAAGAAAAACAAAATGAAGACTTTGGAGTGACCTAGTCAAAGTCCCCACCTGAATCCGATTAAGATGCTGTGGCATGACCTTTAAAAGGTGGTTCATGCTGGAAAACCCTCCAATGTGGCTGAATTGCAACAATTCTGCAAAGATGAGTGGAACAAAATTCCTCCACAGCGTTGTAGAAGACTCATTGCCAGTTATCTCAAACGCTTGATTGCAGTTGTTGCTGCTAAGGATGGCCCAACCAGTTATTAGGTTTAGGGGGCAATCACTTTTTCACACAGGGCCATGTGGGTTTGGATCCCCCCCCCCACACACACACACACACTTAAAAATAAAAATCTTCATTTAAAAACTGCATTTTGTGTCTCTTTGTCTCACATTTAAATTTGTTTGATGATCTGAAACATGTAGTGTGACATATATGCAAAAAAATAAAAATAAATCAGGAAGGGGGCAAACACTTTTTCACACAACTGTTGCATATGAAGCTATATTACATGACTTTTATCTTTTCTTTTTCTTTGGCATTTCTCTCATTTTGTTTCTTGTTTTTTTTTATTTGTTGTCTTACGTTCAAATCAACATATTGACTGATTGAAAAGTTTAAGGTGCATACTGAACTTTTTTGAATAATTTATTTAACTTATATTCATACAGTCCCACTGCGACACGCAGCATCATTTTCAAGAGACTACTATCAGAAATGGATCCAAGACAATGTTTTTACATAAAACATTAACAGCATGACAGTAGAGTGCAGAATAAGTATGAAAAAATAGCTACATAAAAGAATAAAGAAACAAAATCATATTAAGACATAAAAAGATGTGCAACGATCAATTACTTAAAATAAATTAAATCAAAATTCTTACAAGAAAGAAAAAAAACAATCATGCAACAGTCTAGATTCGGTAAGTTAAAAGATACTGTGCCGATTTCATTAATAGAAGCACGAGAAAATAAATGTTTTTGACCTGCATCGTTTACATTTGGTAAGTCATTTATTTCCACTGATATTTTATTCCACTTGTCGGCAGCATAGCAGTTAAATGTTGCTTTTCTGTCTTGTGCTAATGTAGTTATTGCACGATACCACCAGAGGGCAGTAGTTATTAAAATGAGCACTGATGAACTCACGTGAAATGGTTTTCCATTAATGTGGATTTTTTTTCTACATTTTTCAAAAGATTTCCATACATATCAAAGTGGTTATACTAAATGAAATGTATTAAAAATGCTCTTTATATAGAACTGTTACGTAGATTTCACTATAGCAGAATATTTGTGGTAATCATAACTCAAAATATAGAGCCTGAGGAGTCACGTGACAATTCTGAGCGAAGCGGAGTCGCGCCGCCATGATGTTGGTATGGATTTGACTGTCAAAACGAGAGCTGACGGGAGTTTTAACATTGGAGGGAAAAGGAGCAAAGAAGAAAAGCCGTACAGAAATAATTTAATGTCTAGCACAAAGAAGACTTATTTGGAGAAACTAGGGGACATATCCGGACTGGACCCATCTGAGCTGAATGGCTCAGAGTGGGACAGTCTGGACCGCTTACCTCCGTCCTCCGTGGAGACATGCGGCTGATGCATTGTGAATTATTTAGTCTTCACAATCAGTTTGTAACGTGGTAATATTTGTAATTTTGCTCTGTTAATGTTAGAGAAGTGTTATTCTGCCTTTTACACAGTTAACTGTTATGCTGCTAGTTAAGAAAACATTTGTGAGCTGTCAGTAAACATGTAAGGACGATATTTAACGTGGTTTCAATCATTTATTTATAAAAAAGAAAACAGTGATTAGTGTGTGTCTGATTTGTGAAAGACCAAAATAAGCTGTCAGGCAGATGTCAGTGGTGTCGAACATCACGAGTAAACAGATAAAAGAAAGTAACCGGAGTTTTCATCAACTCATGTTAGCTTGAGTGCTAGTCTTGACAACAACGATTTAGCATAGCTACGTTTGCAAACAAGGACGATCTTATCCAGGGTCGTAGTGTCTGGTTCATTCTCACAGCAAAGCAGCATCTTCACAGACACACTGGTATGACTGGAATATTGTTTACTGGTTCCTGCACACACGATGACATGTTCCACATGACTGCTCCCAGCTGAGCACGGCCGTGTGTGAGGGAAGGATCTAGCGGCCACATCGTACTGATTGATTCCTCATTATTAAAACTATCTGCAAGGACAGAATCACGGAGTAGTTTTTAAGGATACCACAATTATCAGTCACAAAGGGATCACTAGCTGGAGAACACACGGCATGCTGCATGTTGCTGATCTCTTTCCTTCAGACTGCAGCTGTCAGCCACTTGGCGCCCCTGTCACTTCAGCAGTTTACAATCTGATTTTTTTTTCTTTTCTTTTTTTCAAACCGGAGATCTTGAAAAACCGTAACTCGCCCTTGTTTGTCTTTTTTTTTTTTTTTTTTTTTTTTTGATCATCTTGACTGTGCGAAGAGCTGGCACTGTCCTTCACTCAACATTATAACCCAGCATCTCCAGTCAAGACCAACGTAGCTCTCAGTAAGCGTACAAACAACATGTCGGAACGCCGGTTCGGAGGGGCGGGGCGACGCGCTGTGACGACAACTCCTCAAGCTCTATAGGGAGCCGAAGTCACGCCCCTCTACTTCCGCATCATGGGACCTAAGAGACGAAAAAATATGAATGGAAGTCAATGGGGAGAAAATAATTATCTTCTGGTCCCAGTCGTTCTCGGTCCTGGATCCCAGATATGTTGCTTATGGATTTAAATGAAAATTTTTCGTGCAAAGAAAAAATAAAATACCGCGAAGATTTTAGATAATTTCAGGATTTATTTGAAGCCTCTGTGTGGACTACAGCCCTCGTCGCAACCGACCTGCGTCACCAGCTGCCTGAGTACGCTACCGTTGTGATTTTACTCCGGCACGTCACCGCTTTTTACTTTATTTTTTTCAAGAACAGGAAAAAGAGCATGAACAGATGTGAAAACCGTTTTAAGTCAGGAAATGTTGAGTCTTTCCATCACGCCGATAGAATGATGTCCAGTCTGGTTCACGCCCGCCGCAGGGAGCGACGTCATCACTTGCGGCGAGGGCTGTAGTCCACACAGAGGCTTCAAGTAAATCCTGATATTATCGAAAATCTTCGCCGTATTTTATTTTTTCTTTGCACGAAAAATTTTCATTTAAATCCACAACCAACAAATCTGGAATCCAGGACAGAGAACGACTGGAACCAGAAGATAGTTATTTTCTCCTCATTGACTTACATTCATATTTTTTCATCTCTTAGGTCCCATGATGCGGAAGTAGAGGGGCGTGACTTTGGCTCCCCATAGTTCTGCACCCCAGATTTTATGAATTGATGTGTCAGAAACCAAAAAGCCAAAAATGTGCAGTTTTTCAAGCAGTTAAATCCTGTCAAATAACGATTTATACTTTCGTTTGATGACCATATATGCAGCCTTTGAAAAGATTGTAAAATTATTGATCGCTTAAAATGCCAAAATTTGACTGCATTTCTTTTTTTTGTACATTTAAGTTCTGTACCACACAAGACATTTTGTTCCCACACGTTTAATTTTCCACTGACATTAAATGTTGTGTACTCATATTTAACAGTTTCTTCTAAAAAGATTAAACTATTTTCACTATCATATTTCTAACTCGTGAAATCGATATCAGTAAATTGTGTAAACAATAATTTGTGACTTTCCGGGATTTTAACTTGTGGGATTTAGGTTTGTCCAAGCGGAACCTGAAGGCTTCACACCAACGGTCTCCAGTCATATGGGAAGGTGGGCTGGTCTGTTTGAGCTCTCCAGTGTAGCTGAAGCTCCGCCTGTCTGTCTGGTTTTATTTTGAGGATCGTAACTGAACTCCAACTGAAAAGTTGTTGTCACCGAGCTGGCTACTGGGGAGGGGAAGCCAGTGAAACTTCAACTAAACGTGTTTGGTATCAAGGGAGCAGACGTTACCCAAACGCACCTCCAGGTATTAGTTAATTCAGCTCTTTCTTTCTTTCTTTCTTTCTTTCTTTCTTTCTTTCTTTCTTTCTTTCTTTCTTTCTTTCTTTAAATCATCTCACCACTGATCTTCTGTAATTAACAGTTACTCATTTAACGTTACTTTGTGCTAAAGAGACGTTCATTACCGTTAGTTAGTTACCAGTAAATAAGCTCATTTAGAAATATACAAAAGAAGGAGAAGAAGAGGAGGAAGAATCCCGTTACGGTTTCATTTCTGTTATGTGGCCTTCAACCAAGATGGAAAATAATGAAAACTTATACAAAGTAGATTCTTCACAGTTTGTGAAATTCGCCATCATCAACATTAATCCAGTAAAACATTCAAAGTCAAACTTAGATCTGGGATGGCTGAATCATGTTTTACTGAATCCTTTCATTTTATTTCATTTTAAATTTAAACAAGTCGTGTCTTCATAATAAACACCTTCATTCAGTTTGGAAGATCTGATGATGTGTGTTTCACAGCGAAAACACGCCATGGAAAATAAAACAGCAAACAAACAAAACTTTTTTACTGACAGATAAAATATGCCCGAAGGTTTCTGGGCATTATGCATCTTGAGTTTTGTACTTTGACGACTGTTTTTGCCCGGTTTTCAACTTGATCTTGTGGTTTTACGCTGAAGAAAAGCGCTACAGAGTCTCAAACAAACTACAGATCTTTTGGCACAGTAATGAAGACTGAGTAGAGATGAGTGATGGGAAATATATCCCTGCTTTACCTGCCACAGTAACATCTGTTTTGGTTGTTATTGCTGTATTTCCGCTTTCTTTTGATGCCCACATGAAACCACACCCATAACTGGCTGGTATAGGGCTTGGGAACCGACGTCACAACGCAATGCATTGTGGGAGGTAAACAACACACCGCTGCCATGTTTTGAGGCCAGCCGGAGAGACCGACTGAGAACAAGAAAACGGCAGGATGCTTAAAGTTTAAAAAGAAAGAAAAGACCGGTACCAGAATAAACTTCTTCCCGAGGCAAGGAGACGCTATCTGGATAAGATTGCGTTAATCGGAGATAAGGATCCATATGAAATGCTGGCTACAGAGTGGACCCGTGACCCTGATCTTCTGCTTCCTCTAACAATATTTTCACATACTTGGTCTGTGGCGTGAGTGCCTACACTTCGTCTCAGTTTCGGAATTACACGTCCCTGGAAGCTCATGAACAGTTTACGAACGGCTGGGTCCAAGATATGGAAACCTGCAAACCGATGGGCTCAGACAACATCATCATTAGTGCTTTTCCAGGGTTCCATTCATTCATGTGTTTGAATGAGGCTTCCTTGTAGCCTGTTAGCATGCTAACCGCACTATACAGAGGTTATGTTACAAAATAAAAAAGGTAGCTTTACGGGCAATTTCAATGAAAAGTGGGAGAAAGTATGAAGGTTATCGTCCAATTATGACACATATTTGCACTACCGGAATGAAAATGCCTAGAGCACAGAGGTAGGATGGGATGTTAGCTAAATGTATGTCTGTGCGTCTTGCAGCTGCTATCCATGCCATCCGCCTCCTCCGGGTTACTTCTGACACAAGACTCCCTTGATTTTGTTTTCATGTTGGAAACGGAAAAAAATAAATAAATAAAAAAAAGACGGCCGGTTTTCAGTTTTTTTCCAGATCGATCATGTGCAGGAAAATTGCAACCCACATCACAGCAAAGGTTCGGGAGGCAATGCCATGCTGACATTCCCTCCACTCCGACATGGACCCGACTGTCAAAATAGCAACAACTAAACGTCTCATCATTCTGGCATTTTTTTCATCCTATGGTCGAAATGACATCCCACGATTCCCATAATTCCATTAAAAACCTTCTCCGGCATTCAGATTTCTGCGTACTTTTACAGCATCATCTTTACTCCACAACCTCGCAAAGCAACTTCATAATCTTTATCAAAATCTCCCGAAACGGGAAATATAATCTGCCTCCACGTATTAATGTAACTCCAGCTGGTCTGAAACATGTTAGATTCATATCTGAATCTCAGGATCTCTGACTGTCAGCAGAAAAATCACCGTCAGTCACCGCAGCTGGAGCAGAGCTCTCCACAGAGCCGCGCGTCTTTGCGCGCGCTGGCATCATAACGCAACATTAATAACTGCAGTTACAGATATCAATGACGGCGCTGCAGGTGACACCTGAAGACACTGAGTCATTCCAGCGAAAACGTGTGAATAATGTCCAGTCTCCATGCTGTACAGCAGGGGAGGGCGCATCGCTGTGCGCATTTATGGATGCCGGCATTACACTTTTTTTTTTTTTTTAATCTCCAGACGCAGCGGCTCGTCCACATTCAGTGAAATGGTTCGGAATGAAGCCGCATCATCCAGATAAACACTGAGCTCCATCAGAACTGTTTAAAAATCTGATTTCAGAAGCTAAAACTTTATTTTGGAAATTAATCAGAACACACAGTTAAAGAAATCACCAGCGCGCTCGCTCTTGGCACAATTTAAAAAGCAATAGGAGAAGATTGCGCACTGTACTATTAATTATATCTAATTCTTTTAGCTTTATATATATATATATATATATATATATATATATATGTGTGTGTGTGTGTGTGTGTGTGTGTGTGCTTTTTAATATATATTTTAGATAATTAATCTATTTGCCATCATGTATCTTCTCGTCTGTTTATATGCAAACGCACTGCAGTTTTTATATTTGGAGGGTTTGGAGGGGAAACTGGATTTCATTCCTTGGCATTTTACCAAATTACCAAATTGTGTGTTGTGGCAGCAAATATTTATTCATTTGCAGAAGCTAACCTCCTAATGAGGCTCTCTTCATCGTTTGCAGTTCAGTACCGGACAGCACCGAGTCAGAGACTCTTATTAACACATGTTTCCTTACATGGAAAGCTTTGTCGGAATGGTGGGACGTTTGTGTGCCAGAATAGCGGGATTTCAGGATGGTGGTATGTTGAAATGACAGTATGTCGGAATGCCAGCATGTAACCAGCAAATTCTACCCATGTTACGTAAGTAGCCCGACTTCAAACAATGGCCTCAAAACATGGAGAATCCTCACGTCGACCCCCGCGGGGCTTAAGCTGTGACGTCA
>JALJCO010005490.1:0-14968 GCA_023101725.1 Atherinomorus stipes | reverse complement strand
ATCATGTAGCAACACGTCTGTAAAAAGTAGTTCCAGGGTGATGTTTATTATCATGTAGTAACACGTCTGTAAAAAGTAGTTCCAGGGTGACGTTTACCATCATGTAGCAACACGTCTGTAAAAAGTAGTTCCAGGGTGATGTTTACCATCATGTAGTAACACGTCTGTAAAAAGTAGTTCCAGGGCGATGTTTACCATCATGTAGTAACACGTCTGTAAAAAGTAGTTCCAGGGCGATGTTTACCATCATGCAACAACACGTCAGTAAAAAGTAGTTCCAGGGGTGATGTTTACCATCATGTATCAATAAGTCAGTAAAAAGTAGTTCCAGGGTGATGTTTACCATCGTGTAGTTACACATTTGTAAAAGTAGTTCCAGGGTGATGTTTATCATTAACACATCAGTAAAAAGTAGTTCCAGGGCGATGTTTACCATTGTGTAGCAACACATCTATAAAAAGTAGTGACCTAATGACATAGGTAATCAGGACTAACATGTTGGTCTAATGGCAAAAAATGTCAGAATCATGTCATCAGCACTGAATACAAAACTTAAACAACGCAAATGGACCAAATGAATTCTGTATCAGAAATTCTAACTATTTTCCTTACTTATTCAGAGCTGAACATTTCAAAAGGACAGAAGTACATACAATGTATATCTATGAATATGCATAAGAAGGAAAACGATTATTCCGAGGTTGTAGATTTTCGTCATTCTAAGAAGTAATCAAACTTTGATAAACTGAATAACCTCTGCTTTTATTCAGTCTGATGCTCAACTGAATTGGCCACTAGATGGCAGCGTAGCATCATGCTCGTGATCTGAATTTCTTCAGTAATTTTAGGCAGTTTGTAAAAAAGAAAAGGGGAAAAAAAGATTTCTTACAGATATCTGCTGTTATTAACATTCAGTCACAGGTTTGTATTATTGTTTATCACTTTATGTTCAGAGAGCAAGAAAACAAGCCTTTGTGGGAAAGTTTAGTCCTCCTTTCCCTCCCTGGCGTTGTGTTTAGGTGTATACTGTTCTGTGGGTGATTATGGATAATCATATTTTATGGTGGGAGAAGTCTGTGGTGTGTTTGTCTGGTATAAATGTCTGCATGATTAGAAGTTGCTCATTCATCTTTCCCTTCATCCCCTTGCAGAAATGTTCAGGACAACTGCTGCTTACGCTCACTCTACATTGATTTTAAGAGGGATTTGGGCTGGAAGTGGATCCATGAGCCTAAAGGTTATGAAGCCAACTTCTGTGCAGGTGCTTGTCCATATCTGTGGAGTTCAGACACCCAGCACTCCAAGGTACTGTAAGATTTAGCTACCAACTCCCACGTTTAGTCACAGAGTGCTGTAAGTCATGTTTTCTTCCCTGTTCCAGGTGTTAGGTTTGTACAACGCTATCAACCCCGAAGCATCAGCATCCCCCTGCTGTGTCTCCCAAGACCTGGGAGCCCCTCACCATCCTTTATTACATCGGCAAGACTCCCAAAATAGAGCAGCTCTCAAATATGAAGGTCAAGTCCTGCAAATGCAGTTAGAGCCTCACGAGGCAGCACAAACACTTTTACACTGTTATACTCAGCATTTTCTCCATAGTCGGGTACAGACAGGAGCGGTGTGTTGGATCTTAAAGGTTACGGAACAAATCAGTCCGGTACCCTAAACCGTACCAGTCACTACAGCAGAAACATGACTGATGCAAACTACCGGGGCTGATGATCACACGCATGCTAGCATCAAGGCTGTGACGGACACTTTCACGGTTATATGTGGTTAATTATTACGTGTCAAAATACAGTTTTTTAGACATTCAACACACTCTGATCCAGTTCAGTTCTCTGGTGGTCTCAACGGTAATGTTCTCATGTGGCCATAGATAAATCACGCTAACCTGGGTAACTATGCAGATGGAAGTTTTAAACGTAGCAGGGGGGGTTTACTGCTACTCTGAGATGAAACAAGTCTCGTACTTGGCACTTTGTGATCCAATTAAGTAAACTAGAAAAGCACTCGGAGAGCGCAGACCAAGCAGCTCATGCCCCCCCTCATATTGTCAACTCCCTTATTTTTGTGTGTTCTGGATCAAAGTATCCGGAATTTTCTCTGGATCCGGATCAACTTCCGAAGCATTATAGAACTCATTAAAATCCTTCCTTGTAATTTCTTACCAAACACTCGGACCATTTGCATGGTTATGTGCAAAGTTATGTGCAAAAATTCCCAAATTTGGCCGATCTCACAATGATAAAGTATCCTTCAAAAGATTCCTGATCACCAACTAAATTTAATGGGTTCGTTCTGGGGCTGAGACACACGGCTGGTGAAAATTTCAGGTCAATCTGCCCAGAACTTTTCCGTAAAGTTGCTGAAAGACAGACAGACAAACAAACCAACACTACCAAAAACATAACCTCGTTGGCGGAGGTAAAAGAGAAAACTTGGTTCCAGCCTGATTGTGCGACTGTGAGACTGATGGCGGGAAGAAGATCTGGGTTGTTTCACCGCATTCGTTTATAGGGGATTATCACGCTTACCGGAAGTTCCCGGATTTTGACACTTCCTCTTCCGGGCCATGTTAACGACAGTCGTTCCTGCTCTGTTATACTGTTTAAATCTGATAAACTCCAAACATATTTAAGTTTTCATTCCAGACTGAAATGATACTAAGGAAGAAGCGGATCAAAGCGATCGATTCGCCGCGGTGAAGGGCCGAACTTTATAATAAAACACACGTTTGTTTGTCGCCGGTGGGGCACAACACCGGCACTTCACAGCATGCTAGCATTAGCCAGCTAGCGTTTACTGACGTGCTTAACATTGTGTGTCTTAAAACACACAAACATCTGAAAATCGGGTCTGTACCCCCCCGTTTCCAGTGGAACAACTGGGGACTGCCAAGAAAGGAGACGCTTTCAGATGCTTGTGTGTTTTCAGCCGCACAAAGTTAGGCAAGTTATCGAGCTGGCTAATGCTAACCTGCTAACACGACTGCGCAGTCTGCCAGCTACAAACAAACGTGTGTCGTTTTATTATAAAGTTCGGTCCTTCACCGCGGCGAATCGGTCGTTTTAATCCACTTCTTCCTTAGCATCACTTCAGTCTGGAATGAAAACTTGGCATTGGCGTTTATCCGATTTACAAAGTTTAACAGAGTAGTAGCTGGCGGACTATTGTTAGTAAGTTAGCATTAGCCAGCTTGATGACGTGCCTAACTTTGTGCGGCTGAAAACACACAAGCATCTGAAAGCGTCTCCTTTCTTGGCAGTCCCCAGTTGTTCCACTGGAAACGGGGAGGTACAGACGCGATTTTCGGATGTTTGTGTGTTTTAAGACGCACAATGTTAAGCACGTCAGTAAACGCTAGCTGGCTAATGCTAGCATGCTGTGAAGTGCCGGTGTTGTGCCCCACCGGCGACAAACAAACGTGTGTTTTATTATAAAGTTCGGCCCTTCACCGCCGCGAATCGATCGCTTTGATCCACTTCTTCCTTAGTATCACTTCAGTCTAGCATGAAAACTTAAGTATGTTTGGAGTTTATCCGATTTAAACAGTATAACAGAGCAGGAACGGCTGTCGTTAACATGGCCCGGAAGAGGAAGTGTCAAAATCCGGGAACTTCCGGTAAGCGTGATAATCCCCTATTGTAGCAGCTATGGATGAATCATTTTAGGGGAAAAGGCTTTACGTATCTTTAGTCTTTAATGATTTAGCTGAGCTGAGAGAATAAATGCTTACCTTTGTTGTTGCAGCCGTGAGTCACCAATCAGAAGCTGTTTTATTATGAACGGCCATTCATGAGGTGTTCTGCTTCGGCCATTTTGGATTATATGTGGGCGTGGTTACTGGATGAACAAGTGGCCACGCCCTCCATGAGGGCCCTCATGGAGTCCAAGATTTAGGACTTGTTCTGACATACAGAGATGCTCCAGATACTCTGAGACTCTTGACCGTATTATTATTATTATTATTATTATTATATTAAACATTATTACTTAACTTATTCTGCCATCAACATAAGCAGTTTTTGAGGATGCTTTTTAAAAAACTAATGTCTTTGAGTCTTTTTGAGTCTGTGTTTTTTTTTTCTCCCGTTTTTTCCTTTCGTTACACGTCACAAACCTTCTGTTTTCACCCTCATTTGATTCATTATTCTGACTTTTGATGTTTAATCTGTCCAGATGTGGTCTGGACAGATTAAGATGTTCAAATTAAGATGTTAATAATCTTACGTGACACTTTCAAAGACTCCGCTGTGTGGCCTGAAGCAGACTTAGCCCATTTCATACTAAAGTTTGGCTTGTCCGTGTATTTAGACGTTGTTAGCGAAGCCAAAATATTAACCAACAATAAAACCATCCCAGTTGTTTTGATGGTGGTTTTTTTTTTTTTTTTATCATTTGCTTTCTTTACAACTGCAGTGATGACATTTTTATTGATTATGTTTTAAAATACAGAGTTCCCCGTCATTCAGGTAGCACCAGTGGACGTCATGAATATCCAGAAAATACAGGAGTTGGACATTTTGTCAACTTTTATGTGTGTTTTGTGAGATCTTTTAGGCTTATTATGCTCTGTTATTACATGCTATGTTGTGGTGTTCAAGTGAAAAATAAATTATTTAAGTTTCAATTGCACGCTGTATAATGTTTTATCTTTTTCCTCTCTGACACACATACAGAAACACAAACATTGTCCATAAAAATGTCTCAACAACACAATATATCTATACATTATACAAAAATGTAGTTTTTCCAGTAGGAAATCATGTTTTTAATATTTAGTTATATTAAACTGTTTTAATTCAACTTTGTTTTAAAAGTCTGTCAAATTTACTTTGATTTTCAGTTTTCGTTTAACTTGTGCCTTTTAAAAAGAGCTGTATCATGGTTTCCAAACATTTAAAAAGTCAACTACAGGCATATAAAGCTAAATATGTTGCAGTTGCCACTGTAGAAACTAATTTGGTGATGAATATTACTGTAGCTTTATTTTATGTTTCTAATTTCTAACACGGAAGTAAAGCGGCTGACTGTGCTGAATTTGTCTTTCGGCAGGTTTTACGCCTATGTCGCCCCGGAGTCACAGATTCTGAGGGGTCACAGACTTTTGTGTACACCGGCTTTTTAAATCATCTGGATAATTATTCGTAAACACTGAAGGATGATCGGACTCCTATCAAAAGGTCAAGTTTACCTTCATATCAACTGTGAGGGGGGGTGAATTTTTTTAAAACTCATCCCTTAAGATGTTATTTAATCTTGAAATTACCCATAATTAGACCAGGTGTTTTAGCCATGGAGGCTAATAGTTAGCTCACTGCTTGCTCCCAGGAAGGCCTCGGCCTGTAGCAGCGTTGCACAACGGCGGTTTTTAGTTAGTTAAAGGGGAACTTGTTTTTTTTTTCAATCTGGACCTATTTTCTAACATGAAATACATTCATTTACTCACCCAGACAGTTTTGGTGCAACTTGAATTCCTTCCGGAGATATTTAGATCCACTCCAGGTCGGCCTATGTCCGATATATTGGAAGTGATGCAGGCAACCACGTACAGCCTCTAAATAAGGCATTATCTGCCACAAACTCCTTCATTTCACCAATGTTTTTTTTACGAAACAGTCGAGCTCAAAGTGGCTTTTTTGTGGTGATTCGTCCTTACAGACATTTACTTGTTATGGTGTCGAATAATAGTGATGTCATCAAAGCTGCCACAGTTAAAAAAGTCTGTAAATAGAGACGAATCACCCCAAAAAAGCCGCTTCAAGTTCACGGGGGAGTTAGAATAACTCATTCATGTGATGTATAAAAAATGTCTTCTCAGAATATAGCATTTTAGCATCAAGGATGTGACACTAATTGACTAGGTTTTAAATGTTTATATGAGGATGAATTCAGAAAGGAAAACTTTCTAACCGTTTCTTTTATAATAATTTAGTGGCACTGAAATATTTTGATCATGTGAGAAATTATTATGATACAAACTTTGCAAAAACGTCAGGAAAAGGAAAAAACTAGATGGCCGCTCCTTTGAAACGAGTTGACTGTCCAGTTCTGTCCAAGTCTTCTGGTCTGAAGGAAGTCAATGACAGCTGCAGACGGCTGAATCTTTCAGCATGAAGTGGAAGAAACGACACCTAACCACAGATACGGACCTAACTGTCTGTAGAAACCCCTGCCCAAGATGTCGCGTGTAAATGCGGAAATGTTTACATGACACTTTTGCGAAAAATTGCTTCATCAAAACATCTGAAAACCACAAGAGAGCATAAAAACGGTTTTTTGCAACATTTGATTTTTTTTTTCCAGAAACGTATGTGTTTCCATCACAAGTTTTTAATTGCAAAATTTAGGTTTTGCAAAATTCAAGGTGTAATAGAAACGCGGCTACAGATGGCAGCCCTGCCATGTCAGGCTGCTCTCCTCACTAATCATTCTTATTTAACCCACCTGTCTGTTCCCTAATTGCCACACCATTTAAGCTCCTCCAGTCTCATCTTCCCTGCCAGATTATTGAAAGCCACAACGAGTAGAAGTCCAATATTCTTTCATGTATTACTCTCCTTGTTTATGTCCCTGTTTTTTTGGGGGGGGTTGAACCCTCTAAGCCTTATAAAACAGGCCATGCCAGTTACATCCAGTGGTCAGCTGGAGTCACAGCAGCTATGATCTTCCATGTAATACGTCTAAATTGATTTTTTATCCCAACATAACACCAACCCCTTCGTCTTAAACCCGTGTTGTTTAATGATCATGTACACATGGAAGTGTTGCAACACTCTGACACTGTACCAGCAGTATGGTAATGTGGTAAACTCTGTTTCATTAGATTTTTACAAATATATGATTTGGATGTGACAGGTATGCTTGTGAGTGAGGGTTTAGGAGAAGTCCTGATGCAACTCAGTGGAAAATGGTTGGTCAAGCTTGTATCTACTACACAGGATTTGAAACTAATGCATGATTTGAATCTTCAAACGCATCATTATGTGAGTTCTTTTGTTGGAAACTGAATAACTTTTCCAGGTGAAATAAAGTAAAGCAAATATGTACATGACGAAATTATGCTTGCGCTACAGTTTTTATTCAAGAACAAGGTTTGCTCAGTTGAGTTTGGCTTCACGTTGCTTCTTCTCTGCTGACAATTTCACCAGCCTTTGAAAAAATCCTCACGGGGGGGACAGATGCTCTTATGGAGAGATACTGCAGAACCACTGGATGAAGATTTCGGTATGTTGTTTTGTGAAGAAGCCAATATTGTAATGGCTTTTCTGTCCTGGGTGGCAGTCTGTTCATCAAATATCTAGAGAAGTAAGAATAACATGTGAGGTTATTTTTGCATGAGATGAATAAATCAAAGTGCTTTATGTCTGAGCCTCAGCAACTGCATTGGCAGGTACTTGAAACACGCTGTGTCTCTACAAGGCTGTCCAGAGGTTCCCAAAGACTGTTTCGCTGGGAATGACCTGTACCCTCTGCAGGTGGGAATTGTTGGGTTGGTGCCGCGGCCATTAGATTGGCACATTCTCTTGCGAGCCTTTCCACTGCAGCCTGGCAACTTCCTGTACTACAGAAGCCCACTTCTTTGAATCTTGGAAACAGCAATGTGGCAAGTGTCAGGGGTGTTATTCTCTTCAGCAATGTAAATTATTCTTGGAGGTTGCTATTAATTTTGCTGACTAAACTACAGGCAACTTCATTTGGGACTGTTGTGCACAGTCTGGCTGTGAAGTGCTTCAGCATCATCACAATGGGCTGTATGCACAACTCCATTACATCCTAATTTTAAGCCAGCTCTTTTGAGTCCTGTCTTTTATTACTGGAAAAACTGATTAATTCAGGTGTGTCTGGCCATCGTTGTGGTTACCAGGCACACCTGGATTCATCTGTAATAATGAAAGACAAGACACAAAAAAGAAAAAGATATACAGCTGTGTGAAAATGTTTTTGCCCCCTTCCTAATTTCTTACTTTTTTGCATGTTAGTCACACTTAAATGTTTCAGATCATCAAACAAATAGCAGCAACAACTGCAATCAAGCGTTTGTGATAACTGGCAGTGAGTCTTCTACAGCGCTGTGGAGGAATTTTGTTCCATCATCTTTGCAGAATTGTTGTAATTCAGCCACATTGGAGGCTTTTCCAGCATGAACCGCCTTTTTAAGGTCATGCCACAGCATCTCAATGGGATTCAGGTGGGGGCTTTGACTAGGCCACTCCAAAGTCTTCATGTTGTTGTTCTTAAGCCATTCAGAGGTGGACTTGCTGGTGTGTTCTGGATCATTGTTCTGCTGCAGAACCCAAGTGCGCTTCAGCTTGAGGTCACCAACAGATGGATGGACATTCTCCTTCAGGATGTTTTGGTAGAAGCAGAATTCATGGTTCCATTTACCACAGCAAGTCTTCCAGGTCCTGAAACAGCAAAACAGCCCCAGACCATCACACTAAAACCACCATATTTTACTTTTGGTATGATGTTACTTTTACACCAGATGTAATGGGACCTCCACCTTCCAGAAAGTTCCACTTTTGTCTCGTCAGTCCACAGAGTATTTTCCCAAAAGTCTTGGGGATCATCAAGATGCTTTCTGGCTAAACTGAGACGAGCCTTTATGTTCTTTTTGCTCAGCAGTGGTTTTGGTCTTGGAACTCTGCCATGCAGCCATTTTTGCCCCCCAGTCTCTTTCTGATGGGGGAGTCATGAACACTGACCTTCATTGAGGCAAGTGAGGCCTGCAGTTCTTGGATGTTGTTCTGGGGTCTTTTGTGACCTCTTGGATGAGTCGTCGCTGTGCTCTTGGGGTCATTTTGGTCGGCCGGCCCCTCCTGGGAAGGTTCACCACTGTTCCATGTTTTCACCATTTGTGGATAATGGTTCTCACTGTGGTTCTCTGGAGTCCCAAAGCTTTAGAAATGGATTTGGAACCTTTTCCACACTGTCAGATTTCAATTACTTTGTTTCTAATTTTTTACTGAATTTTTTTTGGATCGCAACAGGATGTCTAGCTTTTGAGGATCTTTTGGTCTACTTAACTTTGTCAGGCAGGTCCTATTTAAGTGATTTCTTGATTGAGAACAGGTGTGGCAGTAATCCAGCCTTGGTGTGGCTACAGAAATTGAACTCTGCTTTCCAAAGATGTGATAAACCATAGTTAATTTATGTTTTAACAGGGGGGGCAAAAACTTTTTCACACAGCTGTACTTTATTAATCCCAATTAGTGTGCCAATTAGGAAATGCATTCTCTGCATTGCTGGTGCCTGGGGAGCAGTTGGTTGGGGTTAAGGACCTTACTCGAGGGTCTACAGTGGTTTACCTGGGTGCCGTGTCAGGGACTCGTGTCCGGGTCTGCCGCGCCAAAGCCCGCGACATTACTGCTATGCTACCCACTCCCCTAAAGGAGCTGGCTTAAAATTAGGAAGTAGTGGAGTTGTGCATAAAGCGCATCAGAATTACTTTTGAGCGTTTCCTTTGCCTTGGTGCTTGATTTAAAATGCACCACAATTCTATATGCCCAGGTACAAATTTCATTAAGCTCTGTTCGTGCTGTTTTCCTCACTGCCATGTTTAACATGCGCAAAACAGCTGATGTGGTGCACATTGATGAGATGGCACACTCAGTCATATTTGCTGCTGTGACCAGACTCCTCACCTTGCCTCTGATTCCCCTCTCTGCCATCAGTTTCTTTGGCCTTTGCTTTGTTTGCTGCAGTATGGCAGCAAGAGAACCTTTTTTTGCCCAACAGAATGGTTGACAACTGCACCTGTAATATAATAATTTGGCAGGTCACAGCCAACTACGCATCCATATTTATTTAAGTCGACATGTCTGCTGTTAAAATGTTCAATATACAGTAAATCAAATCAATCAAAACAGTATCATTCCAAGCTTGAAGTACAGACACCAAAAATAAGTGATCAAGAATAAGTCACAGGATATATTACAAGTGATCTTACACAGATGTGCATGCATGCAACTATAAAACTCTTTTCGGATTAAAAAGAATTGTGGAATTACCGCACCACAAAGTCTAGCAGGACGAGCTTCAGCTGCTCTGTTGGGAGTTGTTGCATATTCATGCTTCGCACACAGATGCTGCAACATGGAGTTGTCACCAAAGACAAACTCCTGAGAGTATTTGAGGCACTGAACCTAAATATATGAATAAATATGACATTAAAAACTGACTGTGATATCAGATCATCTTCAACAGCGTGTCCTTAAACTGGCCTCTTCTTACGATCCACAGAGAAACCTGCTGCATTGTTTTTATTTATAGTTATCATATGAAGAGTTCATTTGCAAAAACAGACAAACATCACTGTGGAAAGACAGAGTTAACTGCTTTTGTTGCTGTTGGGTACAAACCTCCTATCTCCATTTTACATCATTAAAACCCTCTACTTAATGTGAGCTTGATTTGCTGAAAATATTCAAAAAGTAAATGAGTTTATTTGCAAAAGCAGTTAACTCCGTTTTTTCTAAATGGCGTTTGTCTATTTTTGCAAATGAACTCTTCATATTTATCTTATATTCTGTTTTTTATTTGCCTCATATTATATCTCTGAAACTCTCTATCAGGATGAATTTCATTTTGCGTTTACCACATGAACTTTCCGTGGCGCAGGGAGAGCGCACGCTAAATCCTCATTTAAATCCTGCTGTTTGCGCCTGTTACAGATTGCGCGTGTAATCTTTGTAGATCCCCCCGCAACCGCTAAAATGACAGCGCACGCTATTTTTTTGGATTCTTTGTAAATCAGGCCCTAAGTGTTTCAGCAGCAACAATCAAAATGCAACAAAATGCAGGTTAGTTTTATTTGTAACATTATTCTATTAACATGACATTTACACAGATAGTTTTAAGTTATTTTGATTTACCTTGGATGTTCTGTGGATTGGTTAAGATTGTTTTTAATGGCAGGCTAGCAGATTCCTATTGACTTACACTAGCATTAGCATCGGCGACCTCCTGGAACTAGAATAATGAATGAAATATGTTGAAACTGTCTCCAGTGATAGGTAGGACCCTGGCTCACTCAAAAATGAGGCCCTATGTCAAAATCCTGAACTTCCTCTTTAAGAAAGCGGAGGTCATTTAACGTCTGCACCAAGATGTTGCAGATCTTCTACAAGTCTGTTGTGGAAAATGCAAACAGCTTTGCAGCATCAGAAGAGACTAAACAAGCTGATCCAGAACGTTGGTTCTGTGTTGGGAAGAACTCTGGAGCTGCTGAAGATGATGGACTCTTCATCTTCCACACAACACAATAAAGAAACAACAGTATGTTCAGTGAGAGGCTTCTTCAGGTCTGCTGTAAGACGGAGATGTACAGAAGATTATTCCTGCCAGCAGTCATCAGCCTCTGGAACAAGAACTATTTTTACTTATTTATTATTATTATTGTTTGTTTAAGAAAAATAAACTACATAATCAAATTTCCCTCCAGGATGAATAAAGTATTTTTCTTTCTTTTTTTCCCTCCATTTCATTTTAATAATGTGCACACACGATGCCCCCTTCACATTTCTGCCTGCCCCCTCGTGTACGTACAGAACGTACCCCGGAGCCAGCCGTGATGTCGGCTCTGGTTATGTCTCACAGCGGGGAACAGAAGTAAAGCAGGATGGGTGAGCTCAGTACAATTTATCCAATTACCATGAAGACATGATGGGATGAAATGGTTTCAGTCAGAACAATTTTACAATAATATTCTAATATTGCTTACTGTCAGTTTTTTTTATTATGAATAATTCAATGTTATGTTCAGCACAACGGGGCTCCTGCTTAACATGGAACAAGAAAAGTTCTACTTTGTTTTTGCATCACTAGTTTGGTTACACAAATCCCTCTCCCCTGTAAATTCTTGGCGCAAGATCAATAGATTAGTGTGTAAATCTTGTTACTGTCAGCAAGAAAAGTTTAATTTGTCAGCTGTCTTGGCACAGAGTTAGGAAATGTTTGACACTCTGACCCTGGGGCCCAGTAGGAATGTGCTATAAAGAGTAGGGGGACATAAACACTCCGCTAACAACACCGTGATCAGAGTTTGCCCGCCTGAAGAGACTCTCACACTTCTGTCAGAAAGAAGGTAAGACTAAATGTTTGCTTTTAGTTGAGTTGTTTCGTAAAAGAATGGGATGATAAATGAAAGAAAAATAAACATTTTAAAACAAAGTGTTTTTTGTTGTAGTTGGTTTTAATCGGGATATCACAAATCTAAACTTAGTTGGTTTCAGATTAGATTACTGTAGAGAAGTAGCCTAATACAATGATGAGTATTATAAACAGCAGCTTGCAGTGCAGCTTATTATTTTTTCTCCTAACAGATGAATCCTCAGGTCCTGTTCTCCATCCTGCTGGGCGTTTCTGCTGTTTCTGCTTTCCAGTACCAGGAATTAGTCCA
Source organism: Atherinomorus stipes (assembly GCA_023101725.1). Classification (NCBI taxonomy): domain Eukaryota; kingdom Metazoa; phylum Chordata; class Actinopteri; order Atheriniformes; family Atherinidae; genus Atherinomorus; species Atherinomorus stipes. Next base: position 2,562 of record JALJCO010005490.1, on the reverse strand, counting down.
ATACGTTGACACTCACACAGAAGACTATGTGGAGGTACGAATTTTTCTGCCTAATTACATGAAATGCTGCGGATACGTCATTATTGGGCGTCTTCTATGACTCTGTGTAAAATATACAGTTGTGCTTGAAAATGTACAAAATTTCCAATTTAAGAAAAGGCTAAATTTACAATAGTATTTCAGATGACAAGAAATTTAAAAGTAATAAATAAAAAATCACTAAATTCTAATTTAGTAAAATAAAATACTGATTTTTGAATTGTGGTTTAGAAAATTATAAATGAACTAGAGAAGCACTTGGAGAGCGCAGACCTCCGCCCATAGCTCATGTACGTGTCTTTTACTATTAAATTTTGTTTCTGTTTTATAAAGTTTAATCTGGAAAGTTCACAGTTCATAATGCTACATTATAGGACAAAATGAGATACTTTCTTGTAATTATTATTTTTTTTTTACCAAACACTTGGCCCATTTTACGGAAGAGGATTAGGGCCACTAGAAAAAAAAAAAAAATTCTGAGAAAAAAGTCAGAATTCTGACTTTAATCTCAGAATTCTGAGAAAAAAGTCAGAATTCTGACTTTAATCTCAGAATTCTGACTTTTTTCCAGAACAGTAAAAAAAAAAAAAAAAAAATTCTGGATTTTTTTTTTCAATTTCCGAAAAGTCAGAATTCTGACTTTTTTCTCAGAATTCTGAGATAAAAGTCAGAATTCTGAGAAAAAAGTCAGAATTCTGAGATTAAAGTCAGAATTCTGACTTTTTTCTCAGAATTCTGAGATTAAAGTCAGAATTCTGAGAAAAGTCAGAATTCTGGGATTAAAGTCAGAATTCTGAGATTAAAGTCAGAATTCTGACTTTTTCTCAGAATTCTGAGATTAAAGTCAGAATTCTGAGAAAAAAAGTCAGAATTCTGAGATTAAAGTCAGAATTCTGACTTTTTTCTCAGAATTCTGAGATTAAAGTCAGAATTCTGAGAAAAGTCAGAATTCTGGGATTAAAGTCAGAATTCTGAGATTAAAGTCAGAATTCTGACTTTTTTCTCAGAATTCTGAGATTAAAGTCAGAATTCTGAGAAAAGTCAGAATTCTGGGATTAAAGTCAGAATTCTGAGAAAAAAGTCAGAATTCTGAGATTAAAGTCAGAATTCTGAGATTAAAGTCAGAATTCTGACTTTTTTCTCAGAATTCTGAGATTAAAGTCAGAATTCTGAGAAAAAAGTCAGAATTCTGAGATTAAAGTCAGAATTCTGAGAAAAAAGTCAGAATTCTGAGATTAAAGTCAGAATTCTGACTTTTTTCTCAGAATTTATTTTTTTTTTCTAGTGGCCCTAATTTTCTTCCGTACCATTTTTATGGAGATATATGCAAAAATTCCTAAATGTGGCCAATCTCACAATGATAAAGAATCCTTCAAAATATTCCCGCATCCAGAAGGTGATCCGGATCACCACCTAAATTTAACGGGCTTGTCTTCGGGCTGAGGCACACGGCAGGTGAAAATTTCATGTCAATCTGTTTACAACTTTTTCCGTAAAGTTACTGACAGACAGAAAAACATACCAACTACCAAAAACATAACCTCCTTAGCTAACAAAACTGTCCCAGACAAATTTGAGCGCCTTTGTTGCTCTTATTTCCTCTGAAATATTGTATTTTATTTGCAAATTTCAATAAATACATTGTTGAAAAATAATTAGAGCACCTTATTGTTATTATTATTTCACTGATAGATTTTTTTTCACCGTCTTTAATGTTAACTTTAAAGCGCAACTGTAAGTCCGAGTATTGTAGGGAAACCAGATGTTCAAGTTGAAGTTTATTTATATAGCACATCTATGTAACCAAAGATGTTCTGAGTGCTTCACAACATATAAAAACCTTAAAACATAAAAAAATAGAATAAAAAAATAAATAAAAGATCAACACCAAGAGATGTGAAACTAAACTGTAACTGGCTGTAACTCATTTTGCAGACTTTTAAGCCACGAATGTTAAAAACACCCGTTCTCCATCGTTTTAAATTGGTCCTTTTACAGCAGTATTTTTCTTTGTGTTGAGCACATATCGCTCAGCGTTTCTGGTCCTCAAGACCCGCTGGCCTGCATGTCTTGGAGGCAACCCTAATTTTTCACACCTGAATCAAATTATTGGCTCGTTAAAAGGCCTGCAAAGATCTTGATGAGGAAATTCATGAATCTGCATCAAGTGTTGGAGTTGGGAAACACTGATACAGCCATAACATAAAGGAATAGTTCATAGAATGATAGAATAGAATGATTTAACTTTATTTTCCACTTAGTCTGATGGTGAGCAAGACTCTGGAGCACTTTTTTAATATGTCACATGCAGCCGGAGATCAGGACGACTTCTTGTTCCCCCCCAATGGAGTTCTCCAGGGTCCGAGCCAAAAAGGTCCATAAAAGTCCACAAAAACTTGTCAATATTCCTCCATACTGCTCGTCCCATGTAGTCCAAGTGTCCTGAGTGGGTAGCGTCCAGAATTTACTTGAAACTACACCAGTATATTTTTAGAGCCTAAAAAGGAGTATTGTTTACGTCCA
>JALJCO010005489.1:0-63508 GCA_023101725.1 Atherinomorus stipes | reverse complement strand
AGAGGAGGTGGAGGAGGTGGGGAACTACAAATACCTTGGAGTTCAGCTGGACAACAGACTCGATTGGAAATGCAACAGTGACTACATCTACAAGAAAGGTCAGAGCAGACTCTACTTCTAAAGGAAGCTGAGATCATTCACCGTCTGCACCAACATGTTGCAGATCTTCTACAAGTCTGTTGTGGAAAGTCCAATCAGCATTGCAGCATCTGCTGGGGCAGCAGCATCAGAACCAGAACCAGAGACTTGAGGAAACTAAACAAGCTGATCAAGAAAGCTGGTTCTGTGCTGGGGAGAACTCTGGAGCCGCTGGAGATGATCGTTCAAAAAAGAATGCTGCACAAGCTGATGAAGATGATGGAGGATTCTTCCTCCTCTCCACAACACGGTGAAGAATCAACAGAGTGTGTTCTGTGGGGGGCTGCGTCAAGTTCATTGTAGGACGGAGAGATACAGAAATTCATTCCTGCAGCAGCATCACCCTGAAGAACAAGACTGACTGACTTTTTTGTTTATTTAAAAAAAACAAAGAAAAAAGTGAGCTTTTACAATCCTGAATTTCCCTTCTGGGTTGAATAAAGTATTTTGAAATTTCATTTCATGCAATATTCTAATTTTTTGAGTTTTAGAATTTGAAGTTTTCTTAAGCTGCAAGTCCTAACCAACAACATCCAAACAAATAAAAGCTTGAAACATATTGATTTGCATATTATTTATCTATATACAATATGTAAATTGCACCTTTTAGTTGAATAACAGAAATACAAAAACTTTTTCAGGATGTTCTAATTTTTTGGGGTAGTACCTGTATACAGAGTTTTTCATTTGCTCTATCAACTTGTGTTCTGAATGTAGGATCTGTGTTCCACTACATCCAGATCTGGTACTTGGAACTACTTCGGTTTCCACGTAGATTCTGATCCAGATGGTAAAGCTGTTGTGAACAAAAGGACGTTGGGTTTAAAAAGCTGTGATAGTGTCTTGAGGGCTTTTGTATCAAAAAAATATTGAATCATGACAGTAGCCTCTTAAACCCAAAGGTCCCCCAATTGGGGGACCTTGAGACTCACTGCAGCAAAAGACATACAATGTTGCACTAATTATGTAGCAATGTAGCCATACCATACATCAAATTAAACAGGAGAAACTGTGCTACAAGCACATATAGAGTCATTTTAACATACACCAAGCATATTAATGTTTAAATATCAAAATCTAAATAAGGTCAGAGCATCCACCCACTCTGCACATTTCCATCGCTACCTCTCTGATACTTCATGGTAGACAAACAAACAGCATATCATATGAAAGCTAAGATCCTGACCATTTCAACAGTACCACCTATTATTTCTCTATGACAAAAACTCAGTGAACTAGCAGCCAAAGAATACAAACATAAACATTCGCTTACTTAGAATGACTAACAGAAATTCTGTCTTACACACTTGAACAAAAGTCCCAAGTGTTCCCTTTATTGTGACACCAAAATGACTCAAATAGACCTTGTGGATGCAGAGATATACTCTATTCATTTTGGGCCATGTCATTTTCAAGCAGAAACATCAAAAAGAGCTATAGAGCTTAAGACACTAAGGTATTAACTGATCCATGAATATTTTGTATTGTTGCACCCCTAATATATACACACACATACTGTATATAAATATACAGACATTGAAAGAATTAAGAGACCACCCTTGTTTTCTCTTATTTCTTGGTCATTTAATGCCTGGTACTAAAAGTACATTTGTCTGGACAACTAAAATGATAACAAAAATAGCTTAAAAGAGTTTAATTTAAGAACTGATATCTAGCCATTTTCCATGCTTTTCTTGATATATGATTTCGTTATTACATCAGTAGCTATGGTATTGTACTGCCAAAAATGACTTTTAGGCATTCTAGATTTTCATTTGTCTCTTTTAGTCACACCACAGTTGGTACTCGATTGCATAACCATTATTTTTTATGACAAAGGGTGGTCTCTTAATTTTATATACATATATATATCTATATATATATATATAGATATATATATAGATAGATAGATAGATAGATAGATAGATAGATAGATAGATAGATAGATAGATAGATAGATAGATATAGATACACACACTGTATATAGGGTGAGTATGGGTAAGTGGGACAGTTAAACTTAATCTTTACATGTGATTACTTCTGTAACTAAAAATCACCATTGAGCTCATCAGGACAGCATGAGATTAACACAAAAAGGTTCTTTATGGATGATGTGGATGTTTGGTTCATAATCAGAAATCACGTTGGTATTACATTTTCAGACTGTCCCTATCTGAAAATGTAAACTATCCCAGTTTACCCATACTCACACATATATATATATATATATATATATATCACTTAAATCTCCCTTTGTTCCCCATTCTGATGCTGGTTTGAACTGCAGCAGATCATCTTGACCATGTCCACATACCTGAATGCATTGAATTGCTGCCATGTGATTGGCTGATTAGAAATTTGCATTAACGAGCGGTTGGACAGGTGTACCTAATAAAGTGGCCGGTGAGTGTATCTATCTACGTGTCTACCTCACAGGTAGACGCTAGGTGGTGCCAGAGGCCTTGCCATGAATGAATGAGCTCCTTGGACGGTTTTCTGCTGGTTTTTCTTCTTGTGAAGCTTCTTTCTTGCAGGTGAAACGTTGCTCAGCTGCTGCAGATTAGCGATTACAACATCCAGGAGGAAACTTAAGCCTCAGCAGGATATAAGTGTAGGCAATAAACTGGTGTATCCTCTTTTTGTTTTTCTGCTGTTCATCATTACACAGACTCTTTCATGATCTATGAACAGTAGTGACGTTGTGAATTAACTTGTCTTTTATTTTGAAATTCCACACATAAGTGTTTCTTGGGTTGTTATTTTTTAGAAGATACAAGATCTGCGCCATTCACGAATCTCCCCAAAACCTGACTGGTTCATCTTAATGTTTTCTCATAGATCTTATAGGTAAGAGATCGGCCTGCAGAGCGAGCAGCAACGTTACAGACGGAAGAAAAAGAAAAGCATTTTGCTTTGCTGCTGCTTTCTGTTTGAAAAACATCCAAAGCATTCTGATCGTAAACCTCCACCACAACAATATTTATGGGAATATCTACATGTAATTTATGCCTGATGTGTGTGAATGAGTTTTCTGTCATGAATATTAATTGTTGTGAAAAGTGTCAAAGAGTCTGTTTGTGTAAAGATGAACAGGAGTAAAAATAAAGAGGATACACACTAGTTTGTTTAATTTATTGTCTAGATGCGCACACGCATCCTGCTGAGAAATCAGCTTCTCTGAATGTCATCAGCGATCGTTTAACCTGCAAGAAAGAAGCTTCACAGGAAGGAAAAAGCACCAAAAACCGTCCCATGACAAACTGGAGAAGCACACAGACCTCACCAAGGTGCTCACCCCCCCCCCCCTGCATTAAATACTCTTCCTGTCTTTGACACAGCAGCCAATCTTGTTGATGCAGATAAAACATCAAGAAAATCAAAAAGAAGAAAACTCAGTTGCATTTTCCTCCACCTCCTTTATTGATTTTTTTTTTGTCTTTTGCATGCAGCACAAACAAAACAAAGAAAGCAGCATTTTACCGTTTTAAATGAATTGTAACAGATAATGCCGTCAAAAACGGAATAGTATAACGGAAACTGTGCCGTGAAGAAGCTGTAAACTCTGACAAAACTCTGACTGAGCTGCAGACACTCTTCCACATCTTCCGTTTACTGTAGCTTATCTTGAAACGGTAAATTAAAGCAAAGTAGTAGTAAAAGTGTTCTCTCAAGTTTCAAGTTTCAGGGACATAACGGATCTTTGGTGATTGGTGGAGAGAACTGGTCGCATCACTTCCTGGAGCAGCATGGTGTGAACGTCCCACGAAGTGATCAAATATGGTCTTTCACCCTATAAAGGCTTGAACACAAAGACACAGCTGATGTAAAGACATTCAGAGAAATGAAAACAGAACAAACATAAAAACAAGGTCAACCGTGGCAAATTAAAAAAGGATGAGGATGGTTTGACTTCTTCACGCCTAAAACACATTGGCACTCATTTATCAAACGTTCGTAGAAATGATCGCACATCTGATCGTAAAAATGGTCGTATGATTGGACCCACGTGTGATTTATTAAAACGTTCGTATCGGTCCAATCTCGTCGTACGAAAAAAAAAAAAGAGTCTTGATAAATTCCACAGCTGAAGTCCATCGTCATTTAAATGTCACGCCCACGGTTACGCCCTTAAACATGCATAACGATGAGGCTTCACCCAGCGAGGTTGAACCATGGAGGAGAGATTCTGCCAGAAAAGAAACTTTTGGGGGGATCAAGACAGAATTCCTCATTTGTGAGGTGGGAAAGATTAAAGAGGTGTTTGGCAGCTTAAAAACCGAAGTCAGAGACGTGAACAAAAACGCTGCACGGAAGAGGATCAGTCAGCCTCACCGGTGTGAACGACCGGCTGAGATATTAATTAAAGTCTCAATCTAGGCCTGGATTATGTGGTTTATTCGTTTTATTAGTTATGAAATTTAATAATAGCCCACATCCGATGGCAACGTCACAATTCTCTCAATATGAAACTTACCACAAAAAGATGTCGTCCATTACACTTATGCGCAAAACTGCTTCATCGAAACGCCTGGATTTAGCCTACACCTCATGAAAGCGTAAACATTTTTTGGCGATATTTGAGAGATTTTTTTTTTTCGAAATGTAGGTGTTTCCATTAGCGGTTTTTAATTGCGATATTTAGGTTTTGTGCAATTCCAGGTGTAAAGGAAACCCAGCTATTGCTGACATCGTGAAAATGAAGAGACAGACATCTATTTAAACTTTTTTGACAACCAAGCCAAAACAAAAGCAGGATGAAAAAAATACTCCTCCTTCCTCAGAGACACAACAAACATCATCTTTTGTAAGAAAGAGAAAAGAAAAAAGGTGCTATTTTTTAAAAAGCTACGTTAGTTTTTTTTTCTTTTCTTGGAAGTATGGCCCCCCCTCGTTCAGATGCGTTCCGCGGTCCATGCAGGAGTGTTGTAGATTTTCTCAGAGTCTAAAGCAGCGTTTCATCCCGCCGGGTCCGAGTCGGACCGTCCGACACCCACCTGCCTTCCTGCAGCCCGAAGCAGCCCCCACCTGCACCTGCGGGCGTCTGCGTACTGATGCCTTCCCCCGCTCCTATGTGGCAGTTTTACCAGCGGGGTGAGGAGATGCACGAAGAGTGCAAAGCACTTGTCTCCTAGAACTATATGTTGATGATTTTAATAATTTGTTGTGATAAATGGAGGAATTAAATTCAGTCACAGCTATTTTGGTAATTTTGGGAATACATTCTACATTCACTTTTTCCTTTTTCTTTGCAAATGGGTTCATTCTTAGTGCTGATATGTGAATACTTATGATTAAATGACAGTTTGAGGTTTGGTTAATAAATATTTTCATGTTCTGCTGCTTTGCGCTGCAAACCCTCACTGACTCAAACTTGCGTACACGAACTCAGAGCTGTCGTGAGATTTGATCGTATCCTACGATCACGTTCAAATTGATAAATGCCGAGTCTTGCGTGGATTTTTGTCGTACGATCGTTTGATAAATGAGGGACGCTGAGCTGGAACAAACAGAGGAAAGTAGCAGTTTGAAGTTCACAGAGCAAACAGAGCTGCTCCAGCTACTCTGATTCTGATTCAGATTCAGATGACTGTATTGTCAAGATTATACAAACAGTCGACATAATGCAAACAGAACCGGGAAGACTGAGGGTGTCGTCCAGTTGAAAGTTGTTGGGAGAATTTGGGGTTGATGACATTGTGAGCCCAAGAAGAGACCTTATCACACCTTCCCAGAGAAAGGAATGTAACCTCACCAGGAGGTCTTGGTGGGGGGATGAGTAAACAAAGCCCAGGGACTGATGAGTTCTCCCCCAAAAGGGACTTCTACCGGGGAATGGACAAAGAAACAAGGAGGGATTTGAACAATGAGGAGAGGGTGTATAAAAAGCAATGCTTGACAAATGTATTCAGTTCAACATTGGCCTACAACTGGTGTTGGACTCCTCGGGCCTGAGTAAAGAATCAAGCTTGTCTTCTCACAGATCTGAGTGTTGTCGTTCATTCACTGGGTAATTTTTCCAACAACTTGGTCCTTCGAACAGGATCCCAATAGCTCTCCAGGGGAGGACGCGCCTGAAACCGTGCACGGGGAGGTTTGGAACCTCTGTTAGAAGACCCCCAGTCTAACTTGGCTGTTAAAAGGGGCCAGGACGCACCGACTTTGGAGAGTGACGGGATCCAACTAGCTGGAACCACGATCTCAGATACGGTGAGAAATTTACAAAATTTAAGTTTACGAAAACCAGAATTTACGAAAAAAAAAACAAAAAAAAACTCGAGAGTAAGAATTCGAGGAGGAATTCTTTACAAGGATTAGCTGAGGAATCCTTGCCTAGATTCATAGGAATTTAGGAGTGTCTGGGACACATTTTAATAGTCTGGGACTATTTAAGGGGTTCAGGGAACCCGAATGAGAAGCCTTTGTCACCATGGGACAAGGCAGCTCTTTAGAGCTACAAGGAGATGTAGAGTTTGTTTTGCAGAGATTCTGTGAAAGTAAGATGATTGAAGAAATGGAAGAGAAACTTTAAGTTTGGTGGGAAACTGAATGTGGATGTAATGTGGTGAAGTGTGAATGAAGAAAATGAGGTTTGAATGACGAGAATGACTGGTTGGGAGTAGCAACAAGCACAAAATTAGGGATAAAGATAAAGGAAAGTTATAATCAGAGGAGAGATGCATTGTTTGAATGGATGAAGATAAAGTATGAGAGACAGGTTGACTGGATTGATGTTGGTGAATGTACTCAGAAAGATGATGAATTGGTTACAGATTATTTGGTCAGACTAAGAAGAATGTTTGACATTAATAGTGGGCTGGTTAGGCCAGACCCAAATCCATAGGGTGCCTATGAACAACAACTAGTAAGTGCCTTTTGAATGGAGTACTGTTACACCTTAGCTCCTGTATATTACAAAGTACATAGTGACTTTCTGAATGGGAGGCATAGAGGACTTACTGGAATATAATAAGCATGCAGAATATTTCTAAAAGTCAAAGAAGAAGGGACAACGGAGAGCAGGACTAGATTCGGCTGATGGAGGCTGCAGGAACCAGAAGCCGAGGAAAGAAAGTGAGGAGTTATTGTTGAAGATTTTCCTATAATGTTGTCTTACGAGGTATTAGACCAGAAGTGGAAATTCTGGTTGTGCAAAGTGAAGTTCCTGTGGTTTTGGAGCAAAACATTCAGTGCAACAATTACAGAAGATGAATTTACCAAATTAAAATGATTAAGAATAAAATGAGGGAAGTCATAGTTAAATCAGCAAATGGACAGAGGCATCAACATGCTGGTTTTCTGAATCACTGAGATGCGAGAACCTCCTTTGAAAATCTCATCATTTTGTCCAGTAAATTTATTAAGCAGAGAACTGGTGTGTGCATTCAAACTGGAGGTAATTCCTTTAGAAGGAGGAATTCAAGTGTGTAGACAGACCAGAATGCTCGGGAAAGGATGGATGAACCACCTTATTGTTATTTTTCATTGGATCCACTTGGTGATGGCCCTAGATCAGTGGTTACAGAGTTACTGCAGACGGATAGACCTGAAGGTTTACAGTGTGTGATGTATTTTAAGAAAGCACATGGGCCAGATGAGGAATATGCTAGCAGTTCTTAAGTTCTGGTCCAGCAAAACTGATGTTGAAAGAACATCTGTATTGGGATACCAAAGATTAGTGTGCAGTCTCTTGCACTGTAACACATGAAAAGAAAAACTTTAATAGGATGAAAATGCCACTGAATGGTCTTTTGGCCATACCGTATCTATTGTATTAGGAGAGCAGTGAAAGAGCAGCTGACTGGGAAAACAAACAAGGATTGTTTTGCAGCCATACTGCTCAGGTTATTGCGGGCCATTGAACTGGTCAACTACAGCCACCCCCGCTATGCATTCACAGTGACAAAACAAGAGGGGTTTGCAGTCAGGGATAATGTTGACTGAGCTGGAGAAAGAATTAGCATGCATACCTGACAAACTGTGGCCTCAAGATAAAACAGATGTGGGCCTGATCAAAGGGGTGGAACCAGTTAAGATTACAGCAAAGACATATTACTGCCTTTGTCAGAGACAACATCCCTTAAGGAAAGAAGCAGAAGAGGGAATTGATCCAGTGATGAAGAAACATTTGACATTTGGAGTGTTGATACCTTGTGATGATTCTCCATGTAATACTCCATTGCTTCCTGCTGTGGAACCAGGAAAGGATGGGAGGATGGTCTAGGACAGGGGTCGGCAACCCGCGGCTCCGGAGCCTCATGCGGCTCTTTAGTCCCTCTGTTGCGGCTCCCTGCATTGGAAAATGAATTAATGACTATTCTACTAAATTGTATTGCATTTTGGTTGGTTCACTTTAATAATGTGATTCTAAAAGACCAAGACAAATGTCCCCTTGAGAGACAATAAAGTTTCTTATCTTATTCTAAATTTGAGGATTATGATGATCCCTCTGAGGGATTCATGTACAGTTGCGCACTTTTCCCGAGTTCTCCGAGCACTGCAAATGCAGCACGTGAAATAAAATCCAACTCAACTATTGAAATAAAGATATAATTTATATTTTACCATTTTGCAAAGCAGCCCATTGAGTGTCAGGTGCAACAAGCAGGTAACTGCAGTAAAACTGCGAGTAATTGTCCAGCATGCTAGGATGCGTCTCACAAACCTTTACGCAGCCAATCAGTGTTAATAACTGCACTTCATGCTCACGTGCCGCTATTGTGCAGCATAGCATGATACAGCCCTATTGAATCAGCAATCACAGAATTAAACATTAAAAACGGAATTAATTACAAACAAAGAGTATCACTGAGTGTGGACGTGCCGCGGAGCGCTGAACTTTCCTCCTGGCGCACTATCCCACGAACGCCTCACAGCGGAGCGTCTCTGTTGCGCTGTTGCTGCAGTTCTGGCATTTAAAGTGAATAATAAACGAGCAAAAGCTTATTTGTCCACTCCGACCCTGTCATGCTGCGCTTTGATCACTTCTCCAGCAGGTAGGCCGACGATAGAGAAGAAAAGTGTCTGATGCACTGAGCATGTTCAGCGCTGCGTGGGCAGATTCATTTGTTTTCACTGCTGACAAGATTATTTTGCGTAGCTATGTTCATATTTTGTGAAACAGTAATTTCATTTTTCGGGTAGACCGCTTACTGCACGCGCCAGTAAAAGGATGACGGCGCAGACAGGACAGCGTGTTTGGTTTGCTGCTGGTAAATTATTAAAGCTGCGTCTTTTTCATCCTACATAAATACAACAACTAAAATAGATTTTTTTTTTTTTTTTTTAAAGTGACCTTCAACCCGACGTCTTTTCTTTTTTTTAGTTTAAAATGGTTTTTTTTGCTGGATGCAGAAATGTGATTTCATTTTCTCGTTTTTATGCTAAATGCAACACATTTAACGTTAAAGTTTTATTTAATTATCAATGTTAAAAGTCAGTTGATGCGCCAGTGTTTTCTTTATTGTAGGAAACGGGTCTAAAAGGCTGTTTAAGACTTTTACATTTTTGCGGCTCCAGACAGATTTGTTTTTCGGTTTTTTGGTCCAATATGGCTCTTTGAACATTTTGGGTTGCCGACCCCTGGTCTAGGACCTCAAATGAGTCAATGAGGCAGTGGTAATCATGAGCTTTCCTACCACTTGATCTACACACCCTTCTACATAAATGGAAACTCAGAAAAATAATTTCTGTAGTGTAACTGATATTGAAAATTATTTTTTGTGTTGAGATCCATCAAGATTCAGATTTTTGGTTTGTTTTACCTATGAGGTATTGTGAACCTCCTACAATTTTTTAGCAAAGGGCAGAAAATTTGGTAAAATTTGAACCTCCACACAGTAGCCAAATTTTACTGTGGGTGGATGGCATTTTGTTGGCTTCCCTGACAGGGGCTGCATGTAAAGCTGGTACTTCATTTCTGCTTATGATCTTGGCAAGACAAGGACATGAAGTCTCCAAGAGGAAGTTCCAGTTATGGGCAGATAAGGTGGAATATTTGGGATATGTATTGAGTGGAGGACACTCATTGGAAAGCTGGATGCTATTACACAAGCTCCAAAACCAGAAACAAAGAAGCAAATGATGCCATTCCTAGGGATGCTGAATTTCTGTAGAGCATGGATACCAGACTATTCAACCCTAACATCTCCTCTCTTTCAATGTATTTATGAGGTGCCGATGGCAGCTCATGAATGTATTGAATGGGGAGAGGAAGCAGATAGGGCCTTTGAACAGGCAAAAAGGTGTTTGCTAAACACAGGGACTCTGGCACTGCCAGATTACTCAAAGGCGTTTGTGCAGATGGCCGACTGCAAAAAAAAAAAAAGGGTCACATGACCTCAGTGTTGTTGCAGCAATTTGTTGGAAAGTTAAGGCCACTGGGGTATTATTCTTCCAAATTGGATCCTGTGGCCCAAGCCTTGCCACATTGTGTGCAAGCTAAAGCCTAATTACAGTAGCTGGGGCTGTGACAACTTCTGCAAGTGTTGTGTTGTTCCGCCCTTTAACACGGGGAGTTCCTCGCGCTGTATCTGTGTTGTTGTTACTGAGTAAAATAGCACATTTGTCACCAGCGAGACATCTCTCATGTTTGACGATACTCTTGTCACAACCATATTTGACAATGGAATGTTGCACTACACTTGATCCAGCAACATTAATGCCAACACCACGAGATGGCATAAAACGTGACTGCTTAGTGGAGACGCGAATGCTGCAGTTCCCTAGATGGGATCTTAAAAAAGTGAACCTTTAGAGTATCCTCATTTGGAGTATTTTATGGATGGCTCAGGAAGAATGAGCAGGGATTACATCTGGGGTGACTCTTAAGGGATTGTTGGAGCAAGCCAGTTCCTACAAACATTTCTGCACAAGCAGAAGAACTCATGGCATTGACGGAAGCATGCCAGTTAGCAGAGGGTTCACTAGCAAGGACCACGCCACAACAAAAGGAGTGATGACGATGATGATAGATTGATTGATTGATTGAAAGAATGAGATATGATGATGAGCCGGAGGAAGACCTAGTGTGGGGGTGTAGTCTTTCGATAGTGAGTCCAGCTTAGGGAACCCCCAAAATGACTGGCCAGAGCCAAGAAGTGAATGAGCTCTACGTATATCTGAAAGGTTATTGCAAACGTTTGAACGATAGGCTTGCTAAGATCAGCGTCTGAGCGACTGAATGTTTTTGGTCTGATACATCAAATCTGGAGGCAGTCAGGGCGGTGATTAGCTCAGTTGGTTGAGCAGCCGCCCCATGAACAGAGGCTACAGTTCCTCAGCGCAGTCGGTCCCGGTTCAATTCCCGGTCCAGGTCCCTTTGCTGCATGTCACTCCCCACTCTCTCTACCCCTTTCCTGTCGCCATACACTGTCATATAAAGGCCACTAGTGCCCAAAAAATCCTTTAAAAAAAAAAAAATCTGGAGGCGGTGGCTGCGCCGATGCGGAATGAATAGTGTTCTGATTCTAAGCCGGACAGACGGACTTGACAGAAATGGTTGCTGAACCAGAATCTAGTTGCCAATTTCCTTTTCTCAGTGAAGAGCAGATCCAGAGGTGAGGCAGTTGATTGCAGTCCAAGTTGGAAGTAGTCTGGAACTGGTTCTTAAGGGCTGAGGTGTGAATACAATTCAAACAGATAAATGGGGAAGAGATTCCGAGTTGATCGGTTTTTCTTTTAAGCGTGAATACGAGACAGTCAGGTGAGTAGCAGATGTCTGAGAGGCAGGGGTGAAAAGGAGAGTTGAAAATGGACGTTGTAGGTGCAAAATCATCTTTTCCCCAAAAAGAAAAGTAAGATGCCAGGCCACGAAGTCAGGCGACGGTCCCGGGAGCGGCATGTGAGAACCCGACAGCTGAGCAAAAGCGAAAGAAGGGTACAATAACAGCACCAAGTCAACATGGTGACCCGCCAAAACCAGGAGACAGGAGCCACCAGGATGCAAGGCAGAGACGGGCGGCTGGATGGGCGGCATGGCGGTAGCCAGCTGCGAGACCCAGGACAGCCAGAAGCAATTTGCACAATAAAAGGGGCAGAAGCAGGGAGAGGGGCAGAGAGGGAACAAGGAAGAAATAAGCCAGAACGAAAGGAGGACAGGGCAGAAAAGCCAGAAAAGGTGGAAAGGGCTGGGGCCCCCAAAGAGGGCAGGAGGGGCACGGCTGTGGCTGCACCAGAACGCAAGAAGGAAAGTAAGAGGCCGCGGCGGAGCCGGCAGCCAAGAAAACATGAGGAACCAGAAGCTGAGAAGAAGCGAGAGCAGCCGTCAGCGGTGCCGGGACGGCCAGAGACGGAAGGGAGGAAAGAAAGGAAGAAATGAGCAGAGAAGGTTCCGCGAAAGACTGAGCAGAGGCGGAATCGACACGTTGGCGTGCGCCAGACGGGCCAGGCGGAGGATAATTGTGGGAGGGTGCCCCAGGAGATGGCAGGGGAGAACGGTGGAGCCGGGGAGAAAGGCAGGGCTGGTACCCGTGGCAGCCCAGTCGGGCGTGTGGCTGAGGGATGTGCAGCGGAGAGTGCGAGCGACCGCCATGACTGGGGCGTGAATAGACCGGGGAGAGCGACCGTTGAAGCGGCTGAGAGCTGGAGAGGCTGGCTCAACAGATGCACTGTGAATCGAGGCAGCGAGATCCAGAGTCCAGGAGACCGTGGTGGGAGACCGTGCCAAGGGTAGTGCATGGCAGACCGTGAGAGACTTCGGCGTGGAGGCGTGCCCTGGTTGGAGCAGGCAAAGGCCCAATAGGCTAGCAAGAGCCATCGCAGAACCGGTGGAGGGCCAGAGGAGACCAGCTGACAGACGCGCCACTGAGGCGGCGAGCGTGGCCAAAAGGCCGTCAGAGAGGGCCGGGGAGAGCGATGGAGCGAGCAGCCACCAGTCCTGGACTAAAGATGGCGGAGAGATGGCATGGGACCCAGATAGAATCGGGAAGGTGGTGATCTGAGGGCCGTGTCCGTGGTAAAGGGCAGCACGTGGCCCAGTGCGAGAGAACGTGGCGAGAAGCTGAGCAGCGGTTGGAGCGGGCGGAGGCCGTGTCTGTGGTAGAGGGCAGCACGTGGCCCAATGTGAGAATGCGGTGAGAAGCTGAGCAGCGGTTGGAGCGGGTGGAGGCCCTGATGGACTGATGAGAGCTACAGCTGAAGCGGCTATGGGCCGGATGAATGAACATAAGATATCAGACATGATTCCTTGTTGGTCTCCTCTCCACAGCCCCGTAACCGCGGCGCAGCTCTCACGTGACAAATGAACGAATGAAAGATCCGTATGAAAGATTATGAACGAACTAAAGTGCCTGCTCCTCACCACACAGCCTGAGCTGCCTGACTGTCACAAAAGAACGATACCTGTGGACCGACACAGTTGGTTGAGTCATGAACTAATCATTTCTGTTTCCTGTCGTCCTGCTGGCTGGCTGAGCTTACAGCTGCTGCCGTGTGGCGAGAGAGCGCAGTGCATGAAAATGAACGAATCGCTCTCTGAGAGGACTCATTACTCCCGAGTCATATAAAAGATTAATTCATATTGAACGAATCATTCGTGAACAACACATCACTAGAGGACAAGTGAGGACCGGCTGTGGCGGCGCTGATGCGTGTGGACGAGTGTAAGGAGCCGCAGTGTAACCGGTACCAGAAGAAAGGAAACGAGGCCGAGAAGAAGCGGAAGCGGTCGGACAGCGCCGGGACGGCAAGAGACGAACGGGAGGAAAAGAGAAGGAAACGAGCTGAGAGAGCTCCAGGAGGGGCGGAGCAGGTGCGGGAGAGACAACCCAGAGTGTTGCAGGCGGCAGAGGCGGAGCTGCGACGTTGCGAGAAACCGGCCAGGAGGAAGCCGCCCGGAGGAGCAGGAAGTGCCGAAGACCTGGCACCGCTGGCGGGAACTGTTTGGGCAAGAGAAGGCGGCCGTGGGCCGGGAAGCTGGTCCGACTGCGGTGCGCCGCTCGAACGGCGTGGAGGCTGCAGGACAGCGGGTCCGAGGAGCGAGAAGAGCGGCGAAGCCGGCGGCCATGAGGCCCGACCGTGCGAGGAGGAGAGACAATCCGTGAACCGAAAGGTAGACACGAAACGTGTGGAGTACAGGCGCGACGTCAGGCTGCGGTTGGAGCGCTGGGAAACTAGTCGTCCGAGGAGAGCAGCCGCCCACAATGGTTGCAATGGACGATCAGCAATGAGGGAACGAGGGCCACCGGTGGGCGAGGAAGATGATGAGAAGCAGCGAACGCAGCAACGGCTGCAACGTCGGTAGGTCGTCGAGAGAACGAGAAACTGAGTTGATGAGGTGAGCGAGTATTTAAAGGGGAAACTCAGTAACTTTTTTACCTCAATAAATGCTTTTCGGAATCCCCGTGGGGCTAAACAAAGTGTTTACGGAGCGATTCAATGTTTCCCCCCCTCCCGCCGGGGCCTCTGGCCTGCGAGCAGCGAAAAACAACTTTGCCTGCGCCGACCCGAGCAGAACTTGCGACAACAGAAACCGCTGTACGGTACTCAGGTCCTCTATCTACCGAGCTGCTTCCAGCGCTGATTTGAACCAGACTACCAGCGCTAATTCGAAGAAAACATTTCTTTAGCTTCACACCACCTAAACACGGCTCCTGGCTCTCATAACCAACTCTTTGCTGGACCAGAGTGATTCACGTAGCTGCGCTGTCTGGGCGCCGGGTGAAGCATCACTGCTTCAGGCTCAATAATCACTTGTCACGTCCGCAAAAAGTAAATAAAAGTTCGTATTCTTACCTGCTACTCGCCAACACCAGTGAAAGATATAATCCACGGCATATTTACCCGCAAATCGCGGGTAAAACGTCCCGTTTCAGAAAATACAGGACTTTGCTTTGAGCAGAGGGAGACGAGGTGCTGCTACCAACGCAGCAAAGTAGCATCAACAAGCTAGTAAACGCTTAGAAATATATCCAGCGATCAAAATAGAGGAAAGACAGGTAGAGAAGCCGTCTGTGTGCTGTGGGGGTGTAAGGGGGGGTTGAACACGACAGTGAAAGGACGCCACTAGGGGGAGCCCCGAGCTGAAGTTACTGAGTTCTGCTTTAAATGACTTTCTTCAGAGATCCCTACGCCCATGTTCATATTAGTAAGTTCAAAAGAAAGTGACGCACAGCTCACTACGATTTCTGGCGCCCCCTGATGGCAGGCGCCCTTAGCATTTGCCTATACTGCCCTAGCCACGGGCCGGCCCTGCCATCTGCTTCCAGGTTGGATGTGTTGTGCATTCAGAGATGCTCTTCTGCAGACTTCGGTTGGAACAAGTGCTTATTTGAGTTCCTGTTGCCTTTCTATCAGCTGGAACCAGTCTGGCCATTCTCCTCTGACCTCTGACATCAACAAGGCATTTGCACCCACAGAACTGCTGCTCACTGGATATTTTCTCTTTCTGGGACCATTCTCTGTAAACCCTAGAGATGGTTGTGCAGGAAAATCCCAGTAGATCAGCAGTTTCTGACATACTCAGACCAACAACCATGCCATGTTCAAAGTCACGTAAATCACCGTTTTTCCCCATTCTGATGCTGGTTTCTGCAGCAGATCATCTTCACCATGTCTACATGCCTAAATGCATTAGTTGCTGCCATGTGATGGGCTGATTAGAAATTTGGGTCACCGAGCAGTTGGACAGGTGTACCTAATAAAGTGACTGGTGTGTTGTATATCAAGATAATTTTTCTTGCCATAGGCTATCATGCAGTCCTACTGCTAAGTTTTATGACTAACATTTAATCCAGTATTATTTTACACACACAATGAAACATGATAAATGACTTGTATTTCGATGAAAACTGAAATGCAGTCAGAATGTAGCCCATGATGATAATGAAAGCTCCCTTAAAAAATTAAAATACCATTATTTCTGTGGCACAGTCATAACGACATATTCCTTTTTTATTTGAGAGGCTGCTCTAATGACCTAACTTTGCTGCTTAGAGCAGCTGAACATAGTTATGTGTGCGTCGGACATGAGTTGAAAAACCCAGCGCACCGTTTATTCGCGCACCAATTACCGCTTTTCCGTTTTTTTTTTTTTTTTAGCTCCGGCACCTGCTGACACCGGAGGCTACGTCATAGTTTAACGGGCGTCTTGTTTATTAATTGGATTTCGTCATTTATTCGTTAATAAAACTTGGAGCTGAAAAATGTTGACTGAACCTGCATACTTTCCTCCCTCATATGTGATGGATGTTGAGTGTGTGTGTGCGTGCGTGTGTGTGTGTGTGTGTGTGTGTGTGTGTGTGTGTGTGTGTGTGTGTGTGTGTGGGGGGGGGGGGGGGGGGGGTTTCCTCACATTCCACCGTGCAGCAGACCTCTGAAAGGTGGCAGCAGTACCAGGGGAGATTCGGGGGGGGGAGGGATTTTAGTGAGCACTCATTCTTGAGAGTTGGGACAAAAATAGTTTCTTCATCAGTTGTACTTATGTAGAGAGTCTGGACTTTGTGAAGGGACAGCACATGTTTTTCCATTTTGAACTTCTTTTGTTTCAACTCCATCAGATACATTTAACTTATTTTCATTTGTCACGTCACACAACAATCTAAAGTTATTAAATATCGTATATTATAGGGATTTGTTACTCTGATATGTAGGTAAAACAATATGCAATATGATGATTTGATTTCAGACTGTAATGAAAACTCGTAAAAGAGACAGAATGTAATGGAGTAACACAGTTACTGAGGAGGACAAGACTTTGACAGGCAGATTTAATTGAAAAATATTGTTTCATGCATGGCCACAGGGATGTCCCTTTGGCTGAATGTTCCGCGCACAAGCTGGGGAACATGCGTAGCCTATGTCCATGGATGATGGGGAAGGGGGAGGAGAAAGGAGGAAAAAAGAGAAAATTGAAGCGAAAGTATGCACATGTCCTGTTATTTAACAGAAATGTACGTCCATAAATAGGAAATTAAACGTTTTACTATTTTTTCCTTCAGACCTGATTCAAACGGGATGTGAACTCGCAACTACCTGCATGACAAACCACGTGACATGAGCGTCATGTGAAGCAGGATTTGATATAACTCAGAATTAACCAATAATTTTTTATATGGAGTGATAGTTTTATATGTACATGTTAGTCATTTGAAATCAATTATGTTATTATTTTAACACCTTAAATACTCAATTATTCGAGTAAGTATGCTTTAATTTAAAACACAATGCAACTGTAAATTGTAATATTTTCTTTTTCTTAAAAAGGACCTGAGGAAGACTTCGGAGATCCTTCTAATGAGTCACCTCTCGGACCCTGACAGCCCACGACTTTCTGGTTCCCTAAAGCGTGGAGGCCTAATTCAGAAACACCAGTTACAGTAAGGGATGGGATCTATATGCTCAAATGGTTACTCGGATTTCACGCCAAACATATTTGACTCCAGGTTCAAACATTGGGCCAAACAAGGTCTAACGACAAACTTAGACGACACGCCTTAGAGCCAACTTTAATTTGCAAAGTGAAGATCACTTTAGATACTTACAAATGAGACTTTATGGCAAAGAAAATACTGAAAGAGAGTAGTACAACACGGAAAGACATTCTTGATATTTTTCAGAAAGTATATAAAACAGTGTCAAAACTATATACTGCCTTTCAAAATCTGAAAGAAAATAGTAGCTTAAGAGTCAAAGTGAAGAGTAAAGCAGAAATAACAGCAGATGAATGGGACAGGATCTGTAAACCATAATGGTTAACATCAAGCTCCCCCTGCTGGAAAGGATATAATCCGCTTTTTCTCCAGCACAGACTGCAAAATACTCAAAACAAACTGCAGAATCAAGTCATTTTCATCTTTTCTGGAGTTGCAGTGCCTGTCCAGTTTGCCGGAATAAATACTGCACTCCGACGAGTTCACCTAGAAAATGCAAAAGACAAAATCAGTCTGTAACACAGTTCATAAAGTTGTGGGGTTTTTTTCAATTCATGCTACAAAGAAGAAGAAAAAAAAGTATACAATAAAAGAGTTAAAGAAACACAATTTAGTTAAACACAATAAAGTTAAACACAATCTAGTTGTTAACCACTCATAGTATAGTATTTTTTTTTTATAATAGAAATAATAGTTTCAATACTATAAAAAATATGATAAAAGTTAATAAATAAAGTTAACTGGATTATCAGTTCAATTACCAAAGTGTTCACAAAAGTTTACCGGTGTTTGGTGGAGGACAAAACTCTGGTGCCACCTTCCTGCCGAAAAGCCTTTCATCATTTTTGTTGACAGAGTGAAGGAGGTCAGCAGAGTAGCTGCACAGCCCATATGGCCCAGAGGACAGAGCAGCCCCACCACGGTCCTGGTTCCACCTGCCCCCTCATTGTCCCATTCTGCCTAAATGTGGCATCCTTGAAGGAGTTTTAGAATCAGAATGTTTTTCAATTACAAGTTTTATACCTCGGTGATCTGGAAATCCTCAAATGTACTAATAATACCTTTAAAGAATCTCGCTGGTTGCATGCAAAAAGTCAGTGACTAAGAAAAGGAGACAGAAAGAAAAAGCAACCATCCATGAATGGATTAACCTCGTCCATCACATCTACCAGAGGGAAAGAATCACTTTTAACTTGAGGAATCAAAGTGAACTTTTCAAGGAAACTTGGTCAAGGTGGCTGATGTACTTATCAAATAAGAGACCTGATTTTGTCTAGAAGCTGATTATTGGCTACGTTGCCCTTAAATGTTTTGTTAGTTGACATGGCAAAATGAAACTACAGTAAGAAACTGTATTCATTTGGTTTTCACTGTAAGTTTTCTCTCTCTCTCTCTCTCGCTCTCTCTGCTTCTGTTTTGTTGTGTGTCTCTCTCTCTCTCTCTCTCTGCTTCTGTTTTGTTGTGTCAGTTCTTGTATAAAAATCAATAAAAAAAAATTAAAAAAAACGGACCTGAGGAACCAGAGGAGATGTAGGACCAAAGGATCGCGGCTGATTTGAATGGCTGATTTCCTATTTAAGAATTTATCTATTAAAGACTCTTTTTGTAGCAGAATTTCATCAGTGAATTGTTCATTGTTCTGTTTCATAACGTGCTTTGTTCTTTCCATTGTCACGTTAATTTACCTATAAAATTATACGTTTATCATAACCAGCATAATCACCACAATAATCAATCTTATTCAACTATTTATTGGACAAAGTAATTAAGAACAATGACAAATATCAATAATGAACTAACAGTGATGAAAATGAGCACACTGAAGTATAAAATTTTAAATGAATATTTTTAAATTTAAGCCGTTAAACTATTGACAACAAAACTATTTAGTTATTTATAATGTACTGTTTGATATCACTGTGCATGACAAACATTGCTTTTGTTATATAGAAAATACATATATATATGTAACAAATTGTAAGAAGAATAAAATAATAATCATAATAACAATAATAATGATAATAATAAAAAATAAAAAGGTTGAATAAAACAGAACTATTCACAATAAACTCCCACATAAACAGTATTTACCATTACTGAGGATAAACATCTTAAATTTCTATCTAGGATGCTTCCTTTTCCTCTCCTGGAGTCATTCCTCTTTATTAAGAGTCTTCACCTTCGGACAGCACACCGTGCCACGATACTGGCCGTGTCCGGGGGCAGCCGTGCGGAACCGGCCGCACTTCGTACACATATGTGCAGTCAATTCAATTCAATTCAACTTTATTTGTATCGCGTCCATTCATGACATCATCACCTCAGAGCGCTTAAACAGACAGAAAAGCTCAGGTCAGATTCATAACAGCCTGGTTAAGGAAACCAGTCACAGTACATGCAGGTTTAGGTTTGGCACCAGCTGCAGCAGGAGGAACATGAGAGACTGAGCTGCCTTGTGCATTTGTGTTCTGGGGCGCTGACACAGGCAGCAAAAAGATCACGGGGGGGGGGGGGGGGGGGGTCCTGCTGGTGTGTGGATTGGTTGTACAGTTTCTGATGGTTGGGGCTGGGGAAACACCTCCCTCCTCACTGGACCTTTTGGCAAGATTGCTCGCTGTCTCTGATGGGCCTGCCCAGCGGTGCTCTGTGGCAGCTGGTGCTGGTGCTCCTGCATGGGGGGTCAGGTACAGCAGGGGGCACTCTGGACTCTTGGAGAGGATCAGAAGCTACAGGCAGGGTGGAGGTAGAGTGATGCCCTGCTGCAGGATGGCCCGCTCCGGGAACCTTCCATAACAGCTGCATTTCCCACAAGAAGCTGGCCAACCTTTCTGTCCCTGAGAATCAGGGGCCACTGGGACTCTGCCTTTGCCTTTCCGCTTTGGGCTGGGGGGTATTGTACACAGGCGGATGAAAATATTTTCCACCAGCCTGCAGCAGCTGGGTGTCTGGTGCACTGCTGGTCCCCTGACATGCAGTGTAGTGCTCTCCACACCAGGAATACTTGAAGGTCTCTTTGGTACTCTGAAGCAACCACCCAGAATTCTTTGCTGGTGCCGGGCTGCATGCACCACCCGCTGCTTATCCCAGTCATCCAGGTCCTCCCACAGCTGGATTATCCCAATAGCCTGCTGATGGCTGAGGCAGAGTTCATCTTGCTCCCTCAGCTCCACCAAGTATGCAGCAGGTCTGTCAACATGCTGCAGGGATGTTTTGGGCATCAACAGCCTGTGACAACAAACAAAAAAGAAAAACACAGCTTAGTAAAACCTCAAACCCGCATGACCTACAGATGTCTGGGAAATAAAACAAATACGCGTGGATATCCACTTCAACTGCTATACTTCCACTGAGCATCTCTTCGTCTGCAGCCTCCGGGGATGATGAAGCAGCAGGGGATGCCCCCGCAGCCATTGCAGCTGCAGGGGGGACGGCTTCCACTAATGATGTTGAAGGGTGGAGGGGCCAGCAGGAGAACTGGGGGGGGGGTTAGTAATGTCAAACTAAAAACAAAACACTCAGAACAGCCTTTTATATTATTTTCTATAATGAGACTCTTCTTAAAAGAGGGGAAAAAATCGAGTAAATTTGGAGGACGGGGCCCACAAAACTAGCAGCCCGGGGGCCACAGGCGGCCCTGCAAACAGCCTCGGTGTTTTCCACTCAGATAAATCTACATTTTAACTGCAGGTTATGCCAAAACCTTCACAAATCCTCTTCATAATTTGGATTTTTTTGGACTTATTGGTGTGTATCCACCTTTCCACATGCTCCCTTTGCACTCCCCCCTCATGTTATCCATGAGTACCCAAACCCTTAATAATAATAATAATAATAATAATAATAATAATAATAATGATAATAATCATACGTTCCATTTATAGGTGCCTTTCAGATCCTCAACACATTTAACAATTAGGAATAATTTAAAAAAAGAAAAAGAAGAAGTGAGTGCAGATGTGAATTAACCTCCTAGGACAGTAGCCTATTTATGGCGATGTTGTTACGATATTTGTTTTTTTACCCCATCTAAAAAAAATGGAAAGAAAAGACAAAAGTTTCCATTTCTTTTATTTGTTTTAAATTTCTGACAAGGCAAAGCATTTAAGTTGTGGATATTTGAGCTTGGACATTTCTTACTGTCCTTTATGTTGTACCTGAACAGGTAAATAACATTCTGTCTACTACAGTATAGTACAAGTTCATGTACTCAGCGTGAACAACATGCTGTTTCAGTCACTGCGTAGCCAGGGTGTGCCGGTGCCACCCATATTGGCAGCTGGCACACCTTCCTAACCTGAGCGTGATCCATATCTATATGAGTGTGATCCCTTACCCAGCAAGCATTGCGAGAGCGCCAAGCCGTCAACTGCTGCTCATGGGCTAGCAATCATGAAACCGATGAAACAGAGTCAGTCAGTCAGTCATTTTCTGTACCGCTTATCCTGTTCAGGGTTGCGGGGCTTGCTGGAGCCTATCCCAGCTATTATCAGGCGAGAGGCGGGGTACACCCTGGACAGGTCGCCAGTCTGTTGCAGGGCCAATGAGAGACAGACAACCATTCACACTCACATTCATACCTAGGGGCAATTTAGAGTGATCAATTAACCTAGCGTGCAGGTCTTTGGACTGTAAGACAGAGTTCCCTGATAAATTATTTTAAAAAACCTAGACTAGACTACAAACAAGACACAAGTTCGACAACTGAGGAGGATGTTTCTCCCCCTCCATCAGCAAGCAGGCCCACGACCCCTCCCACACAGGCTAGTGACGCTACACGCACCATTGAGAATGATGCAGCTAACGCTACGCTACCAGACGACACCGACAGACGACGGCCAGCTCGAGAATCACGGATCTTTCCACAGTGGATGAGCCTGCATGCCAGCCCAAACTACAAGCTTATCCTGTCACGGAAGCTGTCAGTGGAAAGAGGAGGACTTTTTCAGCTAAATGGTATGCTCGATACAGTTGGTTGGAGTACAGCATTAAACTGGATGCGGTTTTTGCCAGTCATGTCGCCACTTCAGCACAGACGTCAAGGAGGACAGATTCAGCAAAACTGGAATGAGAGACTGGGGGCATCTAGGCCAGTTTTGTGTAAAGCATGAAGCAAGTAAAGCTCATGCTTCTGCTGTGGCCCGACACAAAGGCTACACTGAAATACAACGGGCTGGAAACTGCGACATCATACATCAGGTGTCAAAAGACAAACAAGAGCGTTTCATAGACTCCATTGAAAGAAACCGGGCACATGCACTGTTAAAAGCAGTGTTGGGGTTAAGTAATATCCATGAAAGAATTATGAGTAGCTGATACTCATTCAAAATACGTAAATGTATTCTGAAATGAATTTGTATATTTTTAAACAATTTATAATGTTCTTTTAATTTCATTTCACTCAGTTTGTGGTTGGATAAAATAAGCAAAAATAAAATGAGTAAAATTAACAAAAATGTATTCTACGGAAGAGGATTAGGGCCACTAGAGAAAAAAAAAAGAAAAATTCTGAGAAAAAAGTCAGAATTCTGACTTAAATCTCAGAATTCTGACTTTTTTCTCAAATTCTGACTTTAATCTCAGAATTCTGAGAAAAAAGTCAAATTCTGACTTTTTCTCAGAATTCTGACTTTTTCTCAGAATTCTGAAAAAAGTCAAATTCTGACTTTTTTGGAAATTGAAAAAAAAAATCCAGAATTTTTTTTTTTTACTGTTCTGGAAAAAAGTCTGAATTCTGAGATTAAAGTCAGAATTCTGAATTTAATCTCAGAATTCTGAGAAAAAAGTCAGAATTCTGACTTTAATCTCAGAATTCTGACTTTTTTCTCAAATTCTGACTTTAATCTCAGAATTCTGAGAAAAAAGTCAAAATTCTGACTTTAATCTCAGAATTCTGAGAAAAAAGTCAGAATTCTGAGAAAAAAGTCAAATTCTGACTTTTTCGGAAATTGAAAAAAAAAATCCAGAAATTTTTTTTTTTTTCTGTTCTGGAAAAAAGTCAGAATTCTGAGATTAAAGTCAAATTCTGACTTTTATCTCAGAATTCTGAGATTAAAGTCAGAATTCTGAGAAAAAAGTCAGAATTCTGAGATTAAAGTCAGAATTCTGACTTTTTTTTCTCAGAATTCTGAGATTAAAGTCAGAATTCTGACTTTTTTCTCAGAATTCTGAGATTAAAGTCAAATTCTGAGAAAAAAAGTCAGAATTCTGAGATTAAAGTCAGAATTCTGACTTTTTTCTCAAATTCTGAGATTAAAGTCAGAATTCTGACTTTTTTCTCAGAATTTTTTTTTTCTAGTGGCCCTAATCCTCTTCCGTAGTATTCGAACCTTTAAAGAGGCAGAAAATTAGTAGATTTGACTTATTTAAGAATCTT
Source organism: Atherinomorus stipes (assembly GCA_023101725.1). Taxonomy (NCBI): domain Eukaryota; kingdom Metazoa; phylum Chordata; class Actinopteri; order Atheriniformes; family Atherinidae; genus Atherinomorus; species Atherinomorus stipes. The sequence goes on along the minus strand of JALJCO010005489.1, from coordinate 39,631 downwards.
TTGTTTTAAACAACGGAGGACGATGGTGGCCAACTGCCATTAAAAGCTACTTAAGAAGAAGAAGAAGAACGGAGCATTTCCGCCCAGTGTGCTTTGCGCCAAGCGGTCGGTCATCGTCAAACGTGTCACCAGTCTGTCCTTCATTTTTACGCGGGGTTAGTGAGTAAATCCTTTCGGGGAGGTATTTTTGCCCTAACTGTTCTTTAGCAGCAGAAGATGTTGGACAAAACATTTTACAATGTTGTGAACATAATAAATGTTTACCTTGTTTACTGTTTGTCTTATCGTTTATCAATCCAATTGAAATAAAAGATATATTGTGTAACTTATACTTAAGATAATTATGGCAACAAAGTGACACTCAATGTTATTGAATAGATCCAAATTGTTACAGACCCAATAGTTACTTGAATATAAATATATTTATTAAGGGCAAATGGATACAAAAAATGAATATAAATGAGTAGAATTAAGTAAAAAAGATGAAATTGTAAGTTTATCCATTTTCTTTTAGTTAAATCAACTAATAGTTATCTAGATTCCTTGTAAGCATTACTAATTATCTGAGTAGAATTAATAAATTCTAGTGTTTTCTTTCTACAAAATGTGCAATTATTTGTTAAGTTTCCTCAGAAATTGAGTAAATTTAATTAAACTTTTGCGACAAAATCAATTATTGCAAATCTTTTTCTTCTGTTTTTTTTGGTGATTTTTACTCAATTTTTCCATTTCTCTTAGTTAATTCAGTGTTATTGTGCAAAGAGTCTTAGTAAATTTTATGTAACATTTTAAGTGAAATTAAAAGACTTTCACTACCTTTGTAGCATGATTTTGCTAAATTCAACACACTTTTACTGTCCCGTTAAATAATATTGCCCTTTTTTAACATTTAAATGTAGTTAATTATTTCAGTACATTGTAATCAAAATGTAGGAAATTAAAATGGCTCAATTATATCAAGTGTCACTTTGTTGCCATAATTTTATCGAGTAGCATCAGTTCACATTTTTTACGGTGTGTGAAAGTTGTCCTTGACATTTTGATGTTTTGTGCAAAACAAGGCATTGCACTGCACGGAGGACACAGAAAGCCTGAACAGAGGCAATTTTCTAGAGTTGTTCAAACTGATTTGTGATTATGATCCTGACATAAAAAGGCGTTTTGATGAGCTTCCAAATAACGCAAAAATGATGAGCCCTGACATTCAGAACGATCTCCTTGAAACTGCAGCATCACTACTCCTCCGAAAAATCAAAGCAGAGCTGCATGCAGAGACAGAAACGTACTCTGCCATTTTAGCCGACGAATATAAGGACCTCTCAAAGAAAGAGCTCATCGCTGTCTGCTTAAGATATGTGCATAATGGTAACCTGAGAGAGAGAGCTGTGGGATTTGTCGCGACAGATGATATGACATCAGCTGGCATCACCCAAAAATTTTTGAAAGTACTGGAACCACTGCAGCTGGATCCCGAATTGTGTGTGGGTTTTAGTTTTGACAGAGCAGCAGTCATGTCTGGTGAGAAATCCGGGGTACAGGTGCAGCTCAAAAAAACATTTTCTCACGCAGTGTACGTACACTGCCACTCTCACCGCCTGAACCTGGTGCTTTCCACAGCCTCAAAAGTCTCTCCCACTGTGGCCGCTTTTTTGATGATGTGAATTCACTGCATCATTTCATGACCGGAGCCAACAGACATGCACGATTTCTACGAATCCAAGAAGAACTTCACCCCGATGCGCCCCGTCTGGAGCTGGTGCGCTCGACAGATATTAGGTGGAGTTCAAAATCAGAGTCTGTGAGTCGGGTTTTAACGTTGTATGATGTCATATTAGAAACACTGAGTGAGTTTGCAGAGGGGTCAGGTCAGACTAAAATAGACGCACAGTCTCTCCTACAACACCTACAGACAAAGAGATTCATATTTCTTCTTGTTGCGTTTTCTAAGCTGTTCAGTGCAAGTGATTTTGAGACAAAAAGCCTATAGTCCCCATCTGTGTCAGTGACTGACTGCATCCACATGATTGACGGCCTCAAAGAAACCTTTACGACTTTCAGGAGTAACTCAGACGGGGAGTTTGAGAGAATAATCAGACTAACTGATGACATCATGAAGAAAAACGATGTTCAGAACTGGGATGTAGCAGGCGCACGGAACAGAAAGTTGCCTGCCAAGTTTGCTGAGTCGCAGGTGGCCTCTACAACGGGCAGGTGTGCGCCCATCAGGAGTGACTCTTCATCATTGATTGAACCGGATTGAACTCATGTTCTTAAAGAGGAAGTTTTTTCAATCTGGACCTATTTTCTAGCATGAAATAGAAAATAATTACACTAAAACCCAGACAGTTTTAACTTGAATCCCTTCAGGAGATATTCAGATCCACTCCATATCAGCATGTCCAATAAGTGATGGCGCAACCGCGCGCAGCCTCAGGCGTTATCTGCCACAAACTACTTCATCTCACCGATGTTTTGTTACCAAACATTAGTTGTCGCAGTTGTCATTAGGTGGATTTTATTTGATTTACAATATGGTAATTATACAGACTAAATTTAACCATATTGTAGTTGATTAAGTAAATTTCAGTTGATGGGACTTGCATGCAGGTTGTTGCAGCACAACAAATGTTTCTTTTGTAAGGGAAAAAAACAAAGCTGTGTGGCCAAATGTGGAGCCTTTGTTTGATTCTTACAGTAGGCGCACCCATAATTCACTCTTGGTGTTTTGCGTTAATTTTGTGGCTTGGGATGGTATCAAATTCCTTGGGTGTGCCGTGTTGATACTGGGCCGGAGGACCATGAACGCATCTCACCCGGACAAGTTCTCCAACGTGAAGACTGCAGGGATGGAGGATCTCGCGGCGTTTGCCTTTGTTTAGCTCAAAGTTACTGAACGCTGCGCAGATCTGATCAGGTCTAATTCCAGAGTACTGAAACAGCATGTTGTTCACGCTGAGTACATGAACTTGTACTGGACTGTAGTAGACAGAATGTTATTTACCTGTTCAGGTACAACATAAAGGACAGTAAGAAATGTCAAGCTCAAATATCCACAACTTAAATGCTTTGCCTTGTCAAATATTTAAAACAAATAAAAGAAATGGAAACTTTTTTTTAGATGGGGTAAAAAAAAAACAAATATTGTTACAACATCGCCATAAATACTGTAGGAGGTTATTCACATCTACACTTCTCACTTCTTCTTCTTCTTCTTTTAAATTATTCCTTCTTATTGTTAAATGTGTTGAGGATCTGAAAGGCACCTATAAATGGAACGTATGATTATTATTATTATTATTATTATTATTATTATTATTATTATTATTATTATTATTATTAATAAGGGTTTGGGTACTCATGGATAACATGAGGGGGGAGTGCAAAGGGAGCATGTGGAAAGGTGGATACACACCAATAAGTCCAAAAAAATCCAAATTATGAAGAGGATTTGTGAAGGTTTTGGCATAACCTGCAGTTAAAATGTAGATTTATCTGAGTGGAAAACACCGAGGCTGTTTGCAGGGCCGCCTGTGGCCCCCGGGCTGCTAGTTTTGTGGGCCCCGTCCTCCAAATTTACTCGATTTTTTCCCTCTTTTAAGAAGAGTCTCATTAAAATAATATAAAAGGCTGTTCTGTTTTGTTTTTAGTTTGACATGATATTGATGTTTCGATAATGTGAGCAGAATGAATAATAGTAATAATATATAATCGGATGAATAATAAATGATAAAATATAATTAAAGTAATAAATAATAGCAGCAACAAATCAAACTAGACTTTAGGAAAGAATCAAACTGGCTGATAAGTTTCAAACTGCCATTGTTGATGTTTCCAAAGCTGCAGTTCACTCCTGAAAGCTATAAAGTCCACATTCAGCCAAATATTTCACACCTGTAACCCCCCCTCTGTAGAACCTGTGTCCAGTATTCGCGTTGGTCATTGAGCTGTTTCTCTTGGAGTCCGCTGTCCCACAGTCAGCTGCTGGATGAATATAAGCAATCATGGTGTTTCTGGGAACGTCACTGTCATCATTCATTTCCTGCTCCGCAGCGGGGTTGCGGGGGGGGGGGGGGGGGGGCATCGGGTGAGAAGCAGCTACACCTGGACAGGTGGCCAGTCTATCGCCGTGTTCGTTACCTTCTGCTAAATGATAAAACATGATCACCTTCTTCAGTGTTTACACACTCGCCGTTACTTTGCGGCAGAAATGTGCGCTCTGACGCAGATGTCAGCACTTTTATTTTGACAAGGTGTCGGTCCCATTTCTACCCCGCAAACTTTGGGCCGGTCAAAGTTTGCCTCAGAGGCTCACTGCTAATGAGCCGTCTCGTCCCACCCCCCCTCCTTACTCCTTACCGTGTGCCCGCGCATCAGAGAGAGGGGGGAGGGATGTCCGTTACCTGTGGCATCAGCGTGAGAGCGAAGCCCTCCTCAGTGGGTTATGGGCGGTTCTCGCTCTCGTTTGAGGCTGGAAGACTCCAGGAGCTCTTTGTAATTTTCTCACACGCGCAAATATCTGCACTTGTGTGTGAACAACGTTTGTAGCCTTATTGACACTCCCTTGTCTTCATCTCAGGGCTCGTTTCACGTCTCATGTTACTTTTGTTTAACTGTTCACTGCAGTGTAACGCTGTCACTTGTTATTGGGACCTGGTCTGATGTGGTCTATGATATGATAATATTTTTAAAGAAAATCCCTATTTTACAGTGTGAGGGAGGTTCACACATCAGAAACTGTGTTTGAATGAATCTACAGGCCCCGAAGAACACCTGAGTCAGGTTTGAAGTCTGACTTTAGTTTTTACACAGTAAATGTCAGGAGAACAGTCAAGGTGAAGTTTGGAACAAGGAGGGGGGGGGGGGGGTCAGCTGCTGAGGTGAGGTGCCTTCGGGGGGGGGGCGAAACGTCACATTCTCGAGCTCAATAAAAGCTGAACGGAGAAGCACCTGTTCAGAGGCTCAGATTCCCGCTCAGCGCGACGGATCTCGTGGACGGTAAGAAACTTTTACTGTTTTGCGTGTTTTGTCAGAAAAGAAGTTGCTGGTTTACCGAAGTAGACGGAAACGCGCGCGCTCACACACCTGCGTGCCATGATCTGCAGACCCGTGATTTTAGAAGACAACCAGAGCTATGCCGTTACCACACAGCCGCATGTTCACCTAAAGAAACGCGCGCGCACACACACATCATGCGATGGTTCTTAATTTAAGTTGGCTAATAAAATAAATAAAAGTAACCAAATAAATCAAAAGTCCAAAACAGAAGTCATAAAGTAATGAAAGGACTAAAAGGGCTCGCGGCGGCTGGTGACCCCAGCTGCTGCATCTTTGGCTCAATCCGGGTCCATGGCGACCTCAGACCGAAGGCTTCCTCTGGACCCACAGCTGGATTCTGACTCTGGGCCGCTGCTCACGACTCATTAGGCCTTTTATTTATTGTATTATTTTAATAAAGTTTTTATTTCATCCCTACCAGTCGCCGGTGATGGAACGTGTGTGCACAAGCGCGCGCGTAAACTACGTGTTTCTTTATAACGTGCGACTACCAGCGGTTAAACTTACGGCATAGTTGTCTTATAAAAACAAAAATTGACATGATAGTTAAGTGTCGCGGCTCTGCAGGTCACGGCACACCTTGTGTGTGTGCGTGTGCGCGCGTGTGTGTGCGTGCGTGTGTGTGTGTGTGTGTGTGTGTGTGGTTTGCCTGGGTGGGGCATCTGTGTAGCAGGAGCTGAGCAGGTAAAAACAATCCTTACATTTTGCATTTCCAGAAAGCACAGCAAACTTGCTAACAGTCCCGCCTCACTCCTACTGTAGCCTACACCCCTCATTCCTTCTGCCTCAGAAGCAAAGGTCAGACAGGCAGGTCCCCTGGACAATCAGGGGTGCACCCCACTTCAAGGATTGTTTGGAGTTTTCATTGAATATTTAGAGATTGGAATAACATTTTATATTGATTAATGGAGGGTCTGTCTGGTATTTCAGGGTTCCATCACCTCATTCAGCATTTTAGCCTGTTAAATAAATAGTGTAAGAATGCAACATCGGTAAGGGTTGCTTTAAGCAGACAGAGCTGATCTAGTAGCTACTGAGGCAGTAGTATTACTCCAGTAGGCCTTTTGACACCGGTCTGATCACTCTGCCAGATCCTTGCTCTCATTCCCATGGTAACATCATGTCCGCAGGAATCAGCAACCATAGGGAGGGTGTTTGCCTGTCTATCATCCCACCTGTGATCAGGGGCAGAGGCGGACTTAGGCAAAAGTACCGCATAACCACCTGTAGGAGCCACAAATATTGTTTTGGGTTTTGATCACAGGGTTGATAGTTAGTTTAATTTTGGTTGTCATGGTGATGGTTAACATGGGTCACGTGGTGATAATCAGTGACAGGCCGAGCTATCAAAGGAGTTGCCACAGACACACAGGTGCTTTTGTCAGAGAGGAGGGCTGGGTAGCCATAATTTTTGTTGACCGCTGCACAAAGCTTGTGGGCGCTATGTTTAAGTGTGCTGTGAAGTTTATCCCGCATCCTGTGAGCCACAAAGCACGCAAATAAAACCAAGAAACGCAGCCAAGCCTTGCGTGATTATTAAGGAAGCGAACGGCGCGTCATACAAATAGATCGGACTCGTCCCCTGCCTCTCCAGTGACTGTGGAAGTCACTACACCACTGATACATCACGATTGCTTCTTTTAAATAAACTAACTGCTGCTGCTTTTGAGCCCACTTCCCACCAGTTACATTGAATTGCCGACTCAGAGGATAATTGACCATTGTCCACTTTCAGCCACACACTGTAAATTCTAATAAGTTGCTTAAAAAAATATGCAAACTCTCTGCCTCAAAAAAATTAAGTAAACTGGAATAGGAGTGATTAAGTAGAATAAACAAAAATGGTTTAAGTTTGTAGAACTTTTCTGAACTTTATCAATTTGATTAAACTGTAAGTGAATGATGCTGGGTAACAAACTTTATGTGATTAATTTCACAGGAATTAGATGGGATGTTTCACACTATTTCAATTTTTACCAACATGATGCTTTCAAGTTCATCTTACTTAAAGTAAATGATGAACTCATTACTGTTCTTACTATGTAGCAAGAACTTAGTGTAGGTGGGTTTTAGCTACAACTATTGTCAGACCACGTACTTCTCTGTCGCGGTGCAGCAGCTGCTGGATAGTAGGTGTTAAATACAGGAATAAACAAAGAAGTTGAGAGCAGTCACATGTGACGTACAGAACTTTAATAACATCACCATTTAAACTTAGTTTTGTTTGTAAAAATATGGTTATTGTCTGGTTTACTTCCTCAGAGCAGATGCTAGCTAGCTAGTCAGTTGAAGATAGCCTCAATTGTTAAACTTCATTACGTCAACAAAACACTTGAACACAACGCACTGGTAATTTCCATTTAACAAGTGGAAATGATCATCTTTCCCATATCACATAAAGGCAGCAAGACACACCTTCATTCCCTCTGCCTGCAGAGGCAACTTTAAGGCATGTCCCTTGCAACAATCCGGTTGCATCCTACTTCAAGGATTGATTAGAGTTTTCATTGAATATTTAGAGATTGGAATAGGCCTAATATTTTATTTTTGATTAATGGTGGGTCTGTCTTACCTCATTGATAGCATTTTACCCTATTAGAAACATAGTGTAAGAATGCAGCATCGGTAAGGAGTTGCTTTAAGTTAATGAGTTTCAGATGTTTAACTTATCATTATAAGCTGTCTTGACTTTTTTCAGGCCTTCATCATTGATTGAACCGGATTGAACTCATGTTCTTAAAGAGGAAGTTTTTTTCAATCTGGACCTATTTTCTAGCATGAAATAGAAAATAATTACACTAAAACCCAGACAGTTTTAACTTGAATCCCTTCAGGAGATATTCAGATCCACTCCATATCAGCATGTCCAATAAGTGATGGCGCAACCGCGCGCAGCCTCAGGCGTTATCTGCCACAAACTACTTCATCTCACCGATGTTTGTTACCAAAACATTAGTTGTCGCAGTTGTCATTAGGTGGATTTTATTTGATTTACAATATGGTAATTATACAGACTAAATTTAACCATATTGTAGTTGATTAAGTAGAATTTCAGTTGATGGGACTTGCATGCAGGTTGTTGCAGCACAACAAATGTTTCTTTTGTAAGGGAAAAAAACAAAGCTGTGTGCCAAATGTGGAGCCTTTGTTTGATTCTTACAGTAGGCGCACCCATAATTCACTCTTGGTGTTTTGCGTTAATTTTGTGGCTTGGTATGGTATCAAATTGGGTGTGCCGTGTTGATACTCGGAGGGGCCGGAGGACCATGAACGCATCTCACCCGGACAAGTTCTCCAACGTGAAGACTGCAGGGATGGAGGATCTGGCGGCGTTTGCCTTTGTTTAGCTCAAAGTTACTGAACGCTGCGCAGATCTGATCAGGTCTAATTCCAGAGTACTGAAACAGCATGTTGTTCACGCTGAGTTCATGAACTTGTACTGGACTGTAGTAGACAGAATGTTATTTACCTGTTCAGGTAGAACATAAAGGACAGTAAGAAATGTCCAAGCTCAAATATCCACAACTTAAATGCTTTGCCTTGTCAGAAATTTAAAACAAATAAAAGAAATGGAAACTTTTTTTTGATGGGGTAAAAAAAAAACAAATATCGTTACAACATCGCCATAAATACTGTAGGAGGTTATTCACATCTACACTGTGGCTTCTCACTTCTTCTTCTTCTTTTAAAATATTCCTTATTGTTAAATGTGTTGAGGATCTGAAAGGCACATATAAATGCAACGTATGATTAATATTATTGTTATGATTATCATTATTAATATTATTATTATTATCATTATTTAGGGTTTGGGTACTCATGGATAACATGAGGGGATAGTGCAAAGGGAGCATGTGGAAAGGTGGATACACACCAATAAGTCCAAAAAATCCAAATTATGAAGAGGATTTGTGAAGGTTTTAGCATAACCTGCAGTTAAAATGTATATTTATCTGAGTGGAAAACACCGAGGCTGTTTGCAGGGCTGCCTGTGGCCCCCGGGCTGCTAGTTTTGTGGGTCCCGTCCTCCAAATTAACTCGATTTTTTCCCTCTTTTCTTAAGAAGAGTCTCATTAAAATAATATAAAAGGCTGACCGCTGTTTTGTTTTTAGTTTGACATGATATTGATGTTTCGATAATGTGAGCAGAATGAACAATAGTAATAATATATAATCGGATGAATAATTAATGATAAAATATAATTAAATTAATAAATAATAGCAGCAACAAATCAAACTAGACTTTAGGAAAGAATCAAACTGGCTGATAAGTTTCAAACTGCCATTGTTGATGTTTCCAAAGCTGCAGTTCACTCCTGAAAGCTATAAAATCCACATTCAGCCACCGGGTTACGGACACCCCGTCCGTTGCCTCTGGCATCAGCGTGGGAGCGGTTGTATGAGGCTGGAAGAATCCAGGAGCTCTTTAGAATTTTTTCACACGCGCAAATGTCTGTAGTTGAGTTGTGTGTGCCCAACGTTTGTAGCCTTATTGACACTCCCTTTGTCTTCATCCATCTCGTGGTTTCACGTCTCATGTTACTTTTGTTTAACTGTTCACTGCAGTGTAACGCTGTCACTTGTTATTGGGACTTGGTCTGATGTGGTCTATGATATGATAATATTTTTAAAGAAAATCCCTATTTTACAGTGTGAGGGAGGTTCCACACATCAGAAACTGTGTTTGAATGAATCTACAGGCCCCGAAGAACACCTGAGTCCAGGTTTGAAGTCTGACTTTAGTTTTTACACAGTAAATGTCAGGAGAACAGTCAAGGTGAAGTTTGGAACAAGGAGGGGGGGGGGGTCAGCTGCTGAGGTGAGGTGCCTTCGGGGGGGGGGGGCGAAACGTCACATTCTCGAGCTCAATAAAAGCTGAACGGAGAAGCACCTGTTCAGAGGCTCAGATTCCCGCTCAGCGCGACGGATCTCGTGGACGGTAAGAAACTTTTACTGTTTTGCGTGTTTTGTCAGAAAAGAAGTTGCTGGTTTACCGAAGTAGACGGAAACGCGCGCGCTCACACACCTGCGTGCCATGATCTGCAGACCCGTGATTTTAGAAGACAACCAGAGCTATGCCGTTACCACACAGCCGCATGTTCACCTAAAGAAACGCGCGCGCACACGCGTCATGCGATGGTTCTTAATTTAAGTTGGCTAATGAAATAAATAAAAGTAACCAAATAAATCAAAAGTCCAAAACAGAAGTAATAAAGGACTAAAAGGGCTCGCGGCGGCTGGTGACCCCAGCTGCTGCATTTTTGGCTCAATCCGGGTCCGTGGCGACCTCAGACCGAAGGCTTCCTCTGGACTCACAGCTGGATTCTGACTCTGGGCCGCTCCTCACGGCTCCTTTACGTCTATTTGGACTTTTCTTTTATTTCATTAGGCCTTTTATTTATTGTATTATTTTAACCACCACGAGACGTGTGCACAAGCGCGCGTAAACTAGGTTTCTTTACGTTAACGTGCGACTACCAGTGGTTAAATTTATGGCATAGTTGTCTTATAAAAACAAAAATTAACATGATATAGGCTATATGCACAGTTAAGTGTCACGGGTCTGCAGATCACGGCACACCTTGTGTGTGTGTGTGTGTGTGTGTGTGTGTGTGTGTGTGTGTGTGTGTGTGTGTGTGTGTGTGTGTGTGTGTGTGTGTGTGGTTTGCCTGGGTGGGGCATCTGTGTAGCAGGAGCTGAGCAGGTTAAAGCAATCCTTACATCTTGCATTTCAGAAAGCAAACTTACTTTAACAGTCCCGCCTCACTCCGACTGTAGCTACACCCCCTCATTCCCTCTGCCCCCCAATGCAGAAGCAAAGCTCAGACAGGCAGGTCCCCTGGACAATCAGGGGGTGCCCCCCACTTCAAGGATTGTTTGGAGTTTTCGTTGAATATTTAGAGATTGGAATAACATTTTATATTGATTAATGGAGGGTCTGTCTTGTATTTCAGAGTTCCATCACCTCATTCAGCATTTTAGTCTTGTGAAGGAGGACGTGGCTACAATGCAACATCGGTAAGGTTTGCTTTAAGCAGACAGAGCTGATCTAGCAGCTGCTGAGGCAATATTACTCAAGAAGGCCTTTTTTGACACTGGTCTGATCACTCTGCCAGATCCTTGCTCTCATTCCCATGTTAACATCATGTCCTCAGGAATCAGCAACCATAGGGAGGTGTTTGCCTGCATCATCCCGCCCTAAAAATATACCATATTTACTCAATAAAATTGTACGTATGTTAATAGTTAAATCTAATTGTGTTTGTAATTCAGTAAATTTTATTTAAACAAGACCCTTTGGAGTTAACCATTTAATATGAGTAGATTTAATTAAAATACATGTTCAACTTATTTTTTTCTTTCTAGTTTTACCAAATTAAATTGACTTATGTCTGTTGAACTTATTTTAAATTAGTTTGATTTACACTAAAACTTTAGGTTAATATTGATCCAACTAAATATGTTTGGGTAAAATTAACTGAAGATTATTGTGCTACCTAAACTCATTAAAAGTAAGTTTAAAAAACGACCTATGAGATGGGGTACTAGGATGATCCAATCAAAATGACACGTGGGAGGAGCTGGACATCCAACCCCACCCAATATCCACCACCACCCTTTCAGAGAATGTCCCGCCTGCGGCTTGGAGGACGAGTGGGACATTGGGGTTGGTGGTTGCAGTTATTGTCCGCTGTCATTCTCACTGTGGCTTTGCCATATTTTTTTATTAGCACTGATAGAAAATAATGCATTTATTTATATATAATTATTGATGATATATAATTAGATAATTAAAACAACTTCTCTTCACGTTGAATTAAGTTTAAACCTTAAAATCTGTTTGGCCAGTGTCTCAGTAGCACATTTTACATTTTTTGGAGGCAAAACGTTTGGACACCCTGCCATAGAAAATAAGTTTGATTAACCCTAATACATCTTGTTAAAGTAACTTACAGATATTTAGTTTAAACAACTCAATTGCTTTATGTTGCTTTATGTTGAATAATTTGGCATGTCCGCCAATTATTTCAACTTGATTCCTTCATGTTACCTCAACATGAATTAATTAGGTAAATACTGATTTGTAAGGTTTTAAGGTTAAAGTATATAAAATAATTATGTACTTCTTATTAACATATTTTATATAAGTAAAAGCTACATGTTAGATTTTTTTTCACAATAAAACTTATGACGTGATGTGATAGACTTTTAATAATCAACATTTTTACAGTAAAATATGATAAAATGTGAAATAGTCCCTTTTTTATTTAGGTGACTCCTCTAACGACCTAACTTTGCTGCTTAGCTGAACATATATAACATATCTGTGTGGCAGCAGCGCGGATTAGAGCTCGATTTATTTATCTGTGCACATGGATTGCAAAGTTGATGGTAACTGAGGACAAGACGTTAACAGGAGATTTTATAGAAAAATATTGTTTCAAATTCAGTTCACGTCATTAGTCAATTTGTATGTCTACTACCCTCCTCTATATTTTACATAATCGAAAGGTGTTGGCTGAAGGAAGTGCTTATTACGCCAACCCTTTTTACACAAAACACATCTTCAGCAAGACACAATTACGGCATAGACCTCCAAGCAAATAAAGAAATTCAAAGAAAAAACAACAGAAAAACCTTTCATCTGAAAGGAGTCAGTAAGAGAAAGTTTTAAAGTATCATTTCTGGCAAATGTAACTAAAGAATTCAATATTTTCACGGTTGATTTTTATGTTTATCTAATACTTTAGTTTCAAACATGATTTTGAATAGAGACAGTGAGCTACATCTCTTCAGATCATTGTCAAATTATTCCATAAATTTACACCTAACAGAAACACATCTCTGCTTCACATTTGTTCTTATCCTGTTTGTTTTTTTTAAACAATTTTTTACCCTTAAATCATATTGACTCTCCCGGACTTCAAACAGCTTCTGCGTACAAAGTAAATTATTTTGTGCTTTAAACATAATTTTTGCTAATTTGAATTCAATTCAATCATAAAATTTAAGAATATTTAAACAAATAAACAAATTATTAGTTGGTTGCATATAATTTGAATAACTAAAAGTTACGATTCGGCGCTTTTTTATCATTTAAAGATGGGAAGTGTGTTGGTTTTGTAAGCATTACCCCATATCTCTATACAATAAGTCATGTATGGAAGCAACAAAGAACAGTACAGCGTAAATAATGCTTTTTTGTCCAGAATATTTTCTCTAAAATAATAAATACTACGATCTTTCACTGAGGACAGGTACTAACATGGACCTTCCAACTACAGGCCATACATTTAAGCAAAATTTCACAAATTAGATTAAAATATGTGGGGAAAAATAACAATCATATCGTCAGTTCTTTCAAACTGAACTTTTTGTCATTTATGACTGATTTCTTAATTTTCAATGTCACTTTTACTATGTAGGACATGTTTTGTCCCAATTCTCAAGAATGACTAAGAGAAGGTTTGTAATGAACTTAGCTTTCACATGTTGGAAATGTCCTTTTTAGAATTGTAGTTCAAAATGATAATGAATAGTATGAAATGATGTTTACTTCAGTTTCAAACCAACAAGGTTGGTATTGGTTAGGGACCTGGCTGCAGGGGCTACAGTGTTGGATAAAGGTTGAGTACCGGCCCACCTGGAATTCATGAAACAGCTGATTCATTGTGTGGAGATCATTTTATGTATGAAGGAGAACGTCGGATCAGAACAGTCACATGATGAAGGTCCGATCAGATGTGACGTCATGGTTGGTTGTAAAAGTTGAGCTGCCGTCGTTTCTATTGTCCCTTATGTTTGTTTTTCATCCTGACTTGTAAATAGTGATGATTAAAGACATGAACAATAATTTTTATCCAATAAACTTTGTCTTCCAGCTTTCTGACAGCTGATTGGATCCCCTCCAGCATGCTGCACCAGTGTGCCGTGTTTGTTATGGCATTTGTGCTCGTCTATGGTAAGCCAGACACATATCATCCAGTTAAAGGGATATTCTGTAAGTTCTCCTGTTATCTTTTCACAAAAATGTATTATTTCATTCAAAAGTATTTTTCCATTAATCAGTAATCACTCCCATCAACAAACTGATGTGTTTGAATTTGAATTTGCTGAATTTGCCGTTTGTATCATTCATATATAGGCTACATTGAACGGGTGGGGCTCGGTGGGGGCTACCATGTTGTGTTGCCATGTTTTTATGTTCAGTAGAAGTGTGACAGCAGGAAACCACAGCGTTGCACTGATGCTGCATTCAGGTGCAGTCGGGCAGACGACCGTCAGTACCAAGCCAGATGTCATTTTAATCTCAGAAGCCGAGAGAAAGACGGGAAAACATGGGTCAGGGAAAACAACACGACATCGCCATGACAACATATCAGATGTGGACTGAAGTCGCTGTAACTGACGGACCACGTCTGCACACAGAGGCTGATGATGCCTTTACGTGCCACGGCTGTCGTCCGTCTGCCCGGTTTCACACGAACGCAGCATGAAAAGTATGAAGGAGCTGCTGGTATACAGCTGTCACAGAATGTCCCTTTAAAGAACCAATAAGTGAAACTTCATCATTTCCAGGTTGAAGTAATTAAAAATGTGCAATGTGAAGCTCTAGATGTGCACATGTAATTCCATCAGGAACATTGCGTGTGTTGCCATAGCAACCCCAAGCTACTGCCATGCTTAGCCTACCTTATATTGTAAAGAGAGAAGTTACCTGTGTTTGTTTGGATATCTCTTCATCAGGTTACCGGCTGGTTAACTTAGTCCTTGATGTCAAACCTTCACTGCTCGCTCTGCAGCACCACCCCCGTCCTGATGGGGCGCTACAGACCAGCCCTGGCTTTAACCAGTTATTGAGACTGATGTTCAGTATTGATGGTTTCCTGCCTCGGCAGGTGGTGCCCGGATAATTTGCCTGTTAGCCAGCTTATGAATAATCAGGGACTGTTTACCAACAATCCTTGGGAGTCCTACAGAATTACTGGACAATCCCCGATACAAAGGTGGTCTGCCCTCGCGTGCACGTTTGTGTATTGAACAAGCGGCAACCTCCGGTGGCCAGCAGTGATGCAAACCCGGAACTTGACATTTTCTGTAATATTCCCTTCATCCACTAGGGGCTGGCTCCAAGAGCGAGCAAATCCCCATAGACTCCCATGTTAAAAACGCCAACTTCACAGCAGAAATAAACAGGTTTACAGCCTGGTTCAAAAAATCATTTTGGGTTTATTAGGTCAAGTTTACCTTCATGTCAACTGTGAGGGGGTGAATTTTTTTATAACTCATTCGTTTAGATGTAATTTATTCTTCAAATTACACATAATTAAGGGCGTGTCCTTATGATTGACATGCGGCAGACCGGAAGCTCCGCCTGCCGACCGGAGGCTCCTAGTTAGCTCCTTCTTTGCTCTTAATAAGGTCTCAGTTTGTCACAGAGTCGCACAACGGCGGTGTTTAGTCAGCGAATTGCAAGTCTAAGCATGTCTTACCTTAACCATGCCGCTTAGGGGGCTTATCTTTGTTAGCTCCTCTTAGTTTCGTGTTAGCTCAGTTAGCGTTTAGCCCACAGTACGTCAGCTGTCAATCATTTGCCCCGCGGCCGCGCTGTGCCCATTTTAGGATTTTCCTGGAGTGACGACGTACGTGACACGGCAAGATGGCGACGGTAAGACACGCCCAACTGGCTTCACATTTCTCTATTCAGAAGAGACCGGAAGCTACGTCCAGTAATTATATACAGTCTATGGTATTGAAGCTCCGCCTCCTCCCTGAGCTGATAGTCAGCCAGACAGAATCATTAGTAAAATATAGCCAGGTGTACTGGCCTGTCATTGGCTACGAGACTACGTACTACTACTACGTACTCCCAGAGACAACTTTGTTCTTCAATGCAGCTACAAGCCTTCTGATCAGCAGGGTGAGGGGGCATGAAACTGTCAGTCATGATGACGCACTTTGGTTTGGTTTCTTCACACTTTTATCGTTCCAGTTGTCTCAGAACTCGTTTTTCCGAGGTAATTTTCCGAGGAAGTGACGTGATGAACTCGTTTTTCTGAGATACGAGCTCGTAATTTGCAGAGGACCCCCAGATTGTAAATTCAAAGACGGCAGCGGCCAGTACCATTTTTGTGTTTATTAAACTTTTATATAAGAGATTTTCTGATCATAATTTCCAAGTGTAAACAGACCGAGTTGTTGTTATTGAATTTTAAAGTCTCACTGCGTCTTTTTTGCTTTAAAGGCCTCCTTCCACTGAAAACCCGTTTAACTTGCTCCTTCTGAAATACGGAGGGTTTCCCCTTGTTTACTTACACATGCTGACTTGCTAGCGTTGCGTTCCCCCCAGTCGGCTGTGCTTCCTCATCAAAGAAACAATACGAAGAAAAGAGCGAATCGGGAACAGCCTCGCAGTTCTACGTCACATTGCAAATAGCGTATCCCACGTGGGGTTTCTATCTGTCCATTGGAAGGCAGGTAACCCTCCACTACACACTAGAAGTAAAGACAGCACGACTGTAGCTTCGGAGTTGAGAAGCTAATTAGCTAACTGTTTGTTAGCATGGCGAAACAAACTTGTTTGTCGGCTCTATTTCCTGTCTGTAGCGAAATAAGAGCGGAGGGCGGAGCTTCCTTCATACACTGATGGGAGGCAGCCAATCAGATGGAAATTCATGAGAAGGACCCGGAAAAGCTGCCGTTGGACCACAAGCCTCTCTTCTAGTATACAAATACAGCTGGACACAAAGATACCAGAAGGTTTTTTTAAACAGAAACGATGCAGAATGCATTCAATAATAATGGAGAACACAGAAATATTAATGAAATGACCATGGAAGTACTACTTTTAAAACGCAGCGTGATTATGTGTTTATTAAACAAATACACTGAAATTAGCTGTTATAGTGCTAACAGTGTTATAACGTCTGTGTTATTTTTCTAGCTGTTCTAGCTCATAAATAGGCTGTTTTGCAGATTTCTATTTTTTCCCAAGTTGGTGCAACTGGAACGCAAAATACCTGATGATGACATCACCAACACGCGTCTGCTCGGAATCCCGAGACACCTGAACGCACCATTAGTTCCTTTAAATTGAGCAACAGTATTAAACCACATTTACTCTGTTAGCCAGCAGTCCTCCAAATGTGTGTGTGTTTATCCAAATATGATGAAGTTCTTTATGTATTTTATGTTTACAGATGAGTGTGAGATGTTGCTGACATGTTTGTGGCAGAAAGCTGCTGACTGATGATGTTTTATTCCATCTGATAACAAACAAACTTCTGTCGTAGCTGCAGACAGACTGAAGCTCAGACCTCTGATGTGTCTCCATCTCTGCAGGTGAAAATGCTCATCAAAAGACATCTTATGAAAGAAAAATGTTCGACATCAGCTTCTGTCCCGTCACATTTTATCAGGAAGTCTACGACCGGCTCTACGTAAGTAAGAGGAAACCTGATGACAGATCTACCTGCTGTCAGCGTTAATGTTTTCTCTCTTTATGAAACCAGTGTGTGCTTAAAGCTTAGTGTGGGATTATTTGTTCAACACCTCAACATCTTTTTCCATCCGTCTCACATTAGAAAAACAAATCCAATAAAATCTGAAGCAGCTGAACTGAGAGAATGAAAGTTCAAACACATTTAGTGAAACTTACGAACAGATAATAAAGCTTAAACAGTGTTTATGTAACTGTTGCTGAGAGGTGAACTGGACCAGTATCAGAATTATGAACCAGTTTATCTCTACCAGTAGTGAGAAGCTCTGAGCTACAGCAGACTATATCCATATGTTGGCCTTCATCCTTCATTCTGCTCATTTTCAACACCAAGGACTCACAGGTTGAGCTACAATGTTGTACAATGTTCAGCTCACTTAAAAAGAAATAATACCCAAACTGACTCATGTACACGCCTGCAGCGCAGAGACAGCGTCTGTTTATGAAACTCCTGTTATAACATCACCAACAGTTCCAAACTATCACTCGTGGAAACAACCGCGCTGCATATGGAGGATCACGGAATTGAAAATATATTCAAACTTTATTTGAAAATTGTTCATTTTAATTTTATTTGATGTTTTAACAGGTGAACTTCACCGCTAAAAACACGTGTGGTCTGTTTCAACGGCTTCTACAACCCTTCAACCCCAGGCGACTGTCTCTTCATTTCTCCATCTGATGGGGAGTTTGACAGAATCCACAGAAGTGATGTAACTCAAGTGGAAAGTCTTGTGAAGGAGGACGTGGCTACAATTACAAACCCAGCAGATTGTATGTTCTTTTTCCACGTGAACCATAACGGCAGACGAGTAAGTGCATTAAATCCAAGTTCATGAGTCACATATGTTCAAATGAAATCAAAGAAACAAAAAAAGAGATTTTCCATCACGTCAAACACTTTTCTCATCTCAGTCTACTTTTCTTTTATCACAGGTTATTGTTGAATTTATTCGTTTTGGAAATCAGTCAGCTTTGGGGTTATTCAGACCTCCTCCAAGCCGTACTAAGGTGTGTATTGTGATAGAAGATTTCAGGATGATGAAATGAATTGGCCCCCTCCCTTCCTTGCACGGTTACGCCATTCCCATGAAACACAACCCCGTCGAGGTTTCAAACCTTTCCACCTTGGAACCCGGTTTCAGAGATGCCCGGTTTCAGGCTGATCCCTGGTTTCGTGAGGATGATCGGGCAGATTTCTTACATTTTTTGACGGTTTTGCGGGAATTCGGCGCCGTGTGGACGGCCGCTTATTTACAATCAGGGCAGGGACAGTTAAAGGGACAGTCCACCCACAGAATGATGTAACCTTATCTTCCACTTCCCCTCATGGTGAGAAAGACTCTGCAGCACTTTTTTAATATGTCAAATGCAGCCGGTGATCAGAAAGGCTTCTCGTTCCCCCCCAACTTTCATATAATGGAGTTCACCGGGGTCCGAGCCAAAAAGGTCCATAAAAGTCCACAAAAACGTGTCAATATTCCTCCATACTGCTCGTCCAATGTAATCCAAGTGTCCTGAATAGGTAGCGACTAGTGATGGCCAAATGAAGCTTCACGAAGCAATGAGGCGTTCCAGCCTATTGGTTCGGGAAAAGGTTCAGTACTCGGAGTTTCATTCATGTTCCTCTTTAGTGACATCTAGTGTCCAAATGTGTCCACAGCAGCCCACACAACTCTGCACTCAAACCATCTCAGTAGTGCCCATGACCAGGAAATAAAGGATTTATCTATTAAATTATCCGCATCCAACAGATACGATGTAGATTATCCGTACCTGTAAGTATTTGACTCATAATAGGATGGTTTGAAAATAACATGTTTCAAAATATGAAAGAAAGCACGTGCGGGATTCGAACCACAGACTCCCGAGTAAAAGGTAATTACACTAACCACTGTACTATGGAAGCATATTGAAGCAACATCACATGATCTATCTAACACATCATGACGGCATTCCGCCATGTTGTATTATTTCATATTTGGTTTGAATTAACTGTTGTGACAGTGAGAATTACTTATGTGTTGAGTGCAGTGTTGAAGGAACTCCACATAAGAGGTGACATGGGGCTGAAATCTGTTTATTGAGGAAGAGGAGCGTCTTCAGTGTTCTGTTTGGCGACTTAATAATCTTTAAATCATGGGCAGGTGATGCAGGGCAAAGCTGATAATACTGTTGATTTCTGTGACCGTATGTCAGGATCTTTCTGTCTGCATTTTCAGCTCGGATAAATTATTTGTCAACTTCAGTCTCGCGACTTCCGAATGTGTCTTGTGCAGATTGTGAAACACAGACCGACACATCACGTCATCTGCACAAACCAAGGCCTCGTTTTGCGTTGCTTACGGGATTCCTTTGCTGATGACACAAGCTTCGAAACGAAGCTTCATTAGGAACGCCCCCTTTTACTCGACACGCGCTTCGGAGTCTCAGTTCATCGGGCACATCACTAGTAGCAACCATAATTTACACGAAACGACGTCATTTAGTATATTTTTAGAGCCTAAACAATACTACATCAGTACTACATCGCTCATCTCCTGCGAGCACGCCGATGCACGTTCTCGAAACCACGGAAGCTGCAGCAGACGAGATCACACGTTCTCTTTTTCTTTCTTTCTTTGTTATAAATCAATATCAACCCCTCTTGGACCCTCTTGTGTTTGTCCCGGTTTGTCTGCAGCTCTGTCGCTCTGAGCACAATGTAAACAGAGAATTTCTTCTTCTACGCTTGTATTATCGGCAGAGTAGGCCCTGAACGCCGAGGCTTCCATAGTTTCATGACCATGCATGTGCGTGCTTCGCGGAAGTAAACAATACTCCTTTTTAGGCTCTAAAAATCTACTAAATGACGTCGTTTTCAGTAAATTCTGGATGCTACCCACTCAGGACACTTGGATTACATTGGACGAGCAGTATGGAGGAATATTGACAAGTTTTTGTGGACTTTTATGGACCTTTTTGGCTCGGACCCCGGTGAACTCCATTATATGAAAGTTGGGGGGAAACGAGAAGCCTTCCTGATCACCGGCTGCATTTGAGATATTAAAAAAGTGCTGCAGAGTCTTGCTCACCATGAGGGGAAGTGGAAGATAAAGTTACATCATTCTGTGGGTGGAATGTTCCTTTAAGGCACAGCATGTAACAGTTTAGGCAGGTTTGACACCCTCCTCTGTAGCACCGATCCAACATCGCCAAATTACAATCAGTCTCTGAATTAGGACTTGTTAACAAGTCCTAATTCGGTTAACAAAAACACAGATTTCTAAATGTTCTGTAAATCTACAGTAAACTAAAGCTGGATTTATACTCGCGCGTCATCCGCGTAACCGCTGTAGCCTCCGCGTAGCTCTACGTAGGTCTGCAGAGGCCTCACGTGCACTTCTCTAGACCTGACGTGCATCCCAGCTACGCAAACGCAGAGACGCGGAAGAACTCACTGGTGATTGGTCAGTGTGTTAACGTGCTTCTGGATGTTTGGGTTTTGTAGCTGAATGAATGAACACATGTCGCCGCTGCTGTTGCTCTAAAAGAGGAAACAAATGCTGCAGCTGTAGCAAACCATCGGGGGGGAAAAACTCTGCTTTGTGGACTTTCCTGGTCGTTAAAAGCCCCGTTGTTGCCTGCAGATCTAGAGAAAAAACTGCAGCATGATGCTTTAACCCACGCTGGAGTAAAAGCACACACCGCCTCCGCGTCAGGTACGCAGATGCCGCGCCACCATAAATCCAGCTTAAATGATAACAAGTAAGACGGCCAAAGGCTTCTGTCAATCTACAGCAAATGACTAAAGGTCAACGACCAAAGACAACCAGCACGGCAATCACAACAGCTTAAGGCAGGTACACACTACAGGAAAATCAGCCCGATTTATGTCCCGATCTTGCGGTTACGATCAAAGCCAGCAAAGGTCCGATCGTCCGATGTTTGCAAAAAACATCGCATCTGATCTTCTCATGGTGTGATGTGAGTTACGAGTGATTTTGTGCGGTCCGATCTGCTCGGAAGGAGAGATCGTAGATAATGAACACGTTTAATATTTGCGACTCGGAGGGCCGAGTCATCAAAGGTGGCCAATCACAGGGGAGACGGAGCAGCAGGCGACCAATCACAGAGAAGCACCATCAGGAGGGCGGTGCAGCAGGAGCAGGATGAGCTGACCAATCACCTGCAAGCAATGGTACAGCCACATTTGCATACAGGCCCCGCAGACCACCAGGCCCTGCAGACCACCAGGCCCCGCAGGCCACCAGGCCCCGCAGACCACAAGGCCCCGCAGACCACCAGGCCCCGCAGGCATACAGGCCCCGCAGACCACCAGGCCCCACAGACCACCAGGCCCTGCAGGCCACCAGGCCCCGCAGGCCACCAGGCCCTGCAGGCCACCAGGCCCCGCAGACCACCAGGCCCCACAGACCACCAGGCCCCGCAGGCCACCAGGCCCCGCAGACTACCAGACCACCAGGCCCCGCAGACCACCAGCCCCCGCAGACCACCAGGCCCTGCAGACCACCAGACCACCAGGCCCCGCAGACCACCAGACCACCAGGCCCCGCAGGCCACCAGGCCCCGCAGACCACCAGGCCCTGCAGACCACCAGGCCCTGCAGACCACCAGGCCCCGCAGACCACCAGGCCCTGCAGACCACCAGGCCCCGCAGACCACTAGGCCCCGCAGACCACCAGGCCCCGCAGACCACCAGGCCCTGCAGACCACCAGGCCCTGCAGACCACCAGGCCCCGCAGACCACCAGACCACCAGGCCCCGCAGACCACCAGGCCCCGCAGACCACTAGGCCCCGCAGACCACCAGGCCCCGCAGACCACCAGGCTTTGGGCCGCAGCAGGAATCTAAACTCCCTGAAATGTTTCTGTGGCTGCAGTTAGCAGGAGAACATCAACAGTGATGTTGAAGAGCAGAAAAGACGTTTTTTTCTTCCTGATGTGTCTGAAACCACTTCCTTCATTTCTGTAGTTTTAACACTGATTTTCTGTCTTTTTGTCCAGAGGATTCGTGTTTACGTTAAAGACGCATACGTGACATCTGTAGCTGCTTCCTCCGCTAAACGACGGTCATACATTGACATCAGTGGACGCAGGTTCTCAGATCAGTAAATTACTGTCTTCATAAATCACCTTTAAGATTCAAAAAATTCTAAAAAAGCCACCGGCACAAGGCGACTCCAGATCAGCGGGGAGGCCTCGTGATCACCAGTGGTGGAGCCAGAAATTTTCACTGGGGTGGGCGGGGTGAGACAGTTACTCATATAGGGGTGGCCATAAGTAGATACGTCAGAGCGCAAGTTTAATATATATATATATATATATATATATATATATATATATATATATATATATATATATATATATATGTACAGAATATATATATATATATATATGTATATGTATGTACATTACACACATATATAAATTCCAACTGTATGGAGTAGCTTGTGTCTAAAATAAGAAGGGAAAGTGGTTTGGAAGCAGTTTGGATAATGTCAAGCCCCCCCCCCTCTGCCCAGTTCTGTTTGCATTGTGTCGAGTATAATCTTGGACGGGTTGTACTGAAACAGAATTTCACTGCACTGGGACGCCTGTACGATGATGATACAGTCATCTGAATCTGGATCTGGATCTGGATCTGAATCTGGATCTGGATCTGGATCTGAATCAGGATCTGGATCAGAATCTGGATCTGGATCTGGATCTGGATCTGAATCTGGATCTGAATCTGGATCTGGATCTGGATCTGGATCTGAATCTGGATCAGAATCTGAATCAGAATCTGAATCTGGATCAGAATCTGAATCTGAATCTGGATCTGGATCTGGATCTGGATCTAAATCTGAATCTGAATCTGAATCTGGATCTGGATCTGGATCAGATCAGAATCTAAATCAGAATCTGGATCAGAATCAGAATCTGAATCTGGATCTGGATCTGAATCTGGATCTGAATCTGAATCTGAATCTGGATCTGGATCAGAATCAGAATCTGAATCTGGATCTGGATCAGAATCTGAATCTGGATCTGAATCTGGATCTGGATCTGGATCTGAATCTGAATCTGAATCTGAATCTGGATCTGGATCTGAATCTGGATCAGAATCTGGATCTGGATCTGGATCTGAATCTGAATCTGAATCTGAATCTGGATCTGAATCTGGGTCTGGATCTGAATCTGAATCTGAATCTGAATCTGAATCTGGATCTGAATCTGAATCTGGATCTGGATCAGAATCTGAATCTGGATCTAAATCTGGATCTGGATCTGAATCTGGATCTAAATCTGAATCTGGATCTGGATCAGAATCTGAATCTGGATCTGAATCTGATCTGGATCTGAATCTGAATCTGAATCTGAATCTGGATCTGAATCTGGATCTGGATCAGAATCAGAGTAGCTGGAGTAGCTCTGTTTGCTCTGTGAGCTTCAAACTGCTACTTTCCTCTGGTTCCAGCTCAGTGTGTTTTAGGCGTGAAGAAGTCAAACCATCCTCATCCTTTTTTCATTTGCCACGGTTGACCTTGTTTTTATGTTTGTTCTGTTTTCATTTCTCTGAATGTCTTTATAAGCTGTGTCTTTGTGTTCAAGCCTTTATAGGGTGAAAAACCATATTTGATCACTTCGTGGGACGTTCGCACCATGCTGCTCCAGGAAGTGATGCGACCAGTTCTCTCCACCAATCACCAAAGATCAGTTATGTCCCTGAAACTTGAGAGAACACTTTTACTACTACTTTGCTTTAATTTACCGTTTCAAGATAAGCTACAGTAAACAGAAGATGTGGAAGAGTGTCTGCAGCTCAGTCAGAGTTTTGTCAGAGTTTACAGCTTCTTCGTGTTTACTACGTCTACAATGACTGATGATGCTTTTCTCATAGTTTCCGTTATACTATTCTGTTTTTAATGACATTGTTTGTTACGGTTTATTTAAAACGGTAAAATGCTGCTTTCTTTGTTTTATTGTTTGTTCAGCATCTAAAAGACAAAAAAAATCAATAAAGAAAATGAAGGAAAATTAAACGATTGAGTTTTCTTCTTTCATTCTGGTTTTCTTGATGTTTTATCTGCTGATGTTCCTTCATCAGTTCTCATCAATCAATCAAATTTTATTTATATAGCACTTTTCATGCATAGCAGCTTTACAAAGTGCTTCACATAATGAATGGTTGTTTTTGGCTGCTGTGTCAAAGAAGGAACAGTGTATCAGGTATCAATGTGGGGGGGTGAGCACCTTGGTGGAGGTCTCTACGTGCTTCTCCAGTTTGTCATGGGACGGTTTCTGGTGCTTTTTCCTCCTTGTGAAGCTTCTTTCTTGCAGGTTAAACGATCGCTGATGACATTCAGAGAAACTGATTTCTCAGCAGGATGCGTGTGCGCATCTAGACAATAAATCTACAAACTAGTGTGTATCCTCTTTATTTTACTCCTGTTCATCTTTACACAAACAGACTCTTTGACACTTTTCACAACAATTAATATTCATGACAGAAAACTCATTCACACACATCAGGCATAAATTACATGTAGATATTCCCATAAATATTGTTGTGGTGGAGGTTTACGATCAGAATGCTTTGGATGTTTTTCAAACAGAAAGCAGCAGCAAAGCAAAATGCTTTTCTTTTTCTTCCGTCTGTAACGTTGCTGCTCGCTCTGCAGGCTGATCTCTTACCTATAAGATCTATGAGAAAACATTAAGATGAACCAGTCAGGTTTTGGGGAGATTCGTGAATGGCGCAGATCTTGTATCTTCTAAAAATAACAACCCAAGAAACACTTATGTGTGGAATTTCAAAATAAAACAAGTTAATTCACAACGTCACTGCTGTTCATAGATCATGAAAGGGTCTGTGTAACGATGAACAGCAGAAAAAGAGGATACACCAGTTTGTCTACACTTATATCCTGCTGAGGCTTCAGTTTCCTCCTGGATGTTGTAATCGCTAATCTGCAGCAGCTGAGCAACGTTTCACCTGCAAGAAAGAAGCTTCACAAGAAGAAAAACCAGCAGAAAACTGTCCAAGGAGCTCATTCATTCATGGCAAGGCCTCTGGCACCACCTAGCGTCTACCTGTGAGGTAGACACGTAGATAGATACACTCACCGGCCACTTTATTAGGTACACCTGTCCAACTGCTCGTTAACGCAAATTTCTAATCTACTAATCACATGGCAGCAATTCAATGCATTCAGGTATGTGTTTTTTTTTTTTTTTTTTTTTTTTTTTTTTTTTTTTAACGGAGTAGTAAAGTCCATGTTAAATTATGGCAAAGCAGGCGCAACACTGCCACCAACTGACGTCGTGAGGGGCGTGGGAAATGCACAGAGGAGAGACGATCTTGCTGTGGTAAGACATGCTCTCGCATCGTCCGAGACAATTATTGAGTTTCTGGAATATTTCATGTGCTTTTTGTGAACATCTTTCTGTGTATAGTTTCGTTGTGTTTTACTCTAACCTGCCTGAACATTTATTGTGATTTGTAGCCCATAAAACGTTGTTTGGGAACTTTGTTAATGAAGCTAACCTAGCTTAAATGTCACTCTGATCTCACGTGTCCAGACTCATATTGTCCGGAGACTGACGATAACCTGCGCCATTGTTGTGTCGCCTACTGTGTTGCAGGTAATGTAATGTACATTTTTATATCATTTTTATGACGTCTGTTCTTTATATTATGTCTGTGACCTTATTTTATATGTTCAGTAAAAGGGCTAATCCTTTCATTTGCCTTGAATTAGTAGTTTATGCCAGAGTTGTTTTCTTGCATTCATTTTATTGTGAATGTTAAATGTGTGATACAATATAATACCATATGGGGGTTTAATACAAGTCTTCTAGAACAAAATACACTATACGATCACCATGTTGCCTGTTGTTTATGTTTTATTTTATTAAGATTTAATTATTTTTGTTTGCTGAATTGAGCACAGAGGAGAGACGATCTTGCTGTGACTCATATTGTCCGGAGACTGACGATAACCTGCGCCATTGTTGTGTCGCCTGCTGTGTTGCAGGACAAATAAACCCTTCGTGATCCACCTGGTTGTCAGCTGTCATTTGTGAGGCCACAGTAGTGTGGAGCTGCCTTCCTCAGAGAAGTGGGATCTGTCACATTGGTGCCGTGACCCTTTGATCTGGAGCTTCTGCTTCGCCTGGCCCGGGACCACTCTACTGGACGGCTTCTGTTTTATGCCATCAGGTGGACAGTGCTTTAACCAGTACATGGTGTGTCTGGTTCACCTCATTCATCAACCAGTCTCCTCGTGTTGTTATAGGATTTTCTTTTTTTTCTTTTGTTTGATGTGACTTTGACAAGTGATATTTCACAATGAGCTATGGACAAGGGAATGCTAGTACACCCTTTATTCAAAGTGCTGGTAGGGGAAGGGGTGTGATGTTGCGGTTTGACAGTCCTGTTCAGGGGGGGCATGTTCATGTGGCAGGTGATGGACAGGTTTTGGCTGGAGCCTCCGCTGTCAGTGGGGGTGAGGTCCTTTCCCAGAGCCATCACACTGATAATACACAGAGTGCACAAGTTAATGCTACGCTCACACAAACCCCTGTTCAACCTTCAGATCATGCTGTCAGCCAGATGAGTGAAATAATTAAACTTGTTGGCCAGCAGGTGGCAGATAGTATAGTTGCACACCTCAGCCCAGCTCATGGTGCACCAACACTTAGCACCCCAGCAGCTCATAGTGCACCTATGAACATGTCTGCACACAACTTGGACCTGTCACAAGTCCAACTGGTGCCACAAAGGAAGGTGAAGGAGCCTCCAACCTTCAAAGGTGATGACACAGACACTGTAGATGTGCATGGATGGGAGGACCTAATGAAAAACTACATCAAGAGGGTGAATGTCAGACCAGAGCAGCAGGCTGAGGAAATACTCGTTCACCTCGGTGGCCGAGCTAAAGATGTTGTGAAGTTTGGGTTGAGAAACAGTAATATTGATGTGACTCTCAACCCAGATGCTATTTATGTCCTCCTCCGTAAACACTTTGCCGTTGTCCCCTATTCACCTCTCCCTCTAGCAGACTTTTACACCACACTGCCAAGAGTTAATGAGGATTCATATGACTACTGGCTTAGACTCAACCGAGCTGCAGATGTTGCTGCTGACCGCCTCAGAGAACAAGGCAAGGAGTTGCACTGCCCGAGTCTTGAGGTGACACATATGTTTATTAAGAACTGCCCATCCAAAGAGCTTGCCATGACTTTCAGGTCAAAGACAATTGATAAATGGACTGCAGTGGAGGTACAGGATGTACTAGATGAGTACCATGCTGAGAGAGGTCTGAGGGGTGCGACTGCCACTGTGAGTGAGATGCCCAGTGAGAATGTGTATGTGAATAAGGTTGAGATGCTTCACACTGCAGCACCTCAGCCTGACTCAAAAGACTCTGCCACATCCAGAACATCTGACTTGGCTGCTCTTGAACGTGTCATTACTATGCTGGAGAAAGTTCTGCTTGAGAGGCCTGCCCCAATCCATGCTACTACATCCAGACAGGGCAGATCGAAACCCTCTAGAATAGAGGGACTGAATATTCTGCCATGTGCGGTCTGCGGCAACACAGCGCACTCTGCACTCACTCACTGTCGGGACAAGAAACTCTGTTTTAGATGCTTCTCGCCTGATCACTCTAGACGCAGCTGTCCTGTGCAGATGTCGTCTGCTCCATCCATGCAGTTGGAAAACTAGGGGATCTGCGCCCAGGGGAGGACGGTGCAGATCCCAATGATGTCCCTCCCACAAGTGATATTGAAGATTTTGAGTCTGTCCTTGAGTCTGTCTGCTCCAGCATGTCTCCAGATAAAACTGTCATATTTCAAGGGACACAGAAAATACAAAAGTCAGACAGCTTGTTTTACACCACTGTCACTGCAGCAGGCGTTTCATTGAAGGCGATGATTGACAGTGGCTCAACAGGATGCACGCTGAGTGAACCGGCGGCGAAGCTTCTTCTGCAGCATGATCCAAATCTAAAACATTCTTCTGCAGGTGATGTTGTCATCGTTGGTTGTGCAGGACACCAGGTCACACCTTCAGCTGCATATGATGTGGAAGTAGTGGTGTATGACTGTAAGATGATTATTCCAATGTTTGTGTTGCCTGGACAGACTGATGATGTGATACTGGGCAGCAATGCTATAAAGAACATTCTTCACTTGATGAGACAGACTGACAGCTATTGGCGACTCATGTCTGAGCCCAGCCATGCCAACAATGAAGATTGTCACCATTTCTTTTCTCTTCTTTCCAATACTGAAAGGTGGAGAGGTGACACAGTGCCCGACAAGGTTGGCACACTGAAGTTGCAACATTGTGTGACTCTACAGCCTCAAAGTGAACACCTGGTGTGGGGTAAACTTCCTGCAACTGCACCTGTGTCAGTCGGCAGCACAGTGGTCGTAGAGCCAACCCAAGCAAGATGCAGGCCCAGAAATGTCTTGGTCGGTAGGATTGTTACACCTATGTGGGGAGACCAATGTCTGCCTGTGAGAGTCATTAATCCCACCTCTGAGCCCATTGTGCTAAGAAAGAATACGAAACTGGCAGATGTGTTTCCCTGTGTTGCAGTTGAGGACCTGTCTCAGCCTGACCACATCCAGGTTCACTCTCAAAATGTCACTGATGCAGTGAAATCGAGGTCTAAGGAGGATGTGAAAAGAGTATTGGACAAGCTTGGTCTGTCTGATCTGGACTTGGACTCATGCGCCGTCTCTGACGTTTGGAGAGACAGGCTTCTTCAGATCATTGAGAGACATGAGTCAATCTTCTCACGTCACAAGATGGACTGTGGAGAGGCGTCCGACTTTGTGCACAAGATACATCTAGTGGATGAGAGGCCATTCCGACTGCCCTATCGCAGAGTGCCACCAGGCCATTATGAGAAGTTGAGAACAGCTCTCAGTGAGATGGAAGAAAGGGGCATTATTCGCAAATCAACCAGTGAGTACGCTTCACCCCTCGTCCTTGTGTGGAAAAAGAATGGTGATATGCGTATCTGCACAGATTTCAGGTGGCTCAATGCTAGGACAGTGAAGGACGCACATCCGCTGCCTCACCAGGCTGACGCGCTCGCCGCGCCTGGAGGAAACGTATTCTTTTCCACCATGGACCTCACGTCTGGCTTTTACAATGTGCCGTTGTATGAGGACCACAAGAAGTATACAGCCTTCTCATCTCCATTTGGCCTACATGAATACAACCGGATGCCTCGGGGTCTGTCAAACAGTCCGGCTACATTCATGCGCATGATGCTTGCTATTTTTGGAGATGAGAATTTCACTAGCCTTTTGTGCTATTTGGACGATCTCATGGTGTTTGGGCCAACTGAACAGATAGCACTTCAGCGCTTGGAGATGGTGTTCTCTCGTTTGAGGAATCATAACCTCAAATTGGCACCGAAAAAGTGCTACTTCTTGCGAAGGACTGTAAAGTTTCTCGGCCATGTCATCTCCGCATCAGGTGTGCAGACAGACCCTGGAAAGGTTGAGGCCATTACTCAGGTACAGGTCTCTGATTTGATGGACAGCGATGGTGTCACTCCTTCACAAAAGAAGCTGCGGTCGTTCTTGGGGATGGTGCTGTATTATCAGCATTTCATTGAAGATTGCTCTGCTAAAGCCAGCCCTCTTTTTAAGCTACTTTCTGACCAAAAGGGTGGGGGAAAATCCAGACGCAGGAGGATGCCTGAAAAGAAACGCCCTAGTCAAGTGAAGCTCTCAGCAGATGACTGGACATCTGAGTGTCAGGAGGCTTTTGACACGCTGAGAAATGATCTGTCTCACAGCGTGACTCTGGCTCATCCCGACTTTGACAGACCCTTCATTCTCGCAGTGGACGCCTCGTTTGATGGGATTGGGGCTGTCCTTTCTCAGCTCCAACCTGGTGAGAAGGTTGCCAGGCCAGTTGCCTTTGCTAGTAGAACACTGTCGAAATCCCAGTTGAGGTACCCAGCCCACAGGCTGGAGTTCCTCGCCCTAAAATGGGCCATATGCGACAAGTTCTCCCATTGGTTGAAAGGGAGACATTTCACTGCTTGGTCTGACAACAACCCCCTGACCTACATTCTAACGAAGCCCAGGTTGGATGCTTGTGAACAGAGGTGGGTGGCGAAGCTGGCGGCTTATGACTTTGACCTGAAGTATGTTCCAGGCTGCAAGAACACAGTTGCGGATGCTCTGAGCCGTGAACCATTCGTCAAGTCCACCGTAGGTCATCGTCTATTGAGGGTACCCTACCTGTCTTTGTTGGATGAGGTCAATGGGGTTGTCACTGGAACAGTGCAAGATGCCTTTCGCCTGACTGTCAACTGCCAGGCTGTTGAGACTGCTGATGATTCGGCTGATGAGGATCCTAGTCCAGTGCAGGATACTTGTCCTCTGACTGGAGGCACCATACGTGCTGAGGAAGTGTCAGCCATTTTGGATGCTCACTGCACTGGCGGTGTCTCTTGTCTGCCTGGTGTAAGCCCATCCTTGCTACAGCTGCCTGAAGAAGATCCATCCATTGTCATTCCACATAGTCAGTTGCATAACCTGCAGCAGCAAGATGCTACTGTGGGCAGGGTGCTTTTCTATGTTCAGCGACATAAAAAGCCAAATGCTCATGAGAGGGCAGCTGAGTCAAGCTGTGTACTCCGGCTTTTAAAGCACTGGGAGAGACTGAAAGTACGTAATGGGATCCTGTACAGAGTGAAGAGGGACTGTCGCTTAAACAGGAAGATCTTTCAGGTTGTCATTCCTGAGTCTCTGAAACATCAAGTTCTGCAAGGGGTGCATGATGCCGCCGGCCACCAGGGCCGTTCAAGGACCCTCGCTCTGGCCAGCGAGAGATTCTTCTGGACAGGCATGGGAAGAGATGTTGTGGTACATGTGAAACACTGCCAGAGGTGCGTTCTAGGGAAAACACCCGATCCAGCTGCCAGAGCCCCCCTTGAGAACATCCGCACCTCAGCTCCTATGGAGCTAGTCTGCATAGATTTTTGGACAGCAGAGTCGGGCGATGGGAAGTCTACTGATGTCCTAGTGGTCACAGACCATTTTTCAAAACTGGCACTTGCTTTTCCATGTCGGAACCAATCTGCAAAGCAAGTTGCCCGCTGCTTATGGGACAAATTTTTCTGTATCTACGGGTTCCCTAAACGAATTCACTCTGATCAGGGGGCGAATTTCGAGAGCAGGCTTATCAAGGACCTTCTTGAGATGGCAGGTGTCCATAAATCGCACACGACCCCATACCACCCCATGGGAAATGGGATCACAGAGAGGTTCAACAGAACACTAGGTGGCATGATAAGAACTCTCCCTCCAAAGTACAAGTGCAAGTGGCCACAGAAGCTCCATTTGTTGACCTTATGCTACAACTGCACAGTACATGAAACAACAGGCTTTGCGCCATTCTACCTGATGTTTGGACGGATTCCTCGCTTACCCGTTGACATCATGTTCCACCATGTCCTGGAGAATGACAGCATTGTCAGCCATCATGATTTTGTGAACCATCTGAGAAGGGACCTCTCTGAGGCCGCACAGATTGCCCGACAGCATGCCCGTGGTGAGCAAAATCGTCACGCTAAACTCTACAATCGCCAAGTCAAAGGGCTGCCATTGATGGTGGGTGACAAAGTGCTGCTTGCTAATCGGGGTGAGAAAGGCAAGAGGAAGGTTGCAGACTGGTGGGATTCGACCCCTTATGATGTGGTGTCTGTGCAGCCCAACATAAATGTGTACAGGATCCGAGCTGCAGACACAGAAAAGGAGAAGATTGTGCACAGGAACATGTTGCTTCCTGTCAGTTTTCTGTCATTCCCTGAGCCACCAGCGCCCCAAGCAGACTCCGGTGAGTCATGGTCGGCTGTGCCATGTGGAAGCGACCAGTGTTCCGTGGTGGATAACCAGGAGGTTTCTCAGTCACGCACAATGAATTGGCTTATGCAATCCCCAGTCCAAGATGAGGAGAGAGAGAGTGTTTCAGGAAGCAGTGACCTCAGCGATGCATCACTTGTGGTTGCCAAGGATAAGCCAAGGGAGTCACTGAGTTGTGGTGCTGATGAGCTTGAACACCGGATGTTTCTCGATGCCAGTGCACGTGACTCCTCATCAGACTCTCTGAACAACACAGGATGTTTACCTACAGATGTGCCTGGTGCTTTTAGTAGCACCCCCTGCCCAGATGTGGTTGCGTTGGAGGAAGTAGTGTGCACACAACCAGTATCTACACACTCCCATTTTTCAAGGTTTGGGAGGGCCATTAAGCATCCAAAGAGGCTTATTTGTGAGATGTTAAGCCAGAGATTTGTGGAGGGTGTTGATTTGCAAATGTCAAACTGTGTGTAGATCAGCCACTGTAGTTTATGTGACAAGCAGTCACTTAATTTTATTTTCTTATGTTTTACTGGTTTAAAGTGGTTTGAAGGTGTTTGTAATCCTCTACATTCATAGAGTAGAGATATGTACGAATTGATGAGATGTAAATGGCATCTCTGTTTGTCTGTGATAAATACAGGTCCTGGTACCTACCTGTGCTTACACACTTCTTAAGGAAGAATTTCTAACATTGACCCTTTTTTTTTGTACATCCCTGCTCAAGACACATTTTTTTTCTCCTACTCTGAATCCATTAGTGGTGTGTTTTTAATTGTTCTTTTATGTTGCCCCGATTTGGCATAATTTAAGGGGGGTGTATGTAACGGAGTAGTAAAGTCCATGTTAAATTATGGCAAAGCAGGCGCAACACTGCCACCTACTGACGTAGTGAGGGGCGTGGGAAATGCACAGAGGAGAGACGATCTTGCTGTGGTAAGACATGCTCTCGCATCGTCCGAGACAATTATTGAGTTTCTGGAATATTTCATGTGCTTTTTGTGAACATCTTACTGTGTATAGTTTCGTTGTGTTTTACTCTAACCTGCCTGAACATTTATTGTGATTTGTAGCCCATAGAACGTTGTTTGGGAACTTTGTTAATGAAGCTAACCTAGCTTAAATGTCACTCTGATCTCACGTGTCCAGACTCATATTGTCCGGAGACTGACGATAACCTGCGCCATTGTTGTGTCGCCTGCTGTGTTGCAGGTAATGTAATGTACATTTTTATATTATTTTTATGACGTCTGTTCTTTATATTATGTCTGTGACCTTATTTTATATGTTCAGTAAAAGGGCTAATCCTTTCATTTGCCTTGAATTAGTAGTTTATGCCAGAGTTGTTTTCTTGCATTCATTTTATTGTGAATGTTAAATGTGTGATACAATATAATACCATATGGGGGTTTAATACAAGTCTTCTAGAACAAAATACACTATACGATCACCATGTTGCCTGTTGTTTATGTTTTATTTTATTAAGATTTAATTATTTTTGTTTGCTGAATTGAGCACAGAGGAGAGACGATCTTGCTGTGACTCATATTGTCCGGAGACTGACGATAACCTGCGCCATTGTTGTGTCGCCTGCTGTGTTGCAGGACAAATAAACCCTTCGTGATCCACCTGGTTGTCAGCTGTCATTTGTGAGGCCACAGTAGTGTGGAGCTGCCTTCCTCAGAGAAGTGGGATCTGTCACATATATATATATATAAATATATGTGTGTGTGTGGGTATGGGTAAACTGGGACAGTTTACATTTTCAGACAGGGACAGTCTGAAAATGTAATACCAACGTGATTTCTGATTATGAACCAAACATCCACATCATCCATAAAGAACCTTTTTGTGTTAATCTCATGCTGTCCTGATGAGCTCAATGGTGATTTTTAGTTACAGAAGTAATCACATGTAAAGATTGCTTAACTGTCCCACTTAACCCATACTCACCCTATATACAGTGTGTATCTATTATATATATATATATATATATATATATATATATAAAATTAAGAGACCACCTTGTCATCAAAAATAATGGTTATGCAATCGAGTACCAACTGTGGTGTGACTAAAAGAGACAAATGAAAATCTAGAATGCCTAAAAGTAATTTTTGGCAGTACAATACCATAGCTACTGATGTAATAACGAAAATCATATATCAAGAAAAGCATGGAAAATGGCTAGATATCAGTTCTTAAATTAAACTCTTTAAGCTATTTTTGTTATCATTTTAGTTGTCCAGACAAATGTACTTTTAGTACCAGGCATTAAATGACCAAGAAATAAGAGAAAACAAGGGTGGTCTCTTAATTCTTTCAATGTCTGTATATTTATATACAGTATGTGTGTGTATATATTAGGGGTGCAACAATACAAAATATTCATGGTTCGGTTCAATACCTTAGTGTCTTAAGCTCTATAGCTCTTTTTAAGGTTTCTGCTTGAAAATTACATACCCAAAATGAATAGAGTATATCTCTGCATCCACAAGGTCTATTTGAGTCATTTTGGTGTCACAATAAAGGGAACACTTGGGACTTTTGTTCAAGTAAGACAGAATTTCTGTTAGTCATTCTAAGTAAGCGGTTGTTTATGTTTGTATTCTTTGGCTGCTAGTTCACTGAGTTTTTGTCGTAGACAAAATAATAGTGGTACTGTTGAAATCATCAGGATCTTAGCTTTCATATGATATGCTGTTTGTTTGTCTACCATGAAGTATCAGAGAGGTAGCGATGGAAATGTGCAGAGTGGGTGGACGCTCTGACCTTATTTAGATTTTGATATTTAAACATTAATATGCTTGGTGTATGTTAAAATGACTTATATGTGCTTGTAGCAGAGTTTCTCCTGTTTAATTTGATGTCTGGTATGGCAACATTGTTACATAATTAGTGCAACATTGTGCGTCTTTTGCTGCAGTGAGTCTCAAGGTCCCCCAATTGGGGGACCTTGGGGTTTAAGAGGCTACTGTCATGATTCAATATTTTTTGATACAAAAGCCCTCAAGACACTATCACAGCTTTTTAAACCCAACGTCCTTTTGTTCACAACAGCTTTACCATCTGGATCATAATCTACGTGAAAACCGAAGTAGTTCCAAGTACCAGATCTGGATGTAGTGGAACACAGATCCTACCTTCAGAACACAAGTTGATAGAGTAAATGAAAAACTCTGTATACAGGTACTACCCCAAAAAATTAGAACATCTTGAAAAAGTTTTTGTATTTCTGTTATTCAACTAAAAGGTGCAATTTACATATTGTATAGATAAATAATATGCAAATCAATATGTTTCAAGCTTTTATTTGTTTGGATGTTGCTGGTTAGGACTTGCAGCTTAAGAAAACCTCAAATTCAAAAACTCAAAAAATTAGAATATTGCATGAAATGAAATGAAAAATACTTTATTCAACCCAGAAGGGAAATTCAGGATTGTAAAAGCTCACTTTTTTTCTTTGTTTTTTTAAATAAACAAAAAGTCAGTCAGTCTTGTTCTTCAGGGGTGATGCTGCTGCAGGAATGAATTTCTGTATCTCTCCGTCCTACAGTGAACATGAATCAGCCTCCCACTGAACACTCTGTTGATTCTTCACCGTGTTGTGGAGAGGAGGAAGAATCCTCCATCATCTTCATCAGCTTGTGCAGCATTCTTTTCTGAACAATCATCTCCAGCAGCTCCAGAGTTATCCCCAGCACAGAACCAGCTTTCTTGATCAGCTTGTTTAGTTTCCTCAAGTCTCTGTTTCTGGTTCTGGTTCTGGTTCTGGTTCTGATGCTGCTGCCCCAGCAGATGCTGCAAAGCTGATTGCACTTTCCACAACAGACTTGTAGAAGATCTGCAACATCTTGGTGCAGACGTTGAATGATCTCAGCTTCCTTTAGAAGTAGAGTCTGCTCTGACCTTTCTTGTAGATGTAGTCACTGTTGCATTTCCAATCGAGTCTGTTGTCCAGCTGAACTCCAAGGTATTTGTAGTTCTCCACCACCTCCACCTCCTCTTCCAGGATGTAGACAGGACTATGCTGCTTATTCTTGCTCCTCCTGAAGTCAACAATCATCTCTTTAGTCTTGCTGGTATTTAAGATGAGCTGATTGTTACCATTTCACAAACTGACTGACCAGTTCCCTGTACTCAGCTTCTTGTCCATCACTGATACACCCCACAACTGCAGAGTCATCAGAATATTTCTGCAGATGACAGGATCAGAGTTGTACTGGAAGTCTGAGGTGTACAGTGTAAAGAGGAATGGTGAGAGTACAGTTCCTTGTGGTGCTCCAGTGCTGCTGACCACCATTTCAGACACACAACCTTTCAGTCTCACAAACTGTGGTCTGTTTGTGAGGTAGTCGTAAAATCCAGGTGGTTGTGGAGGGATCCACCTGGAAGTTATGGAGCTTCTGACATAGCAAAGCAGCTGAATAGTATTAAAGGCACTTGAAAAATCAAAGAACATGACCCTCAAAGT
This sequence comes from Atherinomorus stipes, assembly GCA_023101725.1. Classification (NCBI taxonomy): domain Eukaryota; kingdom Metazoa; phylum Chordata; class Actinopteri; order Atheriniformes; family Atherinidae; genus Atherinomorus; species Atherinomorus stipes. The sequence goes on along the minus strand of JALJCO010005489.1, from coordinate 2,718 downwards.
GCTGCCTGACTGGTCCAGATGAGAGTGGGCTCTCTGAAGCAGGAAGATGATGGCGTCTTCAACCCCAAGCCCATTACGATATGCGAACTGTAATGGGTCCTGGAAGGTGTTCACTTGCTTGTTGAGGTGAGCCAGTAAGAGTCTCTCCAGGACTTTCATGATGTGAGATGTCAGAGCAACTGGTCTGTAGTCATCTGGTTCTGGTCCTGGTCCTGGTTCAGGGGTCTCATTTATAAAACTGTGCGCAGGATCTAAAAGTGTACGTGCGCCAAAAACCCAAAGTTTGCTTACGCCAAAAAATATTCAGATTTATAAAACCAGGCGTACGCACAGATTCAAGCAATTTCCCCTTTATAAATCACACTCTCCTTGGAAGTTTGCGCAGGTGAATTTGGCTCATATCCCCCCCCTACATGCCCACTTTCTACCATGAAGGGTCAATGCAAAGCACCTCATGGATATTTCTGCATATAAATAAGCTGATCTGAGGCATTTAAACGTGATCGTGGCGACTGAAAAGACGAGAAAACGCAGTTTGATGGAGAATGAAGTGGAGGAGCTTGTTGGTGAGGTGAAACGTTGAAAGAACGTTATATTTGGACGTCACAGTGGAATCGCAGATAAGCAGAAGTGACAGCACGTTGCTGCAGCGGTGAATGAACACAACTGCTGCTGCACACCGAAGCGCGTTGTGGTCAACAACTGCGCACTGGGATTAAACGGATTCGGCGGGTCGGTCGAGTCCAGTTTAACACAGATCAAGGAGTTCCCAAACTTTTAGAGCTACGACCCCCCCCAGATACCAGACGTTGTTGTTCCTGACCCCCCGCAACAGCTGAGCTCTTTATTGTGCGACATTTCAGATCATCCTTCAGCATCTACATGTGAGGCTGGAAAACTGTCAGAATCTTCATGAATTATGGGGGGGGGGGGATTATAAATGAAATGAAAAATACTTTTAATCCCAGAAGGGAAATTCAATGTTTGTAATACTGTTTTTTTTTTTTGTTTTTTTTTTACAATATAACATCTATCTAACATAACTATAATATAAAAAGTACAAGTGCAACAATAATCATACATATGTACACAACTGTAAGAAAACATGATAATAAAAAAAAAACAACTTAGCTGACCAAGATATGAGACGGGGCTTTTGCAAGATATTGCTAAATTGCAATTTTTATTCTGAGTTAGGCTCTAATTTATTTCTTAGAAAATGAATGCGTTTATATTCCTACAGATTAATCTCCCTGCATTAACAGATTTATTTTGACAACCCTAAAAATTCTAAATGTATTTAGTTTACAACGATTACAATCGTCTGGCGACCCTCAAATGATTTAAGAATCCCCAGTTCGGGAAGGTTGCTCAGGGGGAATCTATCGGTATCAGTCAGTAATCATGTAGGAATATTGGTGGTTTCTAAAAACTCTCCATCTTTATCCTCTTCTTTCCATGATCTTCCAGCAGTGCAGCGCGTCCGTTGTGAAGCATTATGTACGAGTGTCACTGTTTCCTCAGTAATTACAATCAGCCTCCACACCTTGTTACAGGTAACCTACCAATAACTGTCATCCTATATAACTGAAGCTGCAGCTACTGTAGCTCTTAAATGAGGCTGATGGATCGTACAGCTCAATCCAGGAACAGACGGGGGTTTACGATGGTCTCCAGTCTGGTATGATGGTTAAATGCATGATCGTGGCTTCAGCTCATCATCTTACCAGCGGTGCCGCCAGTTTCCCGTCTCCAAAATGTTCGTGCGCAAGGTTCAGAGTTTGCGTGCAGGTGCGCACATTTTCCCGTCAGGTTTGTTTTTATAAATCTGAAACTTTGCGTGGAAAATTACTTACGCCATATTCAGGCCCTGTTTTGTGCGTAAGCAAGCTTTATAAATGAGACCCCTGGGGCCTCATGTACAAAGAGTTGCGTGGATTTCCTACTGAAACCCGGCGTACGATCAAATCCTGAAAACGTCATACGCACAAAAGTTTTCAGATGTATGAAACTGTGCGCACGCATGGATCCAAGTACTTTTCCTTTGTACATCCCAATCAACGTGGAATTGAGCGCACATGTTGGAGTACCTGACGCCTCCCTGTCCACACCCCCAACATAAATACGCAAATGACATTTAAATGAGATCTGCAGCGGAGATTCTCCTCTCTGCACCATCAGAAAGACAAAATATGAGCATGACAGTGAATGAAAATGAAAAAAATTCACGGAGAACGAACTTGAGGCAGCTTGTTTAAGTATAAATGCGCAAAAATGTGAACTTTAACACGCTGTTGTCCGGCAACACACCCATCAGAAAAGTTAATGGGACAGTGTGTGTCGCGGTCAAAGATGGGGGGTCAGAGTCGCGCACACAAGCCGAAAAACAAAGTGGTCCAACTTCAAGTTGGATGTGAAGCAGAGGACGGCTGCTCGTGACTGCATTTCGTCTTTCAGAGGTGGTGGGAGTTCACGCGGGTGACTCCAGTTTTTCTAAAAGTAAATAAATATATATTTGTGAAACGTGTGTTACAGTCGCCTCCTCACAGCCTGATGTCACGGGAAATACTGGATTTATTAGCTGACACAATCTATTAACATAAGAGGACGTGCAGCATTGGGAATTCCTCCTGCATCACCTGCGTCACAGCCTCGGGGGTTTCCCTAATCCCGGGATGTAGATGTAACCGACCTGCTACTGTTAAATCGCCATACCGG
>JALJCO010005488.1:0-17082 GCA_023101725.1 Atherinomorus stipes | reverse complement strand
TTGTGCTTCGTTCCAGTTACCCGTATTCTCCCGTTCCACCTCATCGTGATGAGAATCTCCCGTTCCACCTCATCATGATGAGAATCTCCCGTTCCACCACATCGTGATGAGAATCTCCCGTTTCACCTCATCATGATGAGAATCTCCCGTTTCACCTCATCGCGATGAGAATCTCCCGTTCCACCTCATCGTGATGAGAAATGATGAGAATCTCCCGTTCCACCTCATCGCGATGAGAATCTCCCATTCCACCTCATCGTGATGAGAATCTCCCAGTTCCACCTCATCGTGATGAGAAATGATGAGAACCTCCCGTTCCACCTCATGATGATGAAAATCTCCCGTTCGACCTCATCGCGATGAAAATCTCCCGTTCCACATCATCGTGATGAGAATCTCCCGTTCCACCTCATCGCGATGAGAAAAGAATCTCCCGTTCCTCCGCATCATGATGAGAATCTCCCGTTCCACCTCATCGCGATGAGAATCTCCCGTTCCATCTCATCGTGATGAGAATCCACCACAACTGATGAAAAGTCGTCGTCACCATGTTTATGTGACCAGATGCTGGCGTGTGATTGGCTGGTTACACTGCAAAACTCAAATTTTAGCATGTTTTTATAAAATTTCTAGTCTTAATATCATCACACTGAAAATAAGACAAAATTACCTAAATAGAAACATTTCGGTGAGATATGAGATCTTGTTTTAAGGCATCCATCTAATTTCAAGACATCTTATCAAGAAAATTTTGTTTGTTCTATTGGCAGAAATTGATTTATTTCTTTTTCTTTTATTTTTATTATTTTGCTTTTTAGAAGCATAAAAAAATCTTTGCTACTCTTAAAAACAAGTTAAAAGAACATTTTTTGGGGGTTAGATTGGTAAGATCTGAGTTTTTGCAGTGCAGATGTTGCGTAATAGCAGGTGGAGCTGATAAAGCGGAGATCCGTGTCTGAAATCTTCAGGTAACAGCTGCATATTCCTGCTGTTAATCATTTACCACCAGTTAAACATCCCCTCAGTGAAAATCGGAATGTTTTCCATGAAGTTTCTCCATGAATGCTTATTCAACCCTTGTTTTGCAGGACTGACTCAGGAAATTAGAATATTGTGACAAAGTTCTTTATTTTCTGTAATTCAATTAAAAAAACATAAAATTGCTTTAATATTGCTGATTATTGCAAACAGCTTAAGAAAACTCAAATATCTTAAAATATTAGAATATCCTGAATTCTAATTTTCTGAGACAGTCCTGTATTTTGCTGTTTTGCCTGAGCAGACACACTGCACCCTTCAGACCTGAAGCTTTGTTTAAAACGTTTTCCTGGAAGCACGTTTACTCCTGCAGAAATCAGAGTTATGAGAATAAACAGCTGTGAGGGTAAACTTGAGCTTTTTACTGCGAATGAAGAGCGCAAACATGCATGTTGCACCAGGTCCATTTACACAGGAAGATGCTTTTGGCATTTTCAGGTTATTTTTCTTTGTTTTGTGGCGGATGTGAGTGATTGTGATTTTCCGTGGTGGAAGGAGGATGCTAATGTTTGTTATGTAAGATTGCGGTGTGTGTTCTGGCTTTCTGCCGCCGCTCTGACATCTGGGTGTTTCCCTGATTCTGTGGGCAAAAAGGCAGCTGGCGGTCTGATCTGTCCACGACCTGCAGGCTGGTCTCAAACCTTCATTCTGAGCCGGCTGCTGTCCTCCAACGATGACTCTGACGTGGATCTGGACTCTCTGCTGCTTCTTCGGGGCGTCGCTCGGTAAGATAATTAAGATCTCGGCTGTCGTGACGACGAGGCAGATTCGATTTCCAGTCCAGCAGCTTTGACTTTGGCTGAAACCATCGTCCTCAATGGTCTGTGGAGGAAAGTTGATCTCCGACACACAAACCGGGTTTCCAGGACAGGTTGAGGAGGTTTTACTTTTTAGATCAGGGGTCTCCAACCGTTTATCTTCTGTGAGCTGCTTTTACCAAATCAAAACACAACAGAGCTTCTCGTGTTAAGCAAAGTCCCCTGAGTTGGACAAGTGGGCAGAGGCGTTTTCTAACCGACCCAGTCATTCTCTGAATCTGGCTTTAGCTTAGCTTAGCATGGTTGCTGTAATCGGGTGGTTCCAGCTAGCACCACTTGGTGAAAGTGAACTAATTAACTCCAGATTTTTCTCCAATTGTGTTTCATGACCCGCACATTCTGATCAAGTACAAACGAGAAGCCGCAAAGAATTTCACATCAAAGGACTGACAATGCGGCATTCGATACAGGAACTATATGCTGCAGGTTCAGGCCAATCACAGGGAAGCACCGCGGACGGTGGACAGGGTTGCTGCGGGATGCTGCGCATTGTCAGTCCTTTGATGTGAAATCGGTTTCTCGTTTGTTCTCGATCAGAATGTGCAGGTCACGGAACATAAATGGAAAAAATCTGGAGTTAATTAGTTCACTTTCACCAAGTGGTGCTAGTTGGAACCACCAGATTACAGCAACTATGCTAAGCTAAGCTAAAGTCAGATTATTGTCTTTCTCAACATGTGGTTTTGGTTCTGAGTTAAACGTACGTGTTTGGGGTTAAGTAGGATTTAATGAAGGTTTCTGGAGAAACCAACGCCAGCAGAGAACAGGAGGAGGGTTTACGGAGGGTTCATGTGCTTCGTTCATCCTCATCCACAGCGGCCGAGGTCTGCTATGAAGACCTGGGCTGCTTCGATGACCTTCCTCCCTGGGGGGGCACCTCACAGAGACCTGCATCAGCTGTACCCTGGTCCCCTGAAAAGATCGGCACCCGCTTCCTCCTCTTCACTCAGATGAATCGCTACTACCAGGTGAGGCGGACGTGTATGAGTAGGTCAGATAAAAGTCTGAGGAGGACACGTATTCATTCACATCAGACTCTCAACCCTTTTCACAGTCTGACTGGGATTTTATCGTATTTTTAGCTTAAATGGTTCTATGCAAAGCTCCCTTCTTCCTACTTTGTTTCCTGTCTTTCATTACGCCTGCTGCTAACACTAGATCTTTCTGAGATAAAAGTCATGGAGGCCGTTGGCTCAGCAGATCGTCGCCGTATGCGCTTGATTTTTGGTAAGTTTTCTGCCTCATGATAACCTGACTCTGCCAGATGGATTTGCTCCCACAAATCCATCTGGGAATCATCCGTTAGAGTAGTTTTGGGAAGGGGCAAAAATACTGGTTAGCTGATTGGATAAGGCATCTGTCTATCACCACCAATGTTGGTGATAGACGGGCCAAATCAACCAATCAGATCAATAAAGCATATGACGTACTAACAGAGCGACGATGAAAACACGACCACCAGCCATTCTACTCGTGCTGTTGCCGTTAGCTCAGCAAACAAGAAACATGTCGGCAGTAATTCCGATAAAACGTGAGCGATAGCCACGCTGGCGCTAGTTTCATCCGCTGAAGCCGCCATGTTGTTTATACTGAACTCTCGCTTCTCATTGCGTCACACCTCAACCCGCCTCAAAGCCAACGCTGATTGGACGTTCGTTTGGTGAACTGCTCCTAATTCTCTTCAACGTAAAGTAGCCAGACTGATCTGTGAGTGAAAACCTGAAGCTCACGAGATCAGGATGGTCTCACAAGACTAGCCTCATGAGGGCTTGAGGTGAAAATCAAACAAGTTTGATATTTTTTGTCCACCGAGGTGAAAAACTCACCGTGTGTGCTCAACTTGAGCTCTGCTGAGGGCAGAAGATCTATCGACCAATCAAAACGCGTCTGCAGATTTCAAGAAGGCAGCTCGCAGCAATGTAATCCGTTACATTTTAGAGGATAAATTGGTGGAAATACGGCCAGACTAGACCTGCTGATATGATGTTTCTTCCAGAAACATCCATCCAGATATCGTCTCTGTCTCAGTTTCATTCAGTTTACTTACGTGACTTCTTCTTTCCAGTTTAATGGTGGTTGGTGAACTCAAAGGTGCATTACCGCCACCAACTGGTATGATTATACTATAGTGCAGTATGTCGCATACGATTTACTTAATAAAAGACAAAATAAAAATGAAATACAAGAACACAATTAAGTCTCTATCAAAAAGATCCACAAAACTTTTCTGCTTCAGTCTTTGGATGTTTTTGCAAAATCATGAACTGCAGACGTGTTTTGATTGGTCACTAGTTCTTCTGCCCTCAGCAGCTCAAGTTGAGCGCACATGGTGAGTTTTTTTGCCTCGTGAGGCAGAAAACTCACCAGAAATCAGGTGAGACGGCGACGATCTGCTGAGCAAACGGCCTCCACGACTTTTAGCTTTGCAGAAAGCTCTCCTGTGCGGCGGGCATTACTGGACGAACTGATTAATCCAGGTGTGCCTGACCTCAACGGGTCAGACACACCTGGATTAATCAGTTTGTCCAGTAATGAGAGCCCATTAAACAACAACAGATAAATATTTGCAAACTGTAAAAGACCTCATGTTGAATAGAAGCTTTATTTGTCACTGCAAATAATACACAATATCAAACACAATTAAATCAGAGTTATCACTCTTGATCAGTGCCCTGAGACTGCTAAAATGTAAAAATATAAATAAATAAATAAAAACCAGAAGAAACTCCATGGGTAAATTTACCTGGCATGAACCACGGGCTCGTAGTTGCAAAGTGGAAAATCTCATGTTGTGATGAGCAGAACGAATAATTCCAGCGACCCTGGATGTTTAACTGTATTAGGAGCTGAAAGTTTTCTGGTTGAAACCCAGTCCTCTGAGTAACCGGTGTCCTGTATCTGTGAAACCATCAGGAGATCAAACCCGACCCAACCATCGATGCATCCAACTACGGCGGGCGGAGAAAGACCCGGTTCGTCATTCCTGGCTATTTAGTTGAAGGAGATGAGGACTGGCCACAGAGCATGTGCAAGGTAAGACATGCACAAAGATATTCAGAGCAGAGAGAAAGTCTCTCCATTAAGAAACCGTCTGAAAGGTTAGTTTTTCCTCTCCAATCTGACTGAAGTCGATCAAACAGCCTGGAAACTCTGATTAAGGTGGAATTACCTCTCTGACAAACAGTTTTGCCAAATCTTCCATTTTTATTTCCAACCATGAGGCAGGTGCAATGCCACAATCTGAAAAAGGAGCCAGCTTTACAGGTGTGCAGCTCATGAGGAAGTGTGATATGGCTGCACATGAAATACACTATATTTCCAAAAGTATTTGCTCACCATCCAAATGATGGAATCAGGTGTTCCATCACTTCCATGTCCACAGGTGTATAAATGAAGCAGCTCGGCATGCAGACTGTTTCTACAAACGTGTGAAAGAATGTGTCGCTCTCAGGAATCAGTGGATTCCAGCGTGGAACTGTGATAGGATGCCACCTGTGCAACAATCCAGTGGTGAAATTTCCTCCTAAATATTCCACAGTCACCTGTCAGCTGGATTCTAAGAACATGGAAGTGTTTGGGAACGACAGCAGCTCAGCCATGAAGTGCTCGTCCACGTAAACTGATGGAGCGGGTCAGTGATGCTGAAGCTCAGAGTGAGAAGAGGTGGCCAACTTTCTGCAGAGTCAATCACTACAGACCTCCAACCTTCATGTGGCCTTCAGATCAGATCAAGAACAGTGACAGAGAGCTTCATGGAATGGGTTTCCATGGCGACCAGCTGCATCCATCCATCCATCACCAAGTGCAATGCAAAGCGTGGATGCAGTGGTGGAAAGCAGCCGCCACTGGACTCTAGAGCAGTGGAGGTTCTCTGGAGGACCAATCACGCTTCTCCATCTGCAATCTGATGGAGGAGTCTGGGTTGGGTGGTTGCCAGGGCAACGGTACTTGTCTGACTGCATTGTACCAAGTGTAAAGTTTGGTGGAGGGGGATTATGGTGTGGGGGTGTTTACAGGAGCTGGGCTTGGCCCCTTAGTTCCAGTGAAAGGAACAAGACATTCTGGACAATTCCATGTCCCAACTTTGTGGGACCAGTTTGGAGCTGGCCCCTTCCTCTTCCAACATGACTGTGCACCAGTGCACAAAGCAGGTCCATGAAGACCTGGATGCAGAGTCTGGTGTGGAGGAACTGGACTGGCCTGCACAGAGTCCTGACCTCACCCCCAGAGAACACCTTTGGGATGAATCAGAGCGGAGACTGAGAGCCAGGCCTTCTGGTCCAACATCAGTGTGACCTCACAAATGTGCTTCTGGAAGATGGTCAAAGATTCCCAGAAACACTCCTAAACCTTGTGGACAGCCTTCCCAGAAGATGAAGCTGTTCTAGCTGCAAAGGTGGACCAACGTCATCCTGAACCCGACGGATCAGGAATGGATGTTACTGAAGCTCAGATGTGAGTCAGGGCAGGTGAGTGAATACTTTTGGCAGTATACTGTAGTGTATGTTCTGTCAAACATGCAGATTTTTTTTCATCTTTTGTAGAAATGTGGAAACAGTTGGCACTGTTATTGCCATGAAACCTGTTTAACCTGTTCCTAATAAACAACAGTAATCAAGTTCCAAAACAGCTGGGATGTGAAATGTAAATAAAACAGAATATAATGATTTCTAACTCTCATCGACCCATTAACCCAGTTCATGTCCCATCTTTTTGGGTTATAAGTTGTTTTTCCCTCCATGTCCTGCAGTTGTTTGATGCATGTAGGAACCTCAACATGTTCAGATTTACCTCTGATTCCTATTTCATTCTGACTCAGTGTTGCTCCTGAAAAGCTCTGATACAGTTTGTTGAGTCTTAAGAGTCTTCAGACTGAATTAGGATGCATATCTACACAAATCTTGTTTCCAAAATGATTTGATTTATTCACGCTCTGAAATAATCACTGAGGTCATTATGAAATAGTGCAGACCTCTTTATCAGATCATTCAGTTTAAATCACATTTAAAATGTTGTTCTTAACACTTCGTAAACTTTTAATGCTTAATTTTTTCTCCAGTCCTGCAGGTGTGAGACTAAGCTCCCTGAAAGCGGAAGCAGATACACATCACTGCAGGAAGTGGATGAGAAATCAGTGTTTCCTGTTTAATTTCTCCTCTTTGTGTTGCTGAACTTGCTGTTCAGGCCGTGGTCCAGAGGGAGAACGTGAACTGCATCGTAGTGGAGTGGAAAACAGGAACGAAGTGTCGTTATGTTCAGGCTGCCAACAACGCCCGTGTGGTGGCGGCTCAGGTGGCCTTCATGATCACCTTCCTCATGGTAAATATTGCACCTCATCACCTGGTAAACAGCCGTCTGTTTAACACGAAGCAACTCTCGTACGTACCGTAGAAAGCCATCGATCCGTTCCACACGTTCTCCCGTACTGATCTCCCGTTTAGAACATAGCCTGGGACTGAGGGGTAATGTTCTCAGCTGGTTCCGATCATATCTGTCTGACCGGACTTTTACAGTCCAGCTGGGACAGTGCTCCTCAGTCTCCTCTCCACTTACCTGTGGGGTCCCCCAGGGATCAATTTTGGGCTTCCTTTCATTTTCCTTGTACATGCTCCCTCTTGAACAGATCTTTAGGAATCATGTTTTTTTTATCATTGTTATGCTGATGACGTCCAAATCTGTGTCCCCCTTAACAATAAAGACGGCTCAGAGACCAGATTGCTTAGCTGCCTCAAAGCGGCTTCAGGTCGCCCAAAATGCTGCTCCTGTATGCCAATGGGGACTAGACGACATGGGCATGTTACCCCCATTCTTTCTGGCCTTCACTGGCTCCCCATTTATTCCAGACTGCAGTTTAAAGTGTTGTTGCTGCTTTTTAAAGCCTTGAAAGGCCGATCTCCACCATACCTGTCTAACCCTCTTAACTACACGCCTCCACACGCCTCTACCATGTTTCTCTTGGAGGATCCAGATCCAGGTGCATTTCCTTTTTTTTTTTTTTTTAAGGATTTTTTTGGGGCACTAGTGGCCTTTATACAACAGTGTATAGTGACAGGAAAGGGGCAGAGAGTGGGGAATGACATGCAGCAAAGGGTCCTCGACCGGGAATCGAACCGGGGCCGACTGCACTGAGGAGCTGTAGCCTCTGTTCATGGGGCGGCTGCTCAACCAACTGAGCTAATCACCGCCCCGTCCAGGTGCATTTCCAAGGGTGGAAGAGCCTTTTCTACCTTTGCTCCCCGTCTTTGGAATGCATTTCTCTCAGCCCTGATATCGGCAGAATCCATCTCCACTTTTAAAACTATGCTCAAGACGCACCTCTATGCACAAGCTTTCCCCTCTCAGGCGTGTAGTAGATATCTGTACTGGTACTAATGTGCTTATTGTATTTTATTGAACCTGATTGTTTTATTGGTTTTTTGTTTTTAAATCTTTATAATTTGTTTGTATTTTCTTTTTAGAAGTGTGTTTTTGGCACCCAGTGTGCGTCTGTGCAGCACTTTGGGCATCCGTGGAGGTAGAAATTGTGCTATATTTAAATAAACCGAACTTGAACTCCAACTCCAACCCGTTTGCTACATTAATGCCGACTGAGGCATTTACCTGATCAGATCAGGCATCAGATCAGGTAAATGATCTGATCAGTGATGTCATGGGATGCGTTCAGCATCGTGGGTCACGTTTCATGCACAGCAACAGACTCGTAGCACTGGTGTGTTCATTATCTCCTTGCTACTCAATGAACTTCTACATCTCAGCCAGAGGAACCGTGGAGGAACCATCAGTCGCTAACCTGCACAGGTACTTTAGTTCTTCTCCGAGAAATGCTGCGAGAGCTCAAACAAACTTATCCAGGTAGATTTTTTATGTATACTCACATTTTAATCAAAAATTGGACCCAGATATGAATCAGAAACATGCTTGTTTAGGACTCACACACAGATCACACCATTATTCTGAAGGTTGGGTTCCAGACTGAAACAGTTGTGTCTTTTTTATTCTGGGAGCTGGTTAAGCATCTCACTTTAAAGTAAATACTTATTATAAAGAACATACATGTAAATGCAACTTACAAATATCTAGTTTTCTCAGTGTCAAAAGAGGCCAGAGAGGAACTGATCTATGATTATGATGATTCGGTGCTGTTATAAAAATAAACGCTTCATGATTGTAAATGAAAATGAGAGAGTGAATAGGTATGCCTTTCCCCTGGGGTCCACCCATAGCGGGGAGTCGGCTGGGGACTGATGCACCCCTTCACCTCTGTGAGCACGCCTCCTTTCCTGCAAAGCGACCATGGAGTCCAGACTGGAAACCTTCGGCTCTGTACGTGGAGACTCCCTCCTCCGACCCCCTGAAGCTTCAACCTGCAGGAGAACGCTGACAGAGACCACATGGATTTACACGTTCATGTGGTTTTTCTGCAAGGAAATGCAACATGAAGCAGAGGCAGGATGAATTTTCATGTCTGCATCATGACAGAGGCACCCAACACACAATCTGACAGATGCCGTCTGACCCGGACTCGGACCAGAACTCTCAGAGATCGGCTGCTTCCTTCTTCTCTGGAGTTTGGATCATCTCAGGAGACAACTGCAATTCATGTTTGATGTGAAATGTTTATGATAAGTTGCGCTTCATGTGAAATGAACTTAAAATGACCCAAAAGGGTGGAAAGTACGGTGGCCCACAAGTGCCAACGTGCTTCATATGAAAAAACAATTGCAAGAAAAAAATGATGTATGAATAAAAACAATTGCAACAAGAAAAACACTGCATACTGTGATTGAAAACAACTGCAAGAAGGAATCGTTAATATTTCCTTCTTGCAGTTGTTTTTGTAGCGTTATGTTCTTGCATTTTTTAATGAATGCAGTGTTTCCTTGTTGCTCTTGTTTAATTAATGCAGCTTTTCCTACTTGCAGTTGTTTTTATTTATGCAGTGTTTCCTTCTTGCAGTTATTTTTCTATATGAAGCATGTTTGCACCTGTGGGCCACCGTAGAAAAGGGCCCAGGCCCAATCCCACCTGGAAGCTGATTGGGAATTCCCATCGCCCCACCTTGCAGTGCAGTACTGATGTGATCAGGTCATTGTCATTAACCAACATGTTGCACGGTGCAGGGCCACTTCAAGCAGACTGCTGAGAAGTTCCACCTTATCGGACACAGCGTGGGAGCCCACGCTGCAGGAGAGGTTGGAAGCAGAATCCCTGGTCTGGCACGGATCTCAGGTAAACCTGCTGCAGGATTCTCACTGATCTGTCCCGCTTCTATCTTATTTCTGTTATCCCGATTTTAAGAAAAAAAGAAAATTCTTAATAATTTACCTCCAATCCTAAACAGCATGAATTAGTAAGGGATTTATTTCCATGTAACTCCAGCCAGTATGAAGCAAACTCCACATCGTTATGACTGGACTAAATCAAATCAAACACATTCACTGAGTATGTGTTCATTCAGTGAATAAATGCACTTCATTTACTGAATTCTGTTAATTCACTGAATTTCTTTATTTCTTTATAATAGAAATAAGGAAAGGAGCTTCTTGCAAAAATAACCCAGGAAATGGCCAAGCCAACCTTTTCCCAGGAATCTGCAGATTTTTGTTCCAGCCATTTTCTTATCCAGGGTGGGGTGTGGGGGCAGCAGCCTGAGCAAACACATCCAGACTTCCAACTCGTCCAGGTGAATGGCGAGGTGTTCCCAGGCCAGCAGAGAGACGTAGTCCCTCTAGCGTGGGTCTTCCCCAGGGTCTGGACCCGGTGGGACGTGCCAGTATCAGTATCGGCATATACCTGCCTTAAAACTGAGTATCGGACATCGGCCACCCCACCGATATTTAACCCATATTTAACCAATCAGGTCGCTGTTTCTCGAGTAAGAAATAAAAAACTTCTTCTTCAAAAACTTATTTTTATAGACTTTACAACTTTTAAAGACTAGGAGTGGGAAAAAATATTGACACACTGAAATATCACAATATTTTCATATGCTGATATCATATTGACATTTAAAAATGCAATATCGATCTATTTTACTAACAAATATCGCATTCTTAAACATCGATTTGATATTAGCATGTGAAAATATTTTGGTTAAAACAACCAAAAGATTGGTTGGACACATAACTACCAATCAGATTGGTTGGACACATAACTACCAATCAGATTGGTTGGACACATAACTACCAATCAGATTGGTCAAATCAACCAGTCTGTTTTTAGGGTGTAGTGGTCGTAGGTGAGGGTAGGAATGCTCACCTCCTTCTGCACCATGACTGATGCCGAGTCCACACCACTGCAGATGTTGCACCAGTCCGCCTGTCAGTCTCCCTCCTCCTTCCTTCCCTCACTCCTGGACAAGATCCAGAGATACTGTCCCTCCTCCACCTGGGGCAGGACTTCATTCCTGACCTGGAGAGGATGCTCCACCCTGTTCCAGGTGAGGACCACGGTCTCGGATATGGAGGTGCCGATTCTCATCCCGGCTGCTTCACACTCGGTTGTGACTCCCTCGAACGAGAGTTGGAGATCACGGCCCGACGAAGCCAACAGAACCACATCATCTGCAAAAAGTAGAGACCCGATCCTGAATCCACCGAACCGGATCCCCTCAACACCTCCGCTGATCCTGGAAATTCTGTCTGTAATGATCCGAAAAGAGTCGCAACAGAGTCCGACTTTCACCGGAAACTGATCCAACTCACTGACGCTTACATGGACCAAGCTCTGGCTCCAGTTGGACAGGAAGCTCGTACGGGAGGGGCCAGGGTCAAGTTTTCGTTGTGTAACTTATCATTTTCAGACTGTGAAACATGAATGAAAATATATTTATCTTAAAACTAGAGAAGACATTTAGCTTGTTTGCTCTGATGAGGGGATGAAATCTAACAGCTTTGTGGTTTAAAACTGTCTTTTCCCGTTCAGGTCTGGACCCAGCTGAGCCGTACTTCCAAGGCACCGATGCTTCTGTACGACTGGACACCAGCGACGCTGCATTGGTGGACGTCATTCACACAGACAGCCTTCCCTTCCAGTCCAAGCTCGGTGCGTATCCCCGAGGACGTCTTGGTGCTCACGCATCGTGTGGATGAACCTGCTGGATCTCTGCTTCCTCCCTGTCAGGTTTCGGGATGACAGAGTATGTGGGTCACATCGATTTTTACCCCAACGGAGGGGAGCTGATGCCGGGCTGCTCCGCCAACAGAGGCAGCCCCACTGAGCTGGACGCCATCTGGGAGGGTGAGATCATTTACACGACAAGATCTAGTCAATCACATTTTATTCTATACGATTGGAGTATTAAAGCCACATTAAGAAAACAATTTTTTACAGACTTTAAGTTTTAATATTTAGAGAAGAAAGTCAAAATGTTACAAGACTAGTCATAAATTTACAAGAAAAAAGGTTATTTGACAAGAATAAAGTCTTGATATTTTAAATTTAGAAGAGGAAAGTTGATAAAATTGAGGGAGGTGGAGCATTTGGTGGAGACGTACTTCAGCAGAGGTTTTACAAGCCAGGAGATCCTCAATCTCACGGCACATCAGCACCACATCGTCATCA
Source organism: Atherinomorus stipes (assembly GCA_023101725.1). Classification (NCBI taxonomy): domain Eukaryota; kingdom Metazoa; phylum Chordata; class Actinopteri; order Atheriniformes; family Atherinidae; genus Atherinomorus; species Atherinomorus stipes. The sequence goes on along the minus strand of JALJCO010005488.1, from coordinate 4,663 downwards.
GTACCAGGACTTTGAAAACAATCTGCAAGAAAATGAATCTTTTCTGCAGAAAGAAGCAGGCGGACTTTGAGGAAATGGTTGTTTTAGTGGAGGAGAACTGTCTGGAACCGGTCGACTGCAGGGTCATGGATGCATCAGCGGCAGTTCAGAGGGCTTTTCTGCTACCTTGTTTCACTGCAGACGTCGCTGAAGTAGTGAGCCACGCCCCCAGGAAGTGATGTCATCCACACGGAACCTTTTTTTTAACCTCCTGCTGCCCGATGATGAGCTCAATGATGATTTTTAGTAACAGAAGTAAACACATGTAAAGATAAACATGATAAAGCTGAACTGTTCCTCTTTACCCAGATTCACGATATATTTAACGGAACGTTTGAAAAGCATCATACGGCTCCTTTAAGAGAAGGGTTGGAGTGGGGCTTTAAAACTGAATTTCAAAAATCATTCCTGCTGAAATCTTAGATCTGAGTCCAGAATCAGGGAGAAATGAGACGAACTGAAACATTAACGGTTGAAATAAGCCGATGATGTGAGCGCTGATTTCCACACGCTGTATCAAGTGGTCTCACGCTGACATCAGGCTCGGTTGCTGTCTGTACTGATACAATGACTCATGTTTCCTCAACCACACGACTTAGCGATGCGGCGCGAGCGCCCTGTGGAATATTGGAGTCGTCCCAATGGAAAAGTCAGACAGAAACCCCGGCCCAGTTATTCCAGCTGGACCTTTCTGAGCAGATCTCCTCTAAAAAGGACGACGACGGCCTTCCTCTGAAATGTGCCGCCGAGCAGCCGGGATCAAGTGTCGGCATTGGTGCCATGCCGGGGGTCTGGAGGTGGGGGAGGGTGGGACTGGGTGTTGTCGCAGCTGAATCCGCCACTTTTGATCCTGCAGATAAGAGGGGGAGAACGGGAGCCGGAGCCGCATAGCTGGAGGTGTTGGAGTTCCTGGTGAATGCCCGTCCTGAAAGGGAAAACAAATGCAGCCGCGACCGCTTTTTAGTCCAGGCGTCTGTCTCTCCAGCACCGCCATCACCACCAAAAACACCCGTGTTCCAGAACCGTCTCCTCCCAGATGCTTGGCCCGGTTCTGGCCCACATCTGCCCAAAACTCAGTCACATGACCATCACATGGAGCCCAAAGGGCCACGTACAGCTCTCAAAATGATCCATCCCCTCCAATTAATAAAAAGGCTAAATTCACAATAATAATTCAAATAACAAGAAACTTATAATAAATAAAAATTTACAATATTATAATTTAGGGAAATAAAATATTGCTTTTGAATTGTGGTTGAAAATAACAATGATAATAAAAAACAAACTAAACTGTCTCACACACATTAGAGCGTCTTTCCCATGAACATGGACCAACATATCTGTCAACAGGTGCAGACGTCTGATTGGACGTTACAGAAAACACCGTTGAATTTCATATAACAGGGTTCACCCACGCTCGAAGCAAAAAGGTCCATAAAAGTCCACAAAAACTTGTCAATATTCCTCCATACTGCTCGTCCAATGTAATCCAAGTGTCCTGAGTGGGTAGCGTCCAGAATTTACTGGAAACCATCATTTAGTAGATTTTTATAGATTAAATCAGGAGTTCTCAACCTTTTTTATGATGGGGCCAAGTTTTCAGTCCAAACTGGTCCAGGTTCATATTTAACACTGTATGAGTGTAATAGGCCCACCGGTAATCTAATTTTTGGTTTATTTATTTAATAACTAAAGCAAATCCAGCTGCCTTTAATAGACTGAACCTTTAAAATGTGGCTGATAAACATGAATAACATCATCTAAAAATATATATTCTGAGATGGTCACAAACACATTTATATCACACGTATAATTCATGGAATAAAATCAGACTCCTACAAGAACAAATCAGAATTAGGCTATAAACACAAAATCTACAACATTTTACTACAAAAAGAGGAACAACAGAAAAAACTGATGGAAACTGATTTAAAAAAAGAGATAAAATGGTGCAGTAATAGATCACATTGGAAATAAAAAAGCTCCATTTAAATAATATGCAAAAAGCTGGATTTTATTTGTTTAGACAGGAAATTAAAGCACAAAATTTTATTAAACGTTTATTTATTTAAAGTTTTCTTAGAATTTTGTAAAGAACTTCCAAACATAACAGACATTTTCTATGTGAACAACTGATTTTCTCTTTTTTCTTAAAAAATTCTTTCTTTCGAACATTTGTTTCTAGATGAAGCTGCAGATGCTTCGGGGCTTCCGTTAGCGTTAGCATTAGCATTAGCGTTAATGTTAGCTGGTGCTCCATCCATCTACTCAGCTCTGCTTTGTTATCTCCACTCACTAATCCGTATTTAATAAACTGGAGTGGATTTTTGCCTCTTTAGGGGCGGTTTGGGACCATTTTTGTCTTCATTATTTAGTTTTAATTCTTCTTTACAACGTTAGCTACAGGCTAGCGGCTAGCTGAGTGTCTTCTTCTGCTTGTTTGTTAAACTCTAAGAAATCAGCGCCACCAGGTGGGGGAGGCTACATTGCAACGCATCCAGTCATAACTGCATGGTCCTCGCGGCCCTCTAGGTGGTTAAGGATCACTGACTTAAACAGTAGAAGATCGTACTTTCTATTTGCGCTTTTGTGTGAATTCACGACACCATGGAAGCCGCAGCAGACGAGATCACGCTTTCTTTTTTTCTTTCTTTCTTTCTTTCTTTCTTTCTTTCTTTCTTTCTATCAATATCCAATATCCCTCTTATGTTTGTCTGCAACTCAGTCGCTCTTTACACAATGTAAACAGCTAATTTCTTCTTCTACGCTTGCATTATCGGCAAAGTAGGTGCTGAATGCCGTGGAAATATTGACAAGTTTTTGTGGACTTTTAAGGACATTTTTGTTTTGAGCGCCGGTGAACGCCATTATATGAAATTCGGCAGATAACGAACCCCCCTTCCCCGGATCTCCAGCTGAATTTGAGATATTAAAAAAGTTCTTGCTCAGCATGAGGGTGAAGAGAAAATCATTCTGTGGGTGTACTATTCCTTTAAGGCCTTCAGAGGGAATTGTGCAAAGAGAAGATGTGTTGGAGTCAAATATCCCACTGAAATCTTTTATTCTGCAAATTGAATAAAAGAAAGAAAGAATAAAGAAAGAAAGCATCAATTCATGTCTATCGGGAAACATACAGAGAAATAGCTGATTGAAATTTAACCTGCTGCAGTGACATCATCAGCTCATCTTCATTTTAAACACGAGTTTAATCTTTATTCTCTTGTCTATCATCCGTCTTACTCCTCTTTTGGAAATCTTGCGTCAGGTACGTCGAAGTTTGACGCCTGCAACCACGCTCGGGCCTATGAGTACTACATAGAGAGCATCAGTAAGTCCCAGGGCTTCGCTGGATTCCCCTGCTCCGACCACAGCAGCTTTGCTGACGTAAGTCTGGGTTTTCTTTATCTGTTCGGACTCGGTGATGGAAATAATCAGCTTCCTCCGTGTTTTATTTAAATAACTGAATAATTTATGAAAAAGAAATCTTCCACATTGATTTCTGTTTATTTTTTCTTTTGCTTTGATCAACTTTAAGGGATCGAAATCGAATCTCAACGGAAATTTAATTCCAACTCTTTGAAACCGAAAACTGTCTTTATATTTATGAACATCTGCAGCCATTTTAATTTCATATCACCGATCACCCTGAAGATCAATAACGTTCATCCCTCCTTCCGTTACTATTAATGAAGGATGGAAGTTTTTATTTTCCTGAATCCAGCAGCTTCAGCAGCGATCCGGAATATTCCTTTCCGCACACGTGCAGATGAAGTAACGGATCGTGATCAGGGAAGACTTGAATCTAGTAATGTCTGATATTATCGGCCGATATCGGCGTTTAAACGCGATATCGGGAAAATATCGGGATCGGTTTTGTGGACCGATATTTTTAAAAATATCCGGAATGAAATCAGAACCTGGTTCTTCAAAATCTAGTTGAAAACTTCATGGAGGTCCAAGAAGAAGATCCACGATCCAACCCAGACCACCAGAACCCTGATCCAACTCCAGACCATCAGAACCCTGATCCAACCCAGACCACCAGAACCCTGATCCAACCCCAGACAACCAGAACCCTGCTCCAATCCAGACCACCAGAACCCTGATCCAACCCAGACCATCAGAACCCAGATCCAACCCCAGACCATCAGAACCCTGATCCAACCCCAGACCACCAGAACCCTGATCCAACTCCAGACCGTCAGAACCCTGATCCAACCCCAGACCATCAGAACCCTGATCCAACTCCAGACCACCATAACCGTGATCCAACTCCAGACCACCAGAACCCTGATCCAACACAGACCACCAGAACCCTGATCCAACACAGACCACCAGAACCCTGATCCAACCCCAGACCATCAGAACCCTGATCCAACCCCAGACCATCAGAACCCTGATCCAACTCCAGACCTCCAGAACCCTGATCCAACACAGACCACCAGAACCCTGATCCAACTCCTACTGATCCAACTCCAGACCACCAGAACCCTTGATCCAACACAGACCACCAGAACCCTGATCCAACCCCAGACCACCAGAACCCTGATCCAACACAGACCACTTTCAGAACCCTGATCCAACCCCAGACCATCAGAACCCTGACCCAACCCAGACCATCAGA
>JALJCO010005484.1:0-23981 GCA_023101725.1 Atherinomorus stipes | reverse complement strand
GTGGTAGCGTCGTGGGCTTTGGCGTGGAGGACCCGGGTTCGAGTCCCCGACACGACTCCTAGGTTAAACACTGTGGACCCCTGAGCAAGGTCCTTAACCCTCCACTTGCTCCCCGGGCGCTTTAAGTAGCAGCCCACTGCTCTCTGATACACACAGTACAGAGATGGTGACATGCAGAGCCCTAATTTCCCCTCGGGGATCTTACAAGTATAACAAAAAAATATATATATTTAGCGCACAATATACAATAAATAGTAGTTACAAAGCGATGAAACACAAAGTTATTCATCATGACTGGGCTTTAGAATGGGGGGGGGGATTCATATTAAAAGGGTAGGAGGCTTTCTTTTTTCCCCCCTTTTTTTCCTTTTTTCTACTTGTCCTGTCCAGCATCATAGCAGCAGAATGGAGATCCGATTACTTTATTGTGTTGAACAGTTTTGCTTTGCCAAGGGGAGCTAAATGAACATAAGGGAACGGGTAGGTTTTTGGACAAATTTTGAATGGGCAGGGATTGCCATTGGACAAAAGTCGTGCGGCATGACACCGGCTGTCCAAAAACCCCCCTTTTTATGTTCAATTGCAATCCCAAGGTATAGGCCAGAGGACACCCTGCATTCTACCAATTCACCACCGGGGGCGACGGAGCTCCACCATCTCCAAAAGGCCTCAGTGTCCACTTTAGGTCCCTAATAAGGAAAAGGTTGGGAGAAGCAAGAAGTGTCAAATTGCCCTCCCAATGTTTCCAATACCTGGATCTCTCCCCAAGGGGCGTTTCCGAAAGGGGCAGGATATAAAGGGGGGGGGGCCAACAAAGTCCCCTAAGGGCCACGGGGGCATCAGAAGACACTACAGAGGTCTATTTTTCGAGCCCGACGCAGCTACGGGGTCCAAATGCCCTCTAGAGGCCTTTTTGGACGTCTGGCCTGGATGGGATCCCGATAGGAGGGGGGCCCCCCCGGTCCCTGTACTGTCCCGCTGCGGGGTTTTCGGCTCATTTGGACAACTTTTTTCAGGGAAGGCCTTTGGAGGACAGGGAGAGTGTTCTTTGGGGTGTGGGCGATGAGGGACATGTCCCCTTACCCCAATTGACCCAGGCAGAGCACTCCGAGCCCCAAACATTCACGTAGGGGTCTGAGCACATAAACGTGCGCAGGCGCGTGCACGAGCATCTAAATGCACCTCCCCATGTCCGTGCATGTGCTTCCTGAAGCACACGGGTGAGGGACAATGGAAAATGAAAACCCCAATTTACGGGATGGCCATTGGACACCTAAAAAAAACAGGATATTTCTCTGTGCACATGCATCCTAGGCTCAAAATTTTGACGCATGCGCGCTCCTGGTGGCGTGCACGTGCACCCCTGTAACGTGCACGCCACCAGGAGCACATGCGTCGAAATTTTGACCATCCGAGCACTTTTGGTGCAAAAAGTGCACGTAGGAGGCTGAGCATGTGCACGAGCACATGCGCGTGCATGAGCATCGAAATGCATGTCCCCATGTCCGTGCACGTGCTTCCTGAAGACCATGGGTGAAGGGTAAGGGAACTTTGTGAGTACAGAGTGTCCAATGGAAGGCAATTAGAATGGTTCCCTTGGCATGTTCTCGTTTGGTACCACATGGTCCCAGGGGTCTGATATTTAAAACCATGGATCCTGGGAAGCAGGGCTAATTTCTGTGTAAATTTGGTGCCAATCCGAAAACGTCAAAAATTTGACTTTTTTCATGCTCTCGGGGTAAAAAAAACCCAACGTTCTCGGATCAGCTTGAAACTTTGCGTGGTGACTCAGGGGCCCTCAGGGGTCGACAGGTTCAATTTACAGCCCTCTCGCATGTAGCGTTTAGCCAATTCGGATTGCTGTTCCCTGTTTAAAGTCCTGCCATTGGACAAAGTGGCCATTTCCCAGCTGATATAATGGAACATAACCCTACCCCTTGGGTCATGTTTCGAGGGTCATAAAAGTCCCCCGATGATGACCTTTGACCTAAAAATGGCACCATTGCGTTCAGCGCACTGCGCGGAAACGGGACATGTTGGTGTCGTGTCTTTAGGCAGCTCTATGGCGAAAGTAGCTCTATAAGGTAGGTGGAGCTACAAAACTCTAGGAGGCAAAAGGGCAAGTTTAGGCAAGGCAAGTTTATTTGTATAGCACATTTCATGTACAGAACAATTCAAAGTGCTTTACATAAAACATATATCATTATATTATTTTTTTTATTATCATGTTTTCTTACAGTTGTGTACATATGTATGATTATTGTTGCACTTTTTATATTATTGTTTTGTTAGATAGATGTTATATTGTAAAAAAAAACAGTATTACAAACATTGAATTTCCCTTCTGGGATTAATAAAGTATTTTTTCATTTCATTTCATTAATAATCCACCAACCCCCCCCCCCCTAATTCATATAGATTCTGACAGTTTTCCAGCCTCACATGTAGATGCTGCAGGATGATCTGAAATGTCGCACAATAAAGAGCTCAGCTGTTGCGGGGGTCAGGAACAACAACGTCTGGTATCTGGGGGGGTCGTAGCTCAGAAAGTTTGGGAACTCCTGGATCTGTGTGTTAAACTGGACTCAACCGACCCGCCGAATCTGTTTAATCCCGGTGCGCAGTTGTTGACCACAACGCGCTCCGGTGTGCAGCAGCTGTTGTGTTCATTCACCGCTGCAGCAACGTGCTGTCACTTCTGTTTATCTGCGATTCCACTGTGAAGTCCAAATATAACGTTCTTTCAACGTTTCACCTCACCAACAAGCTCCTCCACTTCATTCTCCATGAAACTGCGTTTTCTCGTCTTCTCAGTCGCCACGATCAAGTTTAAATGCCTCAGATCAGCTGCTTATTTATATGCAAAAAAATATCCATGAGGTGCTTTGCATTTACCCTTCATGGTAGAAAGTGGACGTGTAGGGGGCGGGATATGAGCCACATTCACCTGCGCAAACTTCCAAGAAGAGTGTGATTTATAAAGGGGAAATTGCTTGGATTTTTGCGTACGCCTGGTTTTATAAATCTGAATATTTTTCGACGTAAGCAAACTTTGGGTTTTTGGCGCACGTACACACTTTTAGTATAGATTCTGCGCACAGTTTTATAAATGAGACTCCAGGATTTTATAGTTTATCCTGGAAGCAACAGGGAGCCAATGCAGGGAGATAAGGAGAGGAGTGATGTGTGCTCTCCTGTTTGTGCGGGTCAAGAGTCTTGCAGCAGAGTTCTGGACAAGTTGTAGGCGGCCCAGCTCCTTCTTACTCAGGCAAGTAAACAGGCTGTTACAGTAATCCAGTCTGGAGGAAACGAAAGCATGGATCATTTTCTCCAAATCATCATGTCAGACGATTTTCCTCACGTTGGAGATATTGCGCAGATGAAAGTAACAGTTCTTAATCAGCTGTTTTGAGTGTAATGCAAGTGACATCCCCTCATCGAAAATCACTCCAAGATTGCGTAGACTGGATTTGACTGAGGAACACAGATCACCCAAGTGTTGTTTAATGTCGGGGATGGCACTGTCAGGGGCAATAATGAGTGTCTCAGTCTTATCAGGATTCAGGGCGAGAAAGTTGTCATTTAACCACCGCTGAATCTGGGACAAAGTTCATCAGAGAGTGGAGTCTGTGGACCTCTGAGGTTTTAAAAGAGCAGTACAGCTGTATGTCGTCGGCAAAAAGATGGTACGCCACATCACTGTACTGCTGGATAATCTGGCCAAGAGGGAGTAGATAAAGCAAGAAGAGAAGTGGTCCCAGGACCGAGCCCTGTGGGACACCACACTGAAGATCTCCCTGCTCAGACACCATATCATTGACTGCCACACTGAAGCTCCTACCAGCTAAGTAGGAAGTAAACCACTCCAACACTGGACCTGTCATTCCCACCCAATCCCGCAGCCGATTTATCATGATGGTGTGGTCGACCGTATCGTATCTGATGATGGTCCAGCAGGACCAGTACTGTACATCTACCTGAGTCTGCAGACATCATGATGTCACTAGACACTTTCAGCAGGGCTGTTTCAGTAGAATGGTGCTTCCGAAACCCTGACTGAAACTTGTCATAGATGTTATGGGTCTCAAGGAAAGATGTCAGTTGATTAGCTACCACCTTTTCCAGGATTTTACTCAAAAAGGGAGCTTGGATATAGGCCAAAAGTTCTTAAGTTCTGACTGGTCCAGACTGGGCTTCTTAAGTCTTGGCTCTATTATGGCATGTTTAAAGGAGCTGGGGAACACACCAGAAGACAAGAAAATGTTAAACAGTCCGGTGACCAATGGTCCGACTGTGTCAAAAACATTTCCAAAAAGCTTGGAGGGGAGGACATCAAACAAATTAGCGGTGGGGGTCATTTTAGCAGATAATTCAGCAATGTCTGCCAGGGACACTGAACTAAATGAGGACCAGACTTGTGAGGGCAATACAACACTAGCTGGGGGACAATAAGAAGAAGGTGGGATTTTTGTCTTGATGTCTCTGACCTTGTCAATAAAAAGTTTAAGAAGTCGTTGCTATCTGCTTGGCAAAGCACAGAAGTAGCAGGACTAGCATGGGACACCAGGGAGTTTATAGTGTCAAACAAAACCTTCGGGTTTCCTCTATTTGACACAATCAAATGCTGAAAATACTTGGATCTTGCTTCTTTCAGCATTTCGTTCAAAGATAAAAATAGGTCTTTAAGATAAAGTCTGTGGACCTCAAGTCTTGTGGACTTCCACAGGCGCTCAGTTTTACGGCACAGCCTTCTTAAGTCCAAAATATGTCCATTGATCCAAGGACGTGTCTGTGTGCGGGCAGCATTTTTTGTCTTAAAAGGGGCAATTTGGTCTAAAATTGTGGCACACTGAGAATTAAAAAGCTGCAAGAGATCATGAACATCCAAACATTCATGAAGACCACAAGAGTCAAACAACGCACAGAATCTATCAGCTGTAGTCTCTGTAATGATCCTCCTTTTAGCCTTTGTAGGGGCTGGCCTAGGCTCAGGAGGAGCGTTCAAGTTAAAGAAGATACAGCAGTGATCACTTAAGTGGACATCCTGGACACAAACATCTGTAACATGGAGGCCAAGCGAGAAGACTAGATCTAAAGTATGACCCTTATTGTGGGTAGGACTTGATACATGTTGTCTAAGACCAAATGATTCCATCAAAGATAAAAGCTCCACTGCTGGACTGGATGTATCATCATCAAAATGCAAGTTAAAATCCCCAAAAATTAAAACTCTCTCCAGTTTGATGAGAGAGGATAAAAAATTATTAAATTCACTGATGAAAACACCAGCATAAAATTGTGCCTCTAGAGGCCATCAAATTCAAATGAGAGCCAAAAAGACACTAAAAAAATAACCCTAGTGTAACTGAATTTCTTCCCTTAGGAGGTCATAGGTCGCTCTAGGAAGGGTGTAGGAACACCAAAAATTGGGTCAAGTGATGTTCAAAGTATGCTCTATCAGGCTGCAGTGAAGTTTTGGCTCTATAGTGTTTTATGTGAAAATGCCAGTCAAAAAGACACGCGTTCAATTCATGGGATTGCCATTGGACACAAAATTTCAACACGTAAAATTTTTCGACATTTTCGATGGGGTCACTATGGGGGTCATAACTCTTGTCCTTGAGCCTACAAGGCTGAGATTTCGATATGTTGGTCCCCCTGGAGCCCCTAACAAACGTACCAATTTTAGTGGAAATTGGAGAAAATAAAAAATTGACCAAAACTCTCACTGATGTCATTGAAATATAAAAATAAATTCAACATCACCCAATTGCCACCATATTTGCACATTTTGTTTTAGGTTTCCCTTTGAACATTTGCCTAAATTTTCAGCCCTCTAGCACTAAATTTGGCAGTTATGAAGGTGTCCAAATCCTTCCAGTGTCACCCATTCAAAGTGAATGGCAATTGGACACTTTTTTTTGGGAGGCAATAACTCGGTTAAATTAAGTGCTAGATGGCTGAGATTTGGACATGTGGTCAAGCAGGGCCTAAGTAATGGGTGGTATCAACTTATTTCAAGTAATTTTGACCGAGTAATGGCCAATTAAGGTTTTTTTTCCTTAGTGAAGTTTTGGTGGGATAAACATTTCTAAGTCAGACTAAGTCAGAGAAAGCTGCAATTTCAATATGTTGTTCAGACTGCCACAGGGACATCCCAATTTCAAATTCAGCTAAATTGGAGTTAATTTGACCAAGTTTTAGTCTTTCCAATGTCATCCATTTTTTATATTTGGAGTTAGATGGTTTAAACCATGCCCATTTGGTCAGGCTCATCATAAGGAGCAGACTTGATCAATTTTAGCCCTCTAGCACTTAATCTGACTGAGTTATGGCCTGTCCAACATCCTCCCCAGAATCCCTATTGACTGGGTTGGGAATTGGACACTTTTTGGGAAGGCCATAACTCGGTCAAATAAAGTCTGAGAGAGCTTGCATTCACATATGTTATTAAGCATGCCCAAATGAGCTAGTAGATTCAATTTCAGCTGATTTGGACTTATTATCACAGAGTTATAGCCAATCAAACTTCTTTCCCTAATGAAGTTTTGGCAGGAAAGTCATAACTAAGTCAAATTAAGTCCTACAAAGCTGTAATTTGAGTATGTTGTTCAGAGTCACTCAGAGGCGTACCAATTTCAAATTCAGCCAATTTGGAGTTAATATGGCCAAGTTACAGCCTGTCAGTTTTGCGACCACTCGCAAGTATTGGAGAATCCACATTTCAGTCCAATTTATTTATTTATTTATTTTTTCTTTTTTTTTTTTTTTTTTTTTTTTTTTTTTTTCTTTTACTTGTCCTGTCCAGCATCAGAAGCAAGCAGAATGGAAATCTGATTGCTTTATTCTGTTGAACAGTTTTGCTTTATCAAGCGGAGCTTTATGAATATAAGGCTCCACTTGATAAAGTCCATTTGATTTCAGTCCAATTTAGAGTTAGAAGGACGAACCTCTGTGGCCCGGACAAAGGGGGGCGTCCGCGGGTGGGATTGGGGAAACGGCCACCATTGTGAGGGATTGCCATTGGACACCCACTCCCGAAAACTTCCTTACGTACCACAAGGCTCCCCTTGATATCCTGTTAATTCATTTTATTTCTTTAATTAAACATTTGTCTATATCAGCATTCCATACCATACTGCTGGGCCTGACAAGGAGAAATGAAAGTTAGTGGAACAGAAAGAAAGGACTGAGGAAGAGGAAGAGAGAGAGAGAGAGAGAGAGAGAGAGAGAGAGAGAGAGAGAGAGAGAACATGGATCCACTTCCACAGTTCACTGGTGCATCTGTACAGAAACCCCTAATCAAAATTCCAAGGTCTCTGTTGGAAAACGAAATAAGCAATCCCCCACAGGAGGACCCGCAGGTGGCTTAAATATCCTCAGCTCATACAAACACGCAGAACTATGCAGAGAAGAGGTAAAACCTAATCAGCGCAACGGGAAGCAGCGTCACAGTGTTAACATGCATAATAAGGGGCCTCGATGGTGATACAGTCATGCAGATACAGCCTTGTCTCTGCAAGGAGGAGGAAGCCCACAAAGCTCATGACCCAGGCCCCCAGCAGCCACCCAGAGGCCCAGATCGGAGCCGCCCCCCCAAAAAGAACGGACATGTATCCACCAGAGAAAATAAGATGTTGGACATATTTTATGCAAATACTAAGAATGCATACAGCTCCTCTGCCCTGCCTCCTTTGGGAAGATCAGATCATAATCTGGTTCTTCTCACCTCCACCTACAAGCCCATCGTTCAGCAGCAACCAGTCATTAGGAGGACGATTAAAACCTGGTCTACTGAGGCTGAAGATGCTCTGAGAGGGTGCTTTGAGGCCACAGACTGGAATGTCCTCTGTGAACCTCATGGAGATGACATCAACACCATGACTGAGTGTGTGACAGATTACATAAACTTCTGTGTGGACAGCATCGTTCCAACAAGAACAGTGAGGTGCTTCCCCAATAACAAACCCTGGATCACCAGTGACCTGAAAAAGTTGCTGAACATCAAAAGAAAGCTTTCAGGGATGGAGACAGGGAGTTACTGAAGACCACACAAAAACAACTGAAAACACAGACTAAGAAGTGAAGGAGGACGACAGGAAGAAGTTGGAGAGCAGCTCCAGCAGAACAACGTGAGGGATGTGTGGTCGGGAATGAAGAAGATCACTGGCTTCAAGTTAAGGGGACCAGACTGACGGAGGTCTGGACAGAGCTAACAAACTGAACATGTTCTTCAATAGGTTCAGTTCCCCCCTGCCGACAACCCAACACACCACACACCCTCCATGAGCCCACAGCTTTCCTGTCCCACCTCCACTCTGTCACCCTGCACCTAAGTCATGGACCTGAACACAGCCTCCTCTCCCTCCACATCAGGACATCCTGAGACCTCCTCTGTCTCCACATCAGGACATCCTGAGACCTCCTCTGTCTCCACCTCCAGCCTGACGGTCTCCTGTGACCAGGTCAAGAAACAGCTAGAGAAACTGAACCGGAACAAGGCTGCAGGTCCAGATGGTGTCAGTCCCAGAGTTCTCCAGACCTGCTCAGAACAAATATGTCCGGTTCTCCAGCACTTTTTTAACACCAGCCTGAGACAGAACAGAGTTCCTGTGCTGTGGAAAACATCCTGTCTTGTTCCTGTCCCTAAAAAACCACAACCAGCTGAACCAGATGACTACAGACCAGAACCAGAACCAGAACCAGATGACTACAGACCAGTTGCCCTGACATCTCACATCATGAAAGTCCTGGAGAGACTCCTACTGCCTCACCTCAACAAGCAAGTCAACACCTTTCAGGACCCATTACAGTTCACATAATGTAATGGGCTTGGGGTTGAAGACGCCATCATCTTCTTGCTTCAGAGAGCCCACTCTCATCTGGACCAGTCAGGCAGCACTTTGAGGGTCATGTTCTTTGATTTTTCAAGATTTCGGCAACGCCCCTTTTTTCATGACGATAACAAGACGATGACGAACTAAACATGTCTCTCTGTCCGCTCGTCTTCTTCCGCTTATCCGGGATCGGGTCGGGGGGGGCAGCTTCCTAAGCAGGGAAGCCCAGACTTCCCTCACCCCGGCCACAGCCCCCAGCTCATCTGGGGGGATCCCGAGGCATTCCCAGGCTAGCCAGGAGACGTAGTCCCTCCAGCGTGCCCTGGGTCTCCCCTTGGGTCTGGTCCAGGTGGAACGTGCCTGGAACACCAGGGAGGCGTCCAGGAGGCATCCCGACCAGATGCCCGAGCCTCCTCATCTGGCTCCTCTCTATACGGAAGAGCAGCGGCTCTACTGTGAGCCCCTCCTGGATGACCGAGCTCCTCCACCTATTTCTAAGGGAGAGCCCAGCCCCCCTGCGGAGGAAACTCATTTCGGCCGCTTGTACCCGCGATCTCGTTCTTTTGGTCATGACCCACAGCTCATGGCCATAGGTGAGGGTAGGAACGTAGATGGACAGTAAATCCAGAGCTTCTCCTTCTTCAGCTCCTTCTTCACCACGACGGACCGATGCAGAGTCTTCTTCACTGCAGACGCCGCACCGATCCGTCTGTCCATCTCCCGTCCATCCTTCCCTCACTCCTGAACAAAACCGGAGATACTTGAACTCCTCCACCTGTACCAGGACCTCACTCCCGATCCGGAGAAGACACTCCCCCCTTTTCCGGGTGAGGACCATGGTCTCGGATTTGAAGGTGCTGATTCTCATCCCGGCTGCGTCACACTCAGCTGCAAATCGCTCCAGCGAGAGCTGGAGATCACGGCCCGATGACGCCAACAGAACCACATCATCTGCGAACAGCAGAGACCCGATCCTGAGACCACCAAACTGGATCCCCTCAACACCTTGGCTGGACTAGAAATACTGTCCATAAAGGTTCTGAACAGGATCGGTGACAAAGGGCAGCCTTGGCAGAGTCCAACTATTACTGGGAATGGATTCGACCGGAAACGCGGACCAAGCTCTTGCACCGGTCGTACAGGGACCGGACAGCTCGGACAAGGGGGTCCGGCACCCCGTACTCCCGGAGCACCCCCCACAGGAATCCCAGGGGGACACGATCGAACACCTTCTCCAAGTCCACAAAGCACATGTAGACTGGTTGGAAAACTCTCATGCCCCCTCCAGGATCCTGAAGAGGGTCTAGAGCTGGTCCACTGTTCCAAGACCAGGAAGAAAACCACACTGCCCTCAATCCGAGATTCGACTATCTGATGGACCCTACTCTCCAGGACCAGGACCAGAACCACACTGCTCCTCCTCAATCCAAGGTTTGACTTTCCGACGGACCCTCCTCTCCAGGACCCCTGAATAGACTTTACCAGGGAGGCTGAGAAGTGTGATCCCCCTGAAGTTGGAACACACCCTCCGATCCCCCAGTCTGCTAGTCCTGAGGCCCTGCCCCCGATGTCCACGCGATGCGGCAGATGTGCGTCAGCCAAGACAGCCCCCCAGCATCCAGAGCCTTAAGAAACTCCGGGTGGATCTCATCCACCCCCGGGGCCCGGCCACCGAGAAGCTTTTTGACCACCTTGGTGACCTCAGCCCCAGTGATAGAAGATTGCCTCCTCCACAGCTCCTCACACCTCCCTGGACTCCTGCCTATTACAGCACCCTATAATAAACTTGTTTAAGTCAACTCCTGTGTGTGGCTGAATTTCCGGGTCCTCAGTGTGGTTCCCTGACAGTATAATCTGGCCAAATCATGGACCCGTCGCCCACACAGGAATGGCACTCATGTGTTGAGAAATCCATCACCAAGTTGGAATCAAACATGCAGGAGATGATGGCCATGTTGACCAACCTCTCCACTGCTGCAGCCCCACAGGGGGCCTCGGCATTCCAAGCCCCGGAATCATCTTCCTGCCAGGTCTCTCCAAACCATGAACCCCGTCTCACCCCCCCTGAGGTGTTCACAGGTGAGCGCAGTCATTGCCGACCATTTATTACCCAGTGTGAGATGCACTTTGAATTGCAGCCATCCTCCTTCCCCACTGACCGGGCTAAGGTTGCCTTCATGATTTCCCTGCTGTCTGGCAAGGCCAAGCTATGGGGGACAGCAGAATGGCAGAGGGACTCTGTCATCTGTTACAGCTACAAAGACTTTGCCAAGGAACTCATCCGAGTCTTCGACCCCGTCTTACCCGAGCGGGAGGCGGCCCGTGGCTAACCTTGAAACAAGGCAAGAGGCGTGTAACCGACTACATAATTGATTTTCACACTCTCGCCGCAGAAAGTTGTTGGAATGATGGAGCACTGTGCGACGTTTTGTACCAGGGACTGAACGAGGTCAAGGATGAGCTCTCCACCCGTGATGCCCCTAAGGACCTGGCCGAGTTGGAAATACTTGCAACCAGAATTGACCAGAAGCTGCAGGAACGGAGACGGGAGAAGACCCGAACCAACAAAAGATTCCGCTTTGATCCCACAAACAGGACCCGCTCCAGCCCTGTGGTGCCAACTCCAGTAATCCCGCCCTCTATGGACTCCGTGGAATCCATGCAGATTGGTCGCACCCAACTGACTCCCCAGGAGCGAGAGAGAAGATCCAAGGAAGGTTTGTGCTTCTATTGTGGAGGGGTGATCACCAAGTTTGCCGTTGCCCTTTAAAAGGCCAAGCTCAGTAGGTGATGGGAGGTTCCTACTGAGTCAGACTGTGTTGAAAAAGTCCTCCTTTGTTTCTGTTCAGGCACACCTGCTAATAAACGGCCAAGCTTGCCAAGTGTCTGCCTTCATTGATTCAGGTGCAGACACTGAATTTATGGATGTTGCTTTTGCCAGCTCTGACTATTGGACTACAACCAACTGAGAAACAAGATGTTCTGGCACTTGACGGTAATGTGTTACACCAGGTAACTCAAAGAACGGTCCCGCTCAAACTGATCCTCGGGAAACCACCATGAATTAATTTCTTTTCTGGTCATTACTTCCCCTGGGTTGCCAGTTATCCTGGGTGCTTCTTTGTTGAAGAGACACAACCCTCACATAGACCTACACGGTGTGAAGCCTTCTCCGCTCTCTGCAGTGGGGCCGTGGTCTGCAGTATCTTGTTGACTGGGAGGGGTATGGGCCGGAGGAGCGTTGTTGGGTTCCGGCCCGGTTTGTTTTGGATGGCTCCCTCGTCCGGGAGTTCCATCGCCTTCGTCCTGACCAACCTGGTCCGTCCGGTGCCGGCCCTTAGGTGGAGGGTACTGTCATGGTTTGTCTTCCCTGCCATGTCATCCTGCTGCTGCACCTCAATCAGCTTTATTTTTTCCACCTGTCTGCTCCCTAATTGTTTCTCTGACTCCACCTGTGACCCACACTACTTAAGCACTCTCCAGTCTCCTCTTCCCTGCCAGATTATCGAAAGCCACTGCGAGTAGAGATCCAGCACTCCTGATCCTGCATCTGTCCTCCACGTTGTCCCTGGTTTCTGCCCTCCTTGCCTTGCCCTTGTTGCAACCCTTTCCACGTCTGACCTCCTGGATTGTCCTCTGCTGAAGCTCTCCTGGATAAGTAGCCTGCCTTCTGCTCTATTAACCCATTGCCTGTTTTCTGACCAAGCCTCTGGATTTGCGGACTTGTGCCTCTGACTGGATCTCTGTTTCAGGACCATATTGCCTCCTCCACAGCTCCTCACACCTCCCTGGACTCCTGCCTATTACAGCACCCTATAATAAACTTGTTTAAGTCAACTCCTGTGTGTGGCTGAATTTCCGGGTCCTCAGTGTGGTTCCCTGACAGAACTTTTCAAATGAACAATGCCTGTAATTCTAAGGTGCAAGACTGACTTTTATTTAATTGATTCACATATGTGTGTACCTTAAGTATATACATGCATGTATCATATGTATACATGAATGGAATGCATGGATACATACATACTCGGTGTCTGAAATTAACTTTCTGACTCATCGGCCATGTGTATTTTTTTTTTTTTTTTTTTTTTTTTGACGGCCAAAATGTGAAATTATTTCACACACATCTTCTGGCAGGTTATTTCTTTAATACGGTATTATGTTAAACACAAACTGAGGAAGTTGCAGCTAAATTAAAACGGGAACAAGAAATTTTTTTTATATTTAATCGGTCATTTCTGAGTTTATTTAAACCTCTTCAGATTCTTCACTCTCTACTGAGTGCTTCAATGGATAATTCAGAAGTGAAGTTGATAACTAATACTGCAATAATGAATCAAACTTGAGTTTGCATCCATCAGTTTCAGACTGTAGGCTGCTGAGTGCAACAGTGACTGTTAGAGGTGTCTTAACAAACAGGGATAATCCAGTCTGGTGGACTGGAACATGAATTTGATTCTTAAATCAGCTGAACAGACCATAATTAAAACCTGGGTTATCTGAGGAGATATTTTAATTGGTTCTTAATTATGGTTACTGAACTTCATACTTCATGTATGGTGGTGTAACAGCACGCTGTCGGTTTCTGAGCGGATCCGAGTCTAAACTCTGCCCACCCGACTCGTCACTCAGTCGCCCGGGTAGTAAATGAAGCGGACCCTGTCACATCGCAGCCGGTGTCTTATGACGCCTCCACAGCATCACTTCTGTCTGAACTTTCTGGATGGCTGTACATCCTGCTGGTTTATCCTCCCGATCACTGAGCTTTCCTGTGGAAGGCTGCCTCCTGCTAACAGTTGCCACATATTCACACTACTTAACCAGCCTGAGCTAAACGCTAGTTGTTAGTAAATGGAGGTAATGGAGTGGATGGTCCTCTCATGTCATGAGTGCGTGTTTGTGTATATTGCGTACACGCGCGACTTTCATACTGCAGACACCAGAGCAGCATAAAGAAGAAATTCACAATATGAATATTTAAAAACATGAATTATTTGGAGCAAATATTTACTCGCCATGTGGCGAATAGCTCTCTGAGATTTACTCACCAAACAGAAAATTCACTATGCGCATTTGGCGCCTGGCGAGTGTTAATTTTGGACCCTGATACACACATACACAGAACTATATGTGAATAAATTAAGTAAAACAACAGCCAGTCTGGCGCCTTAATAACAGGCATTGTTCATTTAAAAAGGAGCTTTTTCACTTTTCTCTTCCCTACTTCTACCTCATTTCATAACACATTTCAGGTCTTTTTTTCCATCATCATTTCAAAGTCATAAGAACATTCTTCCCTACAAAAATAACGAACTTTGCAAAAGCACAACAAAATTGCGACGTATTGTCAGCTTGGTTTACCTTTGGGTGGATTTCGGGACGATGGTCTGCAGCTGTGGCTTCAGGTTGGTTGTTTCTGCTGGTTATAGTCGCTCCGCACGGTTTACACGTTTTGTGTCGCATCATTCTGTCTTATGTGAAACGTGTCCGTGTGTCAGCTCTTCTTTTTCTCCCCGGACTGGACGTTTTTAAGATCACTTTTATCACGGAATGTGAGACATGTGAGGACTGTTTATCATCTCCCCGGGTAACCAAACGTGAGCAGGCCAGCCTCGCTGCACCAGTTTGTGTTCTCATTGGGTGTCTTTGCAATAACATCCCGCCTTTCAACACAAACAGTTGTTCTGATTGGAAGTCATTGCTGTCATAACTTTGTATAACTTTCGTTATAGTTTTGATCCCCGTGCGTTGGATTTCATCTAGTTTTCGTTCAGTTTTTGTTGAGAAAAAGAGGTCGTTGACCAAGACTATGACGAGAATTTTTCGTCAACAAAATTAACACTGCTGTACACAGTGTTGACGGTGCACTGCTCCCCCCTCCTGAGCCGCCGGATGGTGGACCAGAATCTCCTCGAAGCCGTTCGGAAGTCATTCTTCATGGCCTCACCGAACTCCTCCCATGTCCGAATTTTTGCCTCAGCGACCGCCAGAGCCGCGCTCCGCTTGGCCCGCCGATACCTGTCAGCTGCCTCAGGAGTCCCACAGGCCAGGAAGGCCCGGTAGGACTCCTTCAGTCCCACAGGCCAGGAAGGCCCGGTAGGACTCCATTAGTCCCACAGACCAGGAAGGCCCGGTAGGACTCCTTCAGTCCCACAGGCCAGGAAGGCCCGGTAGGACTCCATTAGTCCCACAGACCAGGAAGGCCCGGTAGGACTCCTTCAGTCCCACAGGCCATGAAGGCCCGGTAGGACTCCATTAGTCCCACAGACCAGGAAGGCCCGGTAGGACTCCTTCAGTCCCACAGACCAGGAAGGCTCGGTAGGACTCCCTGCCCCAGGGGTGGCCGGCACCCAGTGGGGTCGGCAGCTGCTGGTCTTGGTCCACTGGGGCCTGGGCCCCCAGACCATGGGGGGCTCCGGCTGGGGCCGCCTTTTGCCACCCTCTGGGGGATGCATGTCTGTTCTTCAGAGATTCCTGCATAAAAGATTATCATCCTGGTTGTAACTCTGTTCTCTGTTCCTGGTTCACATCAGTGTCTCTGCTTGCAATGGAAATTATCTCAGCGCCTGATGTTTAAAACAAATCATGTCCAACGAAAAAGAAACTTACTCTCACCGCGACGCCCTAACTACATAAATATCCGCCCACACCTGAACCGTGATATTAATCTTTGTCATTTCTATCTGCTGAACAGCGTTTTTGTGGGTCACCGTCGGGTATCCGAACTGTTGCAGGACTCTGGTGCACACACCTGCGGTCAGACATGTAGCTGCTCGGCTGCATTGGTCAGAAACGGTGGGAAGTTTGGCTCTTTTCAGAGAGCCGGCTCTTTTGATTCAGCTCCCAAAGAAGAGCTGGCTCTTTCAACTCCCAAACGGCTCTTAATTTAAGATAGTTACAGCCCTATATTTTACCTTAATTTTGCAATAAATTAATGGTTTGTGTGTTAAAAATTTTTTTGCATTCAGTATTTTTATGAGAAGCCTTAAATTTCTGTGCATTTATTCTATCTTCAAACTTTTTGTTTATCTGATAGGGACAGTACATATTAATTAACATATAGCAACATGATAGCAAGCTAATTAGCATCAGCAGTCCCTTGGCAGGTAAAGAAGATACACAATTCAATAAAACAATCAGATACAGAAATGACAAAAATGTGACTGAATCTAATCAGCATTTTGGTCAGAAAGACGAAGACTAAGACTAAAACTCAGATAGCTGCCAAAAACAACACAGTGGTGGAACAGATATGGCAGCCTCCATGCAAATGCGCACTGCCCAGCAAGTAGATATGTTTATTTTATTAGAATATTTAATCTATAACAGTTATTCTGATGCAGTGATTACACATAAATAAAAACACAGTTTTGAACTATATGTCACATGTTTCTGCCATTCACCTTTGATTTTTTACACACTGTACCTTTAGAAACTTAACAACTCAGTTAGGATTCCCCAAATTATTTTTCGTCTTTAAATGCCACAATCATGAGGGAATATTTTACAGAAATTTTCATTTCAGTCTTCTGAGTCAGATGTTTACATACACTAAAGCTAGGGACACACTGCACTATTATTTGCCTGATTTTACCCAGTCGGGCACAGTCTGCACCAGTTGGGTCTAGTTGGGTTCAGTTTGCCTCACCAGTCGGTGGAAAAAAACGTTAGTGTGTATAAGGAAGTGACTCAGATCTGCAAGTGTGTTAAAGTTCAGCTGGCACTTTAATGTAACGCTGTGTCAACGTTGAATCAACGTTGGGGACCACGTTGAATTACCGTTGGATTTTGTTCGGATTTTGCAAATCAATCTAATGAACATGAAATAGCAACATCATTTCAACGTCGTGTTCCTCAACGGGTAGATTGTCAACGTTGAATCAACATTGATTTTAGTTTTGATCTTGCAAATTAGCTTTGTTTGGACGTTGGAATGATGTTATTTTTCAACTTTTATATTTTTGCTATTTTTTTAACGATATGGTTGTAAAATTTATTTTGATAAGACATACAACTAAGAAACTGTTGATACCTCAAAGCCACTATGCCACTACGTCATGTGACCACATTTGTGTTAAGACACCTGCTTCACTCCAGTCCAGCAGGTGCTAACAGTCATTTGTGCTGTTTGACGTCCTCAAACATGCTGATGAGGCTTTTGTACCTTCACAGTTTTCCGACAACTGCAACAAAAGCTGCTGATCATGCTTTTGAAGGCATGTTGTTTCTCCTCTTCTTCACATCTTCCAGCGGGGACAGGGCTTCTACGTAGGCGGCATCATTACATCTTCATCACATGGATGGGTGAATGACGCAATTGTTTCCAACCAGCAACCGTTGCAGGTCACCTCCGGAGGGGGGCCTGGGTCACTGAAGTTTTAACGTGAAACATGTTACCCCCCGTGATTTGAGCCCGGGATATACTCCAGCCATGCCAAGTGGCCTGCCCTAAAGACCGCTGTGTCTTTAAACCCTGAGATCGATGGATGTACGGACGGACAGACAGAAAGATCCAGTTGAAGTTGAATTTATTTATTGAGCACACAAACGGGCCGTCATGTATTGGATGTCTGGTGTTGCTCAGCATGCTCTGCATCAGAGTCCTCATCCTCCTCCAACACGGCTCCCACAGTCCACCTGCCCTCCCATCACCGACCCACACTTCCTGATCAGCTTGTCCCGCCGGTTTCTGTCCCTCAACGTCATACTGCCCCCCTAACAGACATGGGACCATGGTATACACGGATTTCATAGTTTGGATCCGTGCATTATACAGATTTAATTTTGACGTTTAAAGGGACTTGAGGCAAGATTAAGAAATGAAACTGGCGACTGGCGCTTCAGGTAACTGCAGCCACGAGCCAAGCCGTCACGGAGCACAAACTGAAGCTATAATGTTTACTCACCTTTTTCTCCGTAGTTCCACGTTTTAGTGTCTTTCACTTGATCTGGATCGTTTGCTGACGGCAGAATAATCCATAACTATCGCTTACAGTGTTTAAATTTACCGCGACCGTCTTCTTCCTGGATCAAAACTGCGGATGTAGCGTCAATGACGTCACGTCTGCAGGGCAGCGCGGGAAATTCAGACCTTGCAGTGCAACTTTATGCAGCACACAGCCTGTTCAAGGCAACGGAGAGAAACATGGTGGAAACGTTATTTTTGGTATTTAGCGCTTCATCACCCATTAGTATGAAAAACACGGACATGCATGTTTGTTTTTAAATTCCTGCCTATGGTCCCTTTAATATGACTATAAAGAGGCTTAAGACCTTTTTAACTTGGGTTTTAACTAGATTTTTATTTTAATCTTGTTTTTGTCTGTTTTATTTCATCTTATTTAGTTTAATAACTTCATTTATGTTTGGTTGTACACTTTTCTATTTATTTTAATTCCACCTATTCATGTGTAGCCTCGTGAGACCATCCTGATCTCTGAGCTTCAGGTTTCCACTCTCAGATCAGTCTGGCTACTTTCCGTTGAAGAGAATTTGGAGCAGTTCACCAAACAAACGTCCAATCAGCGTTGGCTTTAAGGTGGGCTGAGGTGTGATGCAACGAGAAGCGACAGTTCAGTCTGAACAACATGGCGGCTTCAGCGGATGAAACTAGCGTCAGCGTGGCTATCGCTCACGTTTTATCGGAATTATTGCTGACGTGTTTCTCATTCGCTGAGCCAACGAGCCGGCAGCAGCAAGAGTAGCCTGGCTTATGGTTGTGTTTTCGTCGTTGCTCTGTTAGTAGGGCGTATGCTTCGTTGATCTGATTGGTTGATTTGTCCCGTCTATCAGCAACATAGATGGTGATAGACAGATGCCTTATCCAATCAGCTAACCAGTATTTTCACCCCTTTCCAAAACTACTCTAACGGATGATTCCCAGATGGATGTGCGGAGCAAATCCATCAGGCGGTGTCAGGTTAATTTATGTGGCTGTTTTGTATCATTATTTTATTTTAAATGTTGCTTTTATTTGTTCTTATTAACATTTTTCGCTCCAGTGTTTTCCTCATGGGGATCCTCCATGTCATACTGTGTCTCTAACTGACCAAACACAGAAGAAGTTTCGTCTGATTTTACTTCAGACAGTAATCTGAAGGGGAGTGGGGTAGTGGAGTGGATAGCCAAGTGGTAGCGTCGTGGGCTTGGGCGCGGAGGACCCGGGTTTGATCCCTCGACACGACTCCTGGGTGTACCACTGTGGACCCCTGAGCAAGGTCCTTTACGCCCCCACCAACTGCTCCCCGGGCGCTTTAAGTAGCAGCCCACTGCTCTCTGATACGCACAGTACAGAGATGGTGAAATGCAGAGCCCTAACTTCCCCTCAGGGATCATACAAGTATAACAAAAAAATAAAGAAATAAATAATCATCACTGTGTCTATTGTGAATGTTTTAACCTGAGTTTTTCTATCACTAGTGTTCTGACTTTTACTTGTATGAAGTCTGTATGTTGATTAAAATTTATGTGCCAAACACAATAACCAGTCTCTATGTCTGTCATTATCATTTTAATCCTCTTCTGTAGCTCTTCAGATGAAGAAGGAAAAGATGATGAACGAGTGGACAGCAACGATCCAGAGGAAATGTTCCAGAACATTCAGTACCAGAAAGAGATCATTGCCAACATTCGGAGCAGACCTTGGCCAATGAGACGCAAGCTCAAAGTCCTCAAGTATCCTTCCTTTTCACTTAAAGCTTCATGTTTGTGATGGTTTCCTACTTTTCCTCTCCGTTCATGTGCAGCTGAACATGAATCCTCTGTAGTTCATCTGTCAGGAGATGTGGATGAAAACCATCTTTAAAGATAGAAATTAGTCATTGTTCTTTTTGATGGGATGGACAATATTTCAACCCAACATACATGTCCGATCATGTTGGGATCCCACCAGATATTTCTGCTTTATTTACTGACTTAATCCATTTAGTCATAGTACCGATTAAGGCCATCGTTTCATAGAGCTTTGAAGCTGCATGCTTCATGTGACTGGGGCATCGTCAGCAATCGTAGCTGTTTCATAGGAAGCTGCTACCTAGTAGTAAAGTTCTACCAACAACCAGGAAATAATCTGTATGGGAATGAATATACATGATTTACCTGTGGGGAAAAACAGTCATTTCCATTATCCTTTGGGTTAAACACATGCTCAGTCTGATATACAGGTACTACCCCAAATATTAGAATATCCAGAAAAAGTTCTTGTATTTCTGTTATTCTACTTAAAAATTTCAATTTACATGTTGTATAGATAAAAAAAAATATGCAAATCAATATATTTCAAGCTTTTATTTGTTTGGTGTTGCTGATTAGAAGTTGCAGCTTAAGAAAACCTCAAATTCTAAAACTGAAAAAGTGAGAATATTGTGAAAAGCTCCAGTATTGTAGGTTCAGAGGGTCACATTCTAATCAGGTCAGTAATCCAGACACCTCCATAAGTGCCCCAAGAATCCGTGTATGGTTCGTTCTTTGGTTTTTCCGTTTCAAAACAAAATGAGAAAAAACGAAAAAGCAGGTGGTTTGTTGGTTTTTTTGTTTTAAAACTAAATCAGACCAACGAAAATTCCAAAATAAATAATTGGAATGTTTTTTTTTTTTTTAATCTTTCATTTTAATTGATAAAACAAAAACTTCGAATGAACTGATTGGCAGCTCCTGGAGGGAGGGCACCCCCCCCCGATCAAACTGATAACAGCTGTTTTTAAGCCGATGTGCGGACAGCAGAGAGACCAGAGGACTGACGGGGCAAAGGTTGGAGGAGAAGGCGCAGCATTGGGCTCCGGACGCCCGGCTCAGGTGATGGTGGCGAGCGGAGAGGTGTGGCCTCGTGAGCTGGAGGACGGCCGCCGTGAGGAACGGCTGCCCAGAGTCAGAAGCGAGGCTGTGGTGTCCCGAGGAAGCCGACCGCCTGAGATGCACCGCTGGGAGGGGGGGAGCCAGAGATACAGCAGCCACCGGCCCTTTCAGGCCTTTTTTACTATTTACTACTTCTATTTTGGACTTTTGATGTATTATCAGTTTTATATATTTTATTAGGCTATATTTTTAATCACTACAGTCGCTACTGGAAAGAACCAGCACGTGTGGTGTGTGTGTATGCGTGCGCACGCTGTCTTTAGGTCACAATAACATCCGGCTACCAGTGGTTACACTTATGGCATAGTTGTCTTCCAAAAACAAGAATTCATATACAGGTATATAGAATTTTTTAACTGGGGGGGTCCAAGCTGTCAGCAAATGATTTCACCTCAATAAGTTATCTTTGCGTAATTTGGGCTTTAACTCGGGTTGCAATCTCACATAGCTACTAGCACTCCCAGCCTCTCACATGCAGTCTGATCACGCCGCGATATTAAAAAAAAAATACAGATATTATGACCGTGTGTGATCACAGCCCTACGTTGTAGATGCTTCCCTGTAATTCACTCACTCTGTCAGCGACTGAACAGGCCGTGACCAGCAGAGAAAACCACGTTGCTGATAATCGGTGTGTTTGCAGCAGCAGAGTGTTATAATTCATTGTGCTGATGTTGTTGTGAATGTGCAGCAGAATGTAGCCAACCATATATAACGCAATTCATTACGTATGGAAAACGTTGCAACGTTGCTATCAACTTTGCTCCAAGCAGCACAGCACAGGGAGAAGTGGAACCAGTTACACCAACCAATAGAAACACGCTCTCATCCACCAGTGGAGGCCCCACCCATTAAGTGCACTTCAATTCACAAGCAACTTCACAACCAAAAAGGATAAATTTGTAACCAAATTTCTTTTTAAACTTGAAATCAAAGAGGATGATTCATAGAAAAATAATTGTATGTTTTTACTTTCAAACATTATTATTGATAAAAGTTGAAGAAATATGCTGTCTATTTTTATTTTTCAATTGCAACCTGTTCTGTTTTGATCTCAAAAAATTGTTTCTGCCCCTGACTTTATTTTGCTCTCAAATTTCTTTTTTGGTTTCATATATATTTATTTGATTAAATGATAAAGAAAGAAAATTCTTTCCATAGATAACTGCAACAGGCACATATGCAGGTATAAATTTCTCTTTAGCACCCTGAGGTATGAACCTTGTGGTGTGTTCATTTGAAGGTGGTGTGTGTCGGAAGTGGGAGCTTCGTAATCGTACGGTGAAGAGCTACCAGCACGATGCAGCCTTATATGACCAGACAACGAACTACCGTGAGCAGCAGACAGCACGAGTTATGTGTCGGGTTGGTGAGATGAATTCAACTTTCTGAGCTGAAGATCCAGGATTATGGCTGCAGTTCTGACTTGGAGTTAGGAAATTCCGACATTCATATATAACTTAAACGCACCATTAGTGGAACACAAACACCGGTCCGTCAGTGCGCGCTGCTATGACTGTAACTGTCTGGCGACGTCTGGGGATGGATCGGGTGATGTTAGTTGTCTTAAGGGCCATTTATTATGCTCACTTACGTACGTAAATGGCAACGTCCGAACCATTCCCATAGTTCATACATCAGTTTGTTTGCTGCCCGTCCCGTGTCCCCGTGTCCCTGTGTCTCGGCGATGTGTTGTCATGGAGTGTATTTTCGGACACAGCCTCTCCTGTAAAGCTCCAGTCATGTGTACAGATGCTCCTCTGTTTGTTCGGCGTCTTTTTCCTCCGGTGCTTTTACCGGGCCGTGGACCCCGGCTGTTTTCTGTTGTTATTCTTCGGGTTCCTGTTCTTCTTCTATGGTTTGTTTCGGCTGTACAGCTCAACACTGACCCCGCGGTTTCCGGTGGTATTGCTCCGTCTTCTGCATCGAGCATAAATGGACTTTTACCCAGGGAAAGTGGGGGGGACAGATCAGCGTCATTAAAAAACTGAGGGGGACATGTCCCCTCCGTCCCCAGTGCCATCTGCGCCCTTGAGGTCAGGGGTCAGCAACCCGAGCCTCTGGCTTCCCTCCCTCTGATGCGGCTCAACCGGCATTTGAAAAATAATTAATGAATAAAATGAATAAAAAATGAATGAAATTAAAAATGTATTTTATTTTAGTTTGTTCGCTTTAATAATGTGATTCTAATAGCCCAAGACAAATTTCCCCTTGTGGAACAATGAAGTTTATCTTCTCTTATTCTAAATTTGAAGATTATGGCGATCTCGTATGTCCTTCTGAGCAGTGGGTGTGCACACTTTTCCCGTGTTCTCCAAACACAGCAAATGCAGCACATGAAATAAAATCCAACTGACTTTTAAAATAAAGACATAATTTATTTCATTTTTGCAAAGCAGCCAATTGAGTGAACAGGTGCAACAAGCAGGTAACTGCAGCAAAACGATAATTAAAGGCCCTTCCAGATCAAACGCGGTAAGCGCAGGAGGACGGCGGCAAACCCATTCATGGTGTATGAGGCACGGTGGTGGCAGCAGCGTGCGTGTCTGCCATGCTGTGGGAGCTCCGCGGTGCGTAAGGTGGACGCATGCCGCCGCTGTGATTTTCAATTCGGGCGCAGCGCTGTGACGACATCCTAACGCGTCCAATAGGAGAGGAGGCCAGTTCAGGGGAAAAAGTGGTCCTTGTTCAGCCTGAAGTAAACCTGGAAGCGGTCTGTGTGAAAGAATGCAGCTCCCGGATGAGCCTGAACTCCTCCAAGTCCTGGCTTGTTATCAGGATCAGCTGGACCCCCACCCTTTTACCTGCTGCTGATCTCCTCCCCAGGAGAAAAGCTCTTTGCTGCCACGATGTAAATATACCCAACTGCAGTCCCTAACCCAGAGGCGTGTCATGGAAACGGGCGTGGTTTGCTGTGAAAATGGGCATGTGTTTGTACTGATGTGGACGGTGGTCATTAGGGTTAGGGGAGTGGTTGGGTTCCACTCAATCCGACGGTGGGCGTGGTTTGTAAAAGGGGCGTTGGCTGTAGGGGCGCGGTTTTTGTAGTAGCTCCGGCTGCAGCTAGGTGCTCCTCCGATGATGAGAGGTTCATCTTTTACAGTGAAGCACGCCGGGGAGAAACACTTCCTGGTCTGTTGCTAGCAGCTTCAGCAGCTCCATTGTTAGAGATCATTCTCTGATCTACTGCATGCACAGTTTCTTAGATTTAGTAGTTTATAGCCTGCTCCACATTTCAAAAGTTTCAGTTTTCAATTGGAAAAGGTCTGGCAGTTAATGAGTTAATGGACA
>JALJCO010005483.1:0-156682 GCA_023101725.1 Atherinomorus stipes | reverse complement strand
CTCTGTAGTTCCTGGAGCCATTTTGTTGATTTCACTTGTTTATTTTCCATGCCATTTTGGCTGTGTTGGCTGAATATAGCTGAAACTACCCAAAGGGTAATCATTTTTGATAAATATCAGATCTGTCGTGTCAGTTTCTTGAATTAGCTTAAAATGGCTGAGCTATGCAAAAACTACCTAATTTGATCCTAAGGCCACACTATCGCCCCATTGAAAACCATTGAAAATACATTTTTTGATCCAGCATTAATCTTAATATAGAATAATCCATTCATTTAGAGGAAGTTTTCATTTTGAAGGGCAAGCCTTCAACTTGTGATTTTTATAGTACTCCACCGGATGATGTAACTTTTTTCATGTTTACACCTGCAGCAAAATATCACTTTTTTAACTGTTTTCTGCAAGGGTGCCATACAACTGAAATGATAATAATGTGTCACCAGTGGTGTCGAATCATTGTGCGTGTGCATAAAAACAAATGTCTGTGCATATATGGGTGTGTGTATGTGTGTGTGTGTGCACGTGCACGTGCATGTTTACATGCATACGTGTTAACAAGAGCACATATGATGTCATGTGTAAGTTCCTAAGTCTTTTTTTGTTTAGAAGGCCACATTGTGTCATAATTTTTTCAATAATTCAGATTCTGAGAAGTATTTCTTCAGCAATTGAAAGATATCTCATCAGGCGGAGAGGCTTGCTTTGGTTCTTGCTCGTATACTTTGCCAGGTGTTTAGCCAGCACCAAAGCAACTTTAGATTTTGTTTTGGTTTTAGCTCTGATACTGTTATATCAGCTGCAGGCAGCACTGAAGCAAAACTGGACTTTGTTTTGGTTTTGCTCAGGTAATTTATGCAGTTGATAGGTTAGAAATATGGAACAGGAACTCAGACACTGATGTCTTATATCCATCGGCTTAGTAATAAGTGCTACTCCTAAACACTAAATATCACATTCTGGATGTAAACAAAAAGCTAAAAGAAACCTGTAAAAGACTAGAATAGATGCAAAGGATTTTTTGACAAACTTGATAAGGTACATGCTGTACATGTGTTCCTTGGTAAGGAACACATGTATTTTTTCTTATTTTGACTGTTTAAAATATTTTTTCCCTATCTTCTTTTTTTTTTTCATAAGAGAAAAATAAAATTTGGCAGCATTTGCTGTGTGACCACAGTTTTTCCTTCTGCAACCTCTGTGCAATCTAGTCTGGACACACAGACACACATGTGTATGCACACGCACACACACACATGCATGTGCACACACACACTCTCTCCCACCCCTATAAAAAATATAAATGTTGCGGTTTTCTAGTTTGATGTCCATCATTCAATGTTCATCATTCAGCGTTCATCATTCAGAGTTCATCATTCAGCGTTTATTATTCAATTTTTTGCTGAAATAAATGTATTTTTCTGATTCAAACTAATCAAGTTTCTGAATTTTAGTCTAAGAACATGGCTTAATTAGCATTTAGATTACATATTTGATCCATTTTGCACAGGTTTCAGATTTTGAGCTTTGAATCAAATATGTGAGTTAAAAAAAAGAAAAAAAAAGATTGAAACTGAGTGTGAAAAAAATAATGCATGAAAATCAATGTTGCTGCCAGTTGCTGGGGGCTTGATAATATGAATTACCAAATACATTTTAAAATGTATTTTATGGAAATAATTTAGATTTGTTTTTGTTCTTTCCCCTAAATAACTAAATAGTGGAGTTTTTGAGTGTTGTAACTATTGTGGCTACTAAAATGTTAAAACTCAAAAATTCTAATTATTCATGATAAGATATTTCAGGCTGAGGTTATTTGAAAGGAACAAGTCATTTGAATTCGAAAAATATTGACATATATCAGTTTTAGGGCAGGTTTTGCAAATTAGGGACAGTGTGGCCTTAGGGGAAAATGTGTTAGTTTTCATAGATAAACTGATATTGCATAAAAACTAAAAACACATGAAAATCAATGCTGCTGTCAATCAGTGAGCCATCTGAAGGACTTATAAGAACAACAAGCAAATAATACTTCAAGTGTATTTTGTGGAAATTATATAGCGTTTTCAAGTTAATCCATAAACAAATGGTTGACTTTTGTCACCATTATGGCAATCAAAGGGTTAAAAATACACCAAAATCTATGTGTATATTTTTTGCTAAAGTTATTTGGAATGAATGAGTCTTTTAAAGTAGAAAAAAAAATTGCTTTATTATCATTTTATAGCAGTTTTTGCAAATAGGCGATAGTGTGGCTTTAGGGACAAATTAGTGAGTTTTTATAAAAAACTGAGACTGTAAAAAAAAATGGAAATGCATGAAAATCAATACTGCCATCAATCAATGAACTATCTGAAGGCCTTACAATAACAAATAGCAAATAATACTTCAAATGAATTTTATGAAAATTGTATAGTGTTTTAAGTTTGTCCATAAACAAATGCTTGGGTTTTGCCACCATTATGGCAATCAAAGGGTTAAAAATACACTAAAATCTATGTGTATATTTTAGGCTAAAGGTATTTGGACTGAATGAGTCTTTTAAAGTAGAAAAAAATTTTGATATATGATCATTTCATAGCAGTTTTGCAAATAGGCAATAGTGTGGCTTTAGGGACAAATTAGGAAGTTTTTTGTAAAAAATGAGACTGTAGAAAAAACAGAAATGCATGAAAATCACTGTTGCTGTCAATCATTGACCCATTCCAAGACCTTATAATAACAACTGGCAAATTTCACTTCAAATGTATTTTATGGAAATTATATAGTGTTTTAAATTTGTCCATAAACAAATGCTTGGGTTTTGTCACCATTACGGCAATCAAAGGGTTAAAAATACACCAAAATCTATGTGTATATTTTAGGCTAAAGGTATTTGGAATGAATGAGTCTTTTAAAGTCGAAAAAAATTTTGATATATGATCATTTCATAGCAGTTTTGCAAATAGGCAATAGTGTGGCTTTAGGGACAAATTAGGAAGTTTTTTGTAAAAAATGAGACTGTAGAAAAAACAGAAATGCATGAAAATCACTGTTGCTGTCAATCATTGACCCATCCCAAGACCTTATAATAACAACTGGCAAATTTCACTTCAAATGTATTTTATGGAAAATATTTAGTTTTATACATTTTTCTTCAATAAAAAATGATGGTGTTTTGAAAGAACAATGGCAAATAAAGGGTTAAAAAGGCTTAAATCTAATTTCTTTTTAATATAAATATTTCAGGGTTAAGTTGTTCTAAAAGAGAAACTTGCTTGTGGAAATTTTTTTTTGATGTATGATATTTTTAAAGCAGTTTTTGCAAGGGTGGCAATGGCGTGGCCTTAGGGACACATTAGTCAGAAATTTAAAGGATCTACAGAGGGTTAAGCTGCTTTTTAAAAGTTGAAGGAGTGAGTGAGGCTGAAGGACGGGAGCGGCTGCTGCGACGGCGCCGTCACCTTCGGTTTCTATCGTTTATTTAATGACCAGCAGACCCGATCACATCCACAAGAATAAAACGTCTACAGGCTCCCCAGAAGTAGCCAGAGTGCATCTGACTGAGCACTGACAGGCACGTTTATTTATTTGTATTTACTGACTACTAAAGACGAGTGTTGTCAAAAAAAATAAAATAAAGTTAGATATTAATCAGCACTGGTATCGATATTAAAATGCTACTTCACCGTCTGCTGAGTCCCAGAAAGTATCAGCCGCCTCTGCTCTTTTAAACAGGCACTGCTGCGGGCAGCCCCCCCCCTACAGCATCTCCCTGGAGGACCCGTTGTTTACAGCGTGGCTAACTTATTGATTTAGACCTCTCTGCTAACGTTTTTGTTTCAAAAAGAGACTAACGATAAATCCAGAGACGTTTTCTGGTGTTATCGCAGACTCAGACTGACATGAAAGCGCGAATCGTTTACGCGTGAGCCGCGGCCGCTACCACAGGCTCCGCCCCCATGTAGAAGCGGACCACGCCCCCTGTAGAAGCAGGCTCCGCCCCCCTGTAGAAGCGGATCACGCCCCCATGCAGAAGCAGGCTCCGCCCCCCTGTAGAAGCGGACCACGCCCCCCTGTAGAAGCG
This sequence comes from Atherinomorus stipes, assembly GCA_023101725.1. Classification (NCBI taxonomy): domain Eukaryota; kingdom Metazoa; phylum Chordata; class Actinopteri; order Atheriniformes; family Atherinidae; genus Atherinomorus; species Atherinomorus stipes. The sequence continues at coordinate 152,619 of JALJCO010005483.1, read as the reverse complement.
CTCACAAGAGCACGAAGCTCGTGCAGATGTTCTATAAACACCTGAAACTGCTGCTGGATGATCTCAGACTGACTCACAGCCCCTATACTGATGCTTTTAATAAGGATTGTCGACAAGCACATTTAAAAATAAAACTATAAATGTTGAATCTAGTTTAAAAAAACTAGTTCCCACTAACTAGTTTGTCTGTCATATTTACTTGATTTGCTCAAGTGCAGTGAAGAAAAGGAGACGTAAATAAGGACATAAACTAGTGGTTGAAGGTTTCTAGTTCGTCTCTGAGTCACGGACAGCAGCTGGAGAAGACGGGATCTCTGCACAAACTACATCTTTAGACTGCATCTATTTTCCATTTCTAAATGTCTTTTTTTACATATTTATTTATAGATTTTTGTGTATTCTTGTATATTGTTGTATAACAGGCCGTTTTAATGCTGGTTAATTTCATCTAATCTAGTATCTGAGCCGTCGTCTCAATAAATACATGTTGGATTTTTACTTGAACTTCACGCTTCAGAACGACCCAATGAGCTGTGAGTAACGGCGCTTTTGGAGAATCACAGTCAGAAACAGGGATGTAAGAAAATATCTATACACAGAAATATCAAGATATTATGCAACGCCATATATCAATGTTGCTGACACATCATGCCCTCCCAAGGCTGTGAAGCTGGGGGAGACGGTGAAGTGGAACTCCAGACACACCATTTTACACTTATGGTGCTTCATCACACCATCACGGATGCATGGTTACATCACCAGACTGGTTCTCCTGGAAACCGTCTGCTTGTGCAGACGCATTGATTATCTGGTTCGTGTCATCGTTATGATAATCCTCCAGGATAATTAGGGACTTTTTTGTCCTTTACATTTCTTCCCTCAGTTTCTGGCCACCATTCTGGCCGGGATGACTTTTTTGTAAAGACAGAAGGTTATCTGTCCACCCCTCTGCTAAACAGGCACAATAGGGGATTATCACATTTCCGCGTTCCGGTTTCCGGAAGTTGAAACATTTGACACTTCCTGTTCCGGGCCATGTTAACGACAGCCGTTCCTGCTCTGTTATACTGTTTAAATCGGATAAACTCCAAACATATTTAAGTTTTCATTCTAGACTGAAGTGATACTGGATCAAAAGCTGGATCAAAGCGATCGATTTGCCGCGGTGAAGGGCCGAACTTTATAATAAAACACACGTTTGTTTGTCCCCAGTGGGGCACAACACCGGCACTTCACAGCATGCTAGCATTAGCCAGCTAACGTTTACTGACGTGCTAACATTGTGCGTCTTAAAACACACAAACATCTGAAAATCGGGTCTTACCTCCCCGTTTCCAGTGGAACAACTGGGGACTGCCAAGAAAGGAGACGCTTTCAGATGATTGTGTGTTTTCAGCCGCACAAAGTTAGGCAATCATCAAGCTGGCTAATGCTAACCTGCTAACAATAGTTCCCACTACTACTCTTTAAACTTTGTAAATCGGAAAACGCCGCCAAGTTTTCATTCCAGACTAAGTGATGCTAAGGAAGAAGTGGATCAAAACGACCACCCGCCGCGGTGAAGGACCGAACTTTATAATAAAACGCACCGTTTGTTTGTGGCCGGCAGACTGCGCAGTCGTGTTAGCAGGTTAGCATTAGCCAGCAACTTTGTGCGGCTGAAAACACACAATCATCTGAAAGCGTCTCCTTTCTTGCAGTCCCCAGTTGTTCCACTGGAAACGGGACAGACCCGATTTTCAGATGTTTGTGTGTTTTAAACGCACAATGTTAAGCACGTCAGTAAACGTTAGCTGGCTAATGCTAGCATGCTGTGAAGTGCCGGGTTGTGCCACACCGGCGACAAACAAACGTGTTTATTATAAAGTTCGTCCCTTCACCGCGGCAAATCGATCGCTTGATCCAGTATCACTTCAGTCTAGAATGAAAACTTAAGTATGTTTGAGTTTATCCGATTTAAACAGTATAACAGAGCAGGAACGGCTGTCGTTAACATGGCCCGGAAGAGGAAGGCAAAAGCCGGCAACTTCCGGAAGCGTGATAACCCCATGATAAAGACACATGATGTTTCGTGTCTACGGCACAAGAAGATGGCAGAGTTACGACTAAAGTAGCTGGAATCTGTAAAACCGTGGACGCCGCAGCCGTGAAACCTCATCAGGTGGCACGACGTGAAAATTAATCCGTCTCCTTGTAATTTGATAACTGCAACATTTCAAATGGTGATTTTCATTCAGTTCAGCCATATGCTCCATCACAGCACACATCTGACGTCCCCATTTTAAATGAAATAGAAAGTTTCATAATAAAGAGCCGATTATTGATAAGGAAACCACCGAATGAGCTTCTAATGCACCAGAAACCAAACTTGCAGTTTCCAGCTGACGACCAAAGCTGAAAGCAGAAAACGCTCATAAAGCTTCTGCTGACGACTTACTCGGCGAACTGCCCCTCAATAAGTAAATGAAGTTTCCAGCTGCATCTAAATAAAACTAAATGCTGAGGGATTTCTTTCTTTTTTAATTTCACAAGACTCAATCTGCCAAATTCACCAACATCTAAAAGCTGCTCAGCTGCATTTGCAGCTGCTCTGAGTCCAGAAACGGCTTATTTAGGTCTGCAGAGGCCTCGTGTTAATGTTTGAGGTAAATCACATTTCAGCAAAGTTTTCAAATTACAACCAGTAACGAGCTAATCTGTCAGAGAATACGGAGTAATCCTGGATTACGACAAACGTCATGAACTGAAGGTCTTTGTTTCCAGTCCTAACCGCTCCGGTTTCCCACCTGCTCTACGTTTGCTTTTCTTCTGGAGCTTAAACTCAATGTTTCATGGAGATGTTTTACCTCCCTCCTCAAAGGCTAAATTCACAATAGTTATTCATATAACAAGAAACTTAAAATCAATAATAAATAAAAATTTACTAAATTAGAATTTAGTGAAATAAAATATTGCTTTTGAATTGTAGTTGAAAATATTTTTTTCATGCTTGTTTTATTTCTGTTGAACCACAATTCAATGTCAATGTCATGATGTTCATAAATTTCCATGTATTATTATTTTGTTCAATTTCAACTCATTTCACTGGCAGATGAAGGGGATGTAGAAATTCTGTTTATTTTCTAATTTCTACATTTAATTAAATCACTTTTCCAAATCAAAGAGAGAAATTTGCTTCACACAGTTCAGCATCCATTTTTGATTTTGTCAAAAATCTTTTTACATTTAAAAAAAAATCAAATATAAGTTGATATAAATCTGCCAACTCTGCAGTCAAACAAATCCAGCACATTTAAAATCCCAGAGGGAAATAAGAGTACAACAGTTAAAGCTTTCAGGCAGGATTGTTTTTTTTTTATTTAAGCCATGTTTGTGGTCAATTTTTAATGAACAATAAAGAAAACAGAATTATTTTTGAAATACAAGTTTTACTGACTTTGTTTAGCACATTAAATGAGTTATAACCTGAAATTAATATAACAAGAATCAGTTTATTTTAATAAAATACGTTTTTTTGAATCTGTAAACTGCAAAAATAGTTAAAAGACTTAATTTCCATATTATGCAGGGCAACGAAAAAACAAATAATGTGTCATCAGTCCAGTTCAGATTTTCTTTCTTAGGAGTCTGAGCCTACTTTTGCCATGAAATACGTTTGATTTTGCCGTTATAAACATAGATATAAAATGCTTACTATGCTCGTTTGGTACGTTTTTCTTTACCCGTATGATCTCATTCGTTTATTTTTCCCTCTTTAACATGCTTTATCAACATAGTGGACCCAAAAACAATCAATTCCACATTTGTCAGCTGATCTGACCACTTTTTCTGTGAGGAAATGACAGGAAATGGCACACAGAAATGCAACATCTAACCATCCCACTTCTACTCTGTCATGGTTTCCCCAGAGCTCCCACATGACCAGAAGTTGGTTGGTTTTACTTCAGAGACACGTCACATCCATGATAATAAAGAAATTCAGACAATTGTCCGATTAAAATCTAGATTACTGAGTCTGGACGTCTCTTTCCACTGAATGATGCTGCAGCTCCACCATCTTTATCATCCATTCTTGTTTGTAAAATATCAGATAACAGCTGGAAAATTGATTTCCAAAGCAAAGAGGAGGAGATGTAAGCTTCAAATTGTTGACTGGGTGATTAGCAGGTTGAATATTATGAAATATATTCAAGCTTTAATTTTCTGTAAATGTAGAGTTGTGGAGATATCAGCTAAAATTCATGTCTGTGTATTTTTAGACTGATAATTTTAGCATCTCGGTGCCATCTGTCCACCACTTCCCTTCCTGTGATTCCCGTCTTAGAAGAGCTGAAGTGATCTGTGAAATACGAGATTTATTCAGCCCTCAGCAGCTAAAATCAGTCGACGCTGCATGGTAATTGCATAATGAATCCTCTGTTTGATCTCTTGTAACATGCAGACATCCAGAGGTGTGACGAGTGGTAAGTAGAGAGAAAGTAAGCATTCTGCACCAAAAGGAGCATTTTAAAAACCTACCCATGAACTGCATCTCCCACTCCCTCACGCTCTCCATCTGCACAGCGGTGAGGTCTGACAAGTCATCGTACTCGTCCCTCAGGGCGTCTTTCTCCAGGCAGAAGGTGGCCAGGCCCCTTGAAGCATCCCGACCGGCGAAAATGCCGTAAGGACCGTCTGAAGGGAGAACATCAGTAAGAATCAGGTCTGACAGAGCTTTAATGATGGAGTGATAAATACATTTTTAGTGAAGCAACAAGTGGTCCAGTCTGACCCACGTCGTGTGACTGCTGTTAAAAACATTCCCCCGCAGCCAACGAGTAAGACTGCGCTCTTTAAACATCTGGTTTCAGTAAAATCATGTGCCTCTTTTTCTGAAAACGGATTTTTGACAGTGAATAAGCAGATTCTCGTCTTTCATCTGATCCCCTCATGAAAGCTGGCAGACAAATAAAGATTAAATCAATAGTGTAATTTGACACGCAGTGTTGTCTGCGACTGATACACGAGTTCATTTAACGGTCTTAAAGCTGCAAAAGTGCTCCATCTGAGCTTTTAACTCGTTAATGAATAACTCATTCAGCTGTCTGGCTGCTTAAGATGCCACTTTTTGAGAAAAACAAGCATCAAAATCTTTCTAAATACCAAACTTTTTAGCTACAATGTCATGTTATCGAATCTAAAGCTTCCAAGAAAAGTGTTTCCTCAGATCACGTCTCAGTATTTTCCAGGCTTTGAAATATCTTCATAATTTTATGATTCTAATATCCTACAACACAGTTACTTAGGTGGTAAGATTATGGTCATGCAGCGGTTATCAGACCTTAACATCTGTAAAAAGGAAAAGGGGAAATACAGTGTCAGATTTTTGCCAGCGGCAGCGAGAAATGTTATGTTTAAGCCTTTTGTCATCTTCCAACAAGACTATCATCTGACTAGCATGTGAAAACTCAGCCTTCCCTTTTTGATTTTTTATTAACTGTGCAAATAATGACAGAAAAAATAATAATTGAGGATGGCTCCATTTAAGAGTCCATGAAGCAAAACACCTTATCACCTGAGAGATTAGATATGCTCTTACCTTGCACAGCTAACATCACACTTCCAGATAAAACCACAAACATCTTGAGCCACATTGCTGCAGGGTGACACACCAACACCAGTATTTCTGCTGCAGGGTACCATAAATACTGAAGATGGGCAGGTTTACATGACCGCTCCAACTGCTTCTTTAGCATGCAACTGACTTTCATTGATTATATGAAACGTCAACATCAATATTAAATGGCACAATTGGGCCTGAACATTATAAATTAAGTACTGATAGAATATTAAAGGGGTTAAAACATTATCAAACATGTCTTGAACGTGAGTGGCTGTTCAGTCCAGTGTGGCTGAAAACTGTGTCAGGATCTGGTGATGTGGACACATTCAGGCCTGCTTGGCTCCGTCTGGGCGGTGTGAAGTAGCAGACTGACACATGAGCCCGCTGGGAATGTGTTTAAATAATTAGTTTATTGCAGAGTTGACGGGTTAATCTGCCAAGTTAGAGGATCTGCTGAGTTGCGCACGAACCTCTCTTTAAGGAAAACGATAAAAGATGTGAAATATGTTTGACTTGCTCACATTCTTTCACTTGAGGACACATTTAACAGTTTAATGTAGCAGAGAACTACACATAAAGCCTTTCCAACATATAATTAACCCCAGCGTTAGGATGCGCTCTTCTGGGTTAAAATGTTGGCTGAAAGAGCCCAGGTCTGGTGATGCCGAGCCCCCTCGTTGTAAACAAGCGGCGGGTCCAGACCAGACAGCCAGACTGCATTGTCTGCATGTCAACAGGCTAACGTTAGCTAAATATATCTTTTAAATACTTTATTCCAGTCAAAGCAGAGTAACTTCACACAGAAAGTGTTGCGTGATTTCTGCACGTAAATAAGGGTGACGTGTTTTCACCCGAACGGCCGTGACCCCAGAAGCCACGGCGGCTAGCTAGCAGCTAGCATCCCATTCAAAACACAAAGCCAGAGCTAAGCTAACGCGGTTTGCGCCCAAATTTCGCTCCAGGACGCCTCACCGCAGGCGGCAACGTGTCACCTGGACTCACCCGCCTCCAGGGCTCGCTCTCCCGCCGCCTACTCACCTTTACCGTAAAACTTTTTCCCACTAGTCACGTCGAAAACTTTCATGTTGACGGCCATGAGAATGCGGGGGTTCTGGAGTCCGTCGTAGTCCCGCAGCTGCTCCAAAGTGAAGTCCCGTCTTCTCATCTTGGGAAGCGCCGAGGCCTCGTCGCCATGGGCCGCGTCCGGGCCGAGCCTCCTGCCCCACCGCCGGTACACTACCAGACAAACTGCCGCCACCAGAACCAAAATGCTGATATTTAGCAACATTCCGCCTAAACCGAACCCTTCCGACTCTTCCGCTGCCCCCTGCCCGCCGCTTGTGTCAACTGGTCCGCTCGAACTGTCTCCATCGTCCGCCATACTGCACAGTTAGCGCCTACCCGCCCCTGGCAAGATGCTGCCTTCACGTCCCGTCGGCGATGGCGGAACCACTAGTTGAGTGAGCGTGCCATGTCCTGGATTTTTGAGTTGCGACCGTGTACTGTACACATGGAGTCCCGGGGTCCAGGGACTCAGAGCCCCCCATATTTATCCAGAAAGTACATGAAGCATGTGAGAAAGGGACAAAACAACTGAAACGAGTTACCAAATAAATTAAATAAATGCTTTGTGAATGTCCATAAAAAGAAAAAGGGATGAACGTGGATTAAATTCACTCATATCCAGTAGAAAGTTCTTCCATTTCACGTTGTTGGAAATTGTAGATATTATGCATTTTTGTTTTTATTATAATGGTGAAAACACCATTAAATTGCTTATTTATTGTAATACTGGTCAAAAAAAGTACATTATTATACAATGTAGATTTAGTCAGGGGAAAGAAACAGGGAAATGCACCGAAACATTTTTGCCAGTTTTCATTTTAACGTTCAAAAGGGCCATCTTTCATTGAGAGCTGTGATTCACAAGAAGTACCTGAATGCAGCATATCAACCCACAGTTTACGGTCCTCAAAATTATTCAGACCGTCCAATTAAAGAAAATGCTAAATTCACAATCGTAATTCATACAAGAAAGTTATAAAAATTTACAAAATTATAATTTAGCTAAATAAAATATTGCTTTTGAATTGTACTTGAAAAGAATAATTTAAAAAAAAAAAAAAAACTGCCCCAGACATATTAAAGCACCTTGCTCATGAACATGGACCAACATACCTGTCAACAGGTGCAGACGTCTGATTGGACGTTACAGAAACACCTGATTGCAGTGATCGTCTTAAAGTTTTGCTCAATAAAATTTTATTTCAGGAGTCCCATCATGCTTGTTTACCACAATTCAAAATCAATGTCACGTCTTTTTAAATGACTTTTGTCAATATTAACTTATTTTACTGACAGCTGATTTTTCCCTTATTTAATGGGAGGGTATAAATGATTTCGAGGACTGTGACTGAGGGACTTTTCATGCTTTTCTTTTCTCCAAACATTAAATGCAATTAGAAATAAAAAAAAAAACTAATTAAGAGTTTATATTTCTCACTTACACTGTGAACTCTTTAATGATTATTACACTGTTTACCTGCGTGCTACACTCACACACTTCCTCCGTTTCATGGCTCATATATTTTGTTAGGAGATAACGGGGGATTTGCAGCTGGTGGAACAAAAGCAACCAGACGGAGATGCAGCTGGGACCAAAAACCTGCTGATCGGGCTCCAGACTCGCCCTCAGCTGTGCTTCAATGAATCAAAATGTAGGGAAAAGTAAGCCAAGGCAAAGCAGGACAGATCACACAAACACAAGTTTATACAATCAGCTGTTATTTTATATTTTTTTGCATTTTACAATTCATTAACATGCATTTCTTTGTCCCAAAACACTCAAAAACAAACTACTGATAAAACAAATCACTTAAAATCAAAAGAATAATTGAATAGCAAATGATTTTTTATAGTATTTACATTTTTTTCTTTTATTTCAACTCTAAAACCTCAAGTCCGCAGAAGGAAAAAAAGGAAAGTTAAAGTGCTCTAAAGCACCAAGCCTCAAACATAATATGAAGTAAACTTCAAGCTAATAAAACTGTAATTCATGATGCTAGCTCACACCCATATTTCCAGCTGAAACATTTATTTTTTTTAATCATTCAATAGCAAAAGCCATTAAAAACTGCAACGATTGCCTAAGACTATTCCATCAATCAAGTAAATGGAAAGATAAAAACAAAAATAAAACAATAAATTAAAACTAGCGGGTGTAAAACGGGACTTTTAAGCAAAGTTTCCCCGATAAATGTGTCTTTATTGTAGCTCAGCTGCGACGTCTGCTAAGCAACGCTGAGAAATGTTAAAAAGAGGAGCGGCCTCGGGGTCAGTCCGTCACGAATTTACCATGCAGCTGTTAACGTGATTGTCAAGATGAAAACGGAAGATGTTTGCAGCGAAAAGGAAAAAACCTGCAGGTGATGTCACTTTCCAACACCTTTAAACCCCGAAGAATTAATTAGGAAGACCTTAAAAAGCAGGATTTGGACAGTTTTTGTGGCCGAGCACAGTCCTGTCGTCATGGTGAAAAAGATTAAGGCACAAGAATTATCTGCGGTACGTCTCGTGTCGGCAGACTAGAATCACAGTTCAACAGCTCGTGGATCGGAGCCGTTTACAGCCGTCAACGTGTTGGCGTTTTGGCATCTGAGAGAGAAGAAGGCAAAATGCAGGGAATGCATTTTTTTGTTTTTTTTGTAAACGTTACGAGCTGTCAGGCCAACAGATTCAAGCTCACTGCCTACGCTTGCTTTAAATGAAATGCACTGATAAAAACAATCAAATGAAGCCAACCAACGCTCCGTCTCTTCGGTCACCAACGGTTGTGAGGCGTGGACGCTGAGCGGAGAGCCGCCGCTGCCGAGTCAACCCGCGCCGGGGGGGCGCTTCATTTGTTCTCCTTCTTCGCCGCTCTGCCGTCTTTCTTCCCGTGGCCGGGTGGCGCCGCTGCCGTCTTCTGGGTGCCGTCTTTGGGTGTGGTCTGCGAGGCGGAGGCCTGCGAGGCGGCGGCGGAGGATCTGGAGGCCTGCGCCGGCTTTGAGGTAGTGTTGGAAGGATGTCGGCGACGCCTCCCTTCGTCCCCAGCCGAGGACGAGTGACGCCTCCTCCTGCCTCCTTCCTCTCCCATCGGTGGCTGCAGGGACGAGAATCACAGCATCACAAACTGCTCCCACCTTATTTCCAAAGCTTAGACACGTCCAGCAGGCGCGCGCCACCACAGATCAGCCGATACAGATTTTTTCAGAGCCGATACTGATATTTGGGGCGATGCAACCTGCCAGTGTGTCGGGCTGATGCTGCGCTTGACTTTCAAATTAAATAATGGCCCCGGTTACACAATGTTTTTAAATCCGGAATCAATCATTCTGAATTAAATTATTCTCCTCCTGGGTTACATGGAAATGATAATTCCAAATTAAAGGTACAGTGTATAAAAAAATCAGAGGTCAATGGCAGAAAAATGTGATATATAATTAAAAATTACATCAGCAGTGCTGGAATATGGAGTCATTTAAAGGAAAACCTCTTTTCTTTCAAACACCCATCTTTACCACGAGATGTCAGTAATTCTTACATACTGTACCTTTAAGGTTTACATGGAAAACACGATTATCTAATGCCGCTTTAGATCTGCGGTCAGGGAAGGATTCTGATTGGACAGGATCGGTCCTGATGTATTTACGTTGACCTGGAAGTAAACAGACGCCGGTTCCTGCTCCTTTTCGTTTCCACGACGACATAAAAACCTCATGACACAGATTTTCTCTGTGATTGTAGCTCCGCAGCAGCTCGACACGGCTGGCACGAGTCCAGCGCTTGTTTCACGTGCACTTCGACAAGCGCCATTACAACAGCACACGGGAGGGAGCATGCTCAGAACGACGAGTTCACTTAGAGCAGAATAAACGAATTACAGGGGAATTATTTTATTCAGAATTAACAGAGGAATAAACCAACCACTTACGTTGGAATTAAGTTTTATTCGGAATTATTGTTTTCACTCAGAATTAAGGCGGGGGGGGGGGGGGGGGGGGGGGGGGGGGGGCACGACAGGTAAAAGCCCCATTTTCTCATCACCCGGTCAATTTTGAATTTTTTTCCCTCCTTCAACATGTTTTCTTTTAGACTACTGTAAAAACTTGTCTAAAATCAAAATTTTAGGAGTTTATTTCCTGATTCTTTGTCTGATGCTCCCAAATCTCAACATGCATCTAAAGTTGGTGTTTTAAACGGAGCAGCACCGTGGTGCTCGTCTGAACGCCGTCTGAACGCCGTCTTTTTCCTGAACGATGTCATCTCAACCAAACTTGATATCTCCAGCTCATGAATCTGATTGGATCTGACGTCTGTAAATAGTGTTATAGAACAAAAATGTGGAGAATTTTACAATCCAAAACTTTAAAGGCCGTTTCCTCAAAATTAGTTTTTCTCTTATTCCGGGTAAAAAATCTCCACTTCAGGAGCACTTACAGAAACCAAACTTTCAAGTATTGCTCCTGATTGTATTCTTAAAGGTTTTACAGAAGGATTTTTTGATATCTCATTCACAGCCTGATTTATAGAACATTTCATCCCAAAAATATGCCAAAAAAAGATTTTTTTCTGGTTGTTGACAGTATATTCTAAATTGTGAAATGATCTATAGAGATATCCAAAATCCCCTCTGTAAAAACTTTTGACTTTAATATGTGAACAAAACTCAGAAGAAACTTTGAACCTGGTTTAATCCTGTTTAGATCCTTTCCCCCCTAGTAATCTATGCAAATTAGCCCATTTTTGGCTATACAACACCTCATTTGCATATTTAAACATAAAATTTCAAAAACTTGCAATTCAAAAAGTGAAATCCCTGATGTGAGGAATAAAGCAGGAAAGATTTATGGTGATACCAGTTAGTTACATTTTCTACCCGATTTGCCTGTAGTGTCTCGCCTTAAGGGTTTACATGGTCTTTCTAAAGCGGAATTAAAATTTTATTCGGAATTAACGAGGAATTAAAACTCTCATGTTAATGTGGTCAGTGAAGGACACAATGAAAAGTAATTTTACAGCTCTTTCAATATAAAAAAAGAACAAAGAACTTCAAATAAATACATAAAACAGTAGGGCTGGGAATAGATATCGATACATTTAAATATCGTGATATTTTCATATGCAGATTTCATATAGATATTTAAAAATGTGATATTGATCTATTCTACTAACTAAATCTTGCGAGAATTCGTCATCTTACAAAATTTCGTGAGATTTCACGAAAGCCCGTGAGATTTTGTGACTGAACGACGAAATCTCGCGAGATTTCATTCATAAAATAGATCGATACCACATTTTTTAATATCAATATGATATCAGCAAATTAAAATATCGCAATACTTCAGAGTATCAATTTTTTTTCCCAGCCCTATAAAACAGAAACAGGGCACTTGTAAACAAATATCAAATACAAATGTTAAACTTGCCATAAATATATGTATGTATATGTGTGTGTATATATATATATATATATATATATATATAAGATAGCAGGGAAAAAATGCAAATATCGGCCAGCTGATGTATCGGGCTATCCTTACTCACCACCACCCTGAAGTCCTCCAGGTTCTTAAACTGGGAGAGGTGCTCCTGCAGCTTTGGGTCGATGGGCTGGTTCTTCATTTTCGAATACTTCAGGAAGGCCCAGAACTTCTCCAGTCCGTACAGCTGGCCTGGAGGAGGGAGAAGCAGCACGAAGCCCAGCAGACTCAATAAAACTGGTTTCAAGACCACCCAGGTCAGACACATGCCTGAAGACAAACGTAACAGGAGCCTGATGCCGTGTTAAGCAGGGGTGTGACACGCTGCATCCATATTATTACAAACAAAATCTTGTGAGATTTCATTGTTCTATTACGAAATCTCGCGGGATTTTGTTGTTCTATCAGTGTTGGTCCAGCACGTAGAACGTCTCTGCTTTCCACTGATATCTACGAGCATCTGCAGGTTCAGGCTCAACTTTACACACAGTGGAAAGTACACGTTAACGTGTGTGTCCAGGTTTTCATTATAAAGATTATATTGCAATGACTGATAAGTTTATATTTCAGATGCACAGAGCTCATGTGTTTTCAGCTCCTTTAAGAAGATCCGCTGTGCTTTTTGTGTTACTGTTTTAAAAATTTCACACAGTGTTGTCATTTATGTGAAATGGTTTGACAATATTTCATAATTCATTTCACATGAATTCAGTTTGGTCATTAAATTCGGAATGTCTCTCCAGTGACACATGGTGGTGCATCATGGTTTAAATTTATTACAATATATCGATTATTGCGGAATCGCTCTATCGTGATGTTATCGTTATTTTAGGCTTAATATCCTGATGGTATCGTATCGCGAGGTACCTGGTAAGCCCACCCCTAGTGTTAAGTTATAGAGCCTTTTAGATCATGAGGGACTTATTTCTGCTGTAAACATGTTTATTTTTGCAGACATGTTTACTTTTGTGGTAAACATTTTTACAACTGCAGTAAATGTGTTTATCTCTGCTTTGAACATGTTTACTTCTGCGGTAAATGTGTATCTCTGCTTTGAACATGTTTATTTCTGCAGTAAATGTGTTTATTTCTGCTTTGAACATGTTTATTTCTGCAGTAAATGTGTATCTCTGCTTTGAACATGTTTATTTCTGCAGTAAATGTGTTTATTTCTGCTTTGAACATGTTTATTTCTGCAGTAAATGTGTATCTCTGCTTTGAACATGTTTATTCCTGCAGTAAATGTGTTTATTTCTGCTTTGAACATGTTTATTTCTGCAGTAAATGTGTTTATTTCTGCTTTGAACATGTTTATTTCTGCAGCAAATGTGTTTATCTCTGCTTTGAACATGTTTATTTCTGCAGTAAATGTGTTTATTTCTGCTTTGAACATGTTTATTTCTGCAGTAAATGTGTTTATTTCTGCTTTGAACATGTTTATTTCTGCAGTAAATGTGTTTTATCTCTGCTTTGAACATGTTTATTTCTGCAGTAAATGTGTTTATTTCTGCTTTGAACATGTTTATTTCTGCAGTAAATGTGTTTTTCTGCTTTGAACATGTTTATTTCTGCAGTAAATGTGTATCTCTGCTTTGAACATGTTTATTTCTGCAGTAAATGTGTTTATTTCTGCTTTGAACATGTTTATTTCTGCAGCAAATGTGTTTATCTCTGCTTTGAACATGTTTATTTCTGCAGTAAATGTGTATCTCTGCTTTGAACATGTTTATTTCTGCAGTAAATGTGTTTATTTCTGCTTTGAACATGTTTATTTCTGCAGTAAATGTGTATCTCTGCTTTGAACATGTTTATTTCTGCAGTAAATGTGTTTATTTCTGCTTTGAACATGTTTATTTCTGCAGTAAATGTGTTTATCTCTGCTTTGAACATGTTTATTTCTGCAGTAAATGTGTTTATCTCTGCTTTGAACATGTTTATTTCTGCAGTAAATGTGTATCTCTGCTTTGAACATGTTTATTTCTGCAGTAAATATGTTTATTTCTGCTTTGAACATGTTTTTCTGCAGCAAATGTGTTTATCTCTGCTTTGAACATGTTTATTTCTGCAGTAAATGTGTTTATCTCTGCTTTGAACATGTTTATTTCTGCAGTAAATGTGTTTATTTCTGCTTTGAACATGTTTATTTCTGCAGCAAATGTGTTTATCTCTGCTTTGAACATGTTTATTTCTGCAGCAAATGTGTATCTCTGCTTTGAACATGTTTATTTCTGCAGTAAATGTGTTTATTTCTGCTTTGAACATGTTTATTTCTGCAGCAAATGTGTTTATCTCTGCTTTGAACATGTTTATTTCTGCAGTAAATGTGTTTATCTCTGCTTTGAACATGTTTATTTCTGCAGTAAATGTGTTTATTTCTGCTTTGAACATGTTTATTTCTGCAGTAAATGTGTTTATTTCTGTTTTGAACATGTTTATTTCTGCTGTAAATGTGTTTATTTCTGCTTTGAACATGTTTATGCTGTAAACATGTTAATTTTTGCAGTAAATGTGTTTATTTCTGCAGTAAATGTGTTTATTTCTGCTTTGAACATGTTTATTTCTGCTGTAAACATGTTTACGTCTGCTGTAAACATGTTTATTTCTGCTTTGAACATGTTTATTTCTGCAGTAAATGTGTTTATTTCTGCTTTGAACATGTTTATTTCTGCTGTAAATGTGTTTATTTCTGCTTTGAACATGTTTATGCTGTAAACATGTTTGTTTATGCTGTAAACATGTTTATTTCTGCTGTTAACATATTTTTCTGCTTTGAACATGTTTATTTCTGCAGTAAATGTGTTTATTTCTGCAGTAAATGTGTTTATTTCTGCTTTGAACATGTTTATTTCTGCTGTAAACATGTTTACGTCTGCTGTAAACATGTTTATTTCTGCTTTGAACATGTTTATTTCAGCTGTAAACATGTTTATTTCTGCTGTGAACATGTTTGTCTGCTGTAAATGTGTTTTTTTCTGCTGTAAACATGTTTATTTCTGCTGTAAACATGTTTATTTCTGCTTTGAACATGTTTATTTCTGCTGTGAATGTGTTTATTTCTGCTTTAAACATGTTTATTTCTGCTGTAAACATGTTTATTTCTGCTGTGAACATGTTTATTTCTGCTGTGAACATGTTTATTTCTGCGTTTAACATGTTTATTTTTGCAGTGAACATGTTTATTTCTGCTTTGAACATGTTTATTTCTGCTGTAAATGTGTTTATTTCTGCTTTAAACATGTTTATTTCTGCTGTAAACATGTTAATTTCTGCTGTAAACATGTTTATTTCGGCTGTGAACATGTTATTTTTGCAAACAATTTCAAGGTTACTTCCGGGCTTCACTTTCCTTCAGCGGTGTTTGCCTCTTGCTCATCAAGCACGTTTCCTAGGATAAGACGGCAGAACTATGTGGCCCCGTAGGTTTCGAGCCCATCCATGTATGACATCATAACTGGCGGCAGATGGCCGCTCCTGCTCTGTCTGATGTTGTTCTTCCTGCTTAACGGGAGCTTTTCCTCTCCACCGTCTCCTTGTGCAGTTAAGGATGGAGGATTGAATCAAATAGATGATTTGATGCAATCCTTTGGTTTTCTTAGCTAGGTCATTACTTTTCATTAACTAATTTATATGAACACACTTGATAATCAGACTAATGTGGATCATATAATGGATTTGCTTTAAAAATGATCGCTACAAGTAAATATTTATTTTATGGGCCCTGTCCAAATTGATAAAACAATTATTCATATGCTACATAAAAAACTGGGGTAAAATTAATACTTTTATTCTGCACACTTCTAGACATTCTGTGGATGTAGTATTTTTTTTTAAATGACTGTTTTGATGGAAAAGTTGTAGCCATCACCTTTAATTGGATTATAATAAGACTACAACAATGGAGCAGACTGGGCTCGGTCTGCTGTGGCTTGAGATGACTGTTGTGAACTGGTGCAAATTATGCTCAACTGAATGTAGAAGGATTCATTGTTCACTCTGAGATTAGCTAGCTGATAATTTAAGTCTACAGGTAGAAGAGGAACGGACCGACTGTAGTTCCAGACCGTGTCAGACCGGCTACCTGGACCAGAACTTTTTGATGTTGACACGCGGTTTGTCCCCCAACTGTGGTGAGGGGAGGAGAGCCATCATGACTAAATGCTGCTGTTCGCTCGCTGCATTAATAAACTCGCCGGTTTAACGTGCAAAAAGATCATTTTATGAAGCTTTATAGAGAAGCTGCGGTTCCATTTCTAATCCGATATAATCAGTTGTGTTGATGGAGATCATCTGAAACTAGTCTTTATTCACCTTCATCCAGCTCTGAGAACATCCTGGTTACTTTCTGGAGCTCATTACCTTTCTCAAAGTCTTTGAGGGTCTCCTCTTGAAAGTCCTTGAAGAGATCTAACCTGAATCTCTTCTCCAAACCGTAGCTGTAGTATCGGAAGAGACACTCCAGTCCGTACCTGCAGGAGGGAAACAAATATTTACCTGCACCCTGAAACAAGCAAACAAGACGGCCAAGTTTGGATGCACTGAGTAATGTAAGACTCTTTAATCAGACATTTTCCCACGTCTCCAACGTTTCACAACAGACCGTTAATCTAAGGAAAGATTAATGAGTTTTAATGCAGCTGACAGCAGAACCGGACTGACGGGTCCAGGAGTTTCTGGGTGCTTAGGGCCACGTGAGCTGCTGACGAGGCCATTTCTGCATCTAAACCACACCGACTGTCACTTCAGCATGCAGGGCTGAGCCAGCCGCTTATGGAGACAAGAATGAAGGTTTGGCAGGTGTGTGAGACGCCTCAGGCAGGAACAGCAAGTCACAGCGAGGCAGCCTTCACCGTTAACCCTCTGCTGTTCAACACCGCAGACCGGAAATCGAAATGGCCTGTTATGGGTTTGATGATGGCCACAGAAGTTGGATATGAAGTCAATCTGACCCAAACTATAAATATTAGCTGCTGTCATGTCAGTGTTTCAAACGGTCATTAATAAATAACTCATAAGCTGTCCCCTTTAAAAATCTTAAAGCATTTTCTGGCACTAACAGGCTGTAAACTAGGAATGTTTAGCGTTTTTCTGACCGTTCATTAGGTCTGCTCGATTATGGCAAAAATGATAATCGTGATTATTTTGACTGAAATTGAGATCTCAAATTATTTAACAGGATTATTCATTAACTTTAACATTAAATTATTGAACATTAACTGCAGCTTTTAAAGAGACCAGAGGCAGGAATTATGAAAGCACAAACATGCGTGTCCAGTTTTTAATGCTAATGAGCGATGAAGCGTTAGAAACCACAAAGAGCGTTTCCACCCACGTCTCTCTCCGTTGCCTTGAACAGGCTGTGTGCTGCATAATGCTGAGATTTGGTGGCCGATTTCCCCGCGCTGTCCTGCAGATGTGACGTCATCGACGCTGCATCCGCATCCGACAGTTTTGATCCAGAAAGGAGACGATGCGGTAAATTCAAACACTGTAAGGGATAGTTATGGATTCTTCTGCCGTCAAAAACGTTCCAGATCAAGTGAAAGACACCAAAAAGTGGAACTACGAAGAAAAAGACTTTCTCAGCGTAGTAACAACGTTATAGCTTCAGTTTGTGCCCCCGTGGCGGCTTGGCTGGTGGCTGCAGTTAGCCGCAGCGCCAGTCTCATTTCTTCATCCTGCCTCTAGATCCTTTAAAATGTTATCTTTAGGGTGTCAGACTTTTTAGAAAACTAATTTCTCCAGCGGGAGACAAATGAAGTGAAGTTTTGTCTCAACAGTGTTTCCCCTACAATTACCCCCCATTTTTTGATTATAAATTCTGTTTATTATCAAATATTAGGGGGTAATTGGGAAATTCTGTGCCTAACAGCTACAGTGGTCGTGATGTCCCGACAGGTGCTTCCTCTTTCCTCTGTGATCTTCCTGCTGTTCAGCCTCCGGTTTTCTGACCCGTAGCTTTGATTCTGCCTGTTTGAACAGTCAGAAGCAGCAACGAAGCGAATACGAGGCAGAGACGAAGCAAATACGAAGCAGAGACGAAGCGAATACGAAGCAGAGACGAAGCAGAAACGAAGCAGAGACGAAGCAGAGACGAAGCAGAGACGAAGCAGAGACGAAGCAGAGACAAAGCAGAGACGAAGCAGAGACGAAGCAGAGACAAAGCAGAGACGAAGCAGAGACGAAGCAGAGACGAAGCGAATACGAAGCAGAGACGAAGCAGAGACGAAGCGAATACGAAGCAGAGACGAAGCAGAGACGAAGCAGAGACGAAGCGAATACGAAGCAGAGACGAAGCAGAGACGAAGCAGAGACGAAGCAGAAACGAAGCAGAGATGAAGCGAATACGAAGCAGAGACGAAGCAGAGACGAAGTGAATACGAAGCAGAGACGAAGCAGAGACGAAGCGAATACGAAGCAGAGATGAAGCAGAGACGAAGCAGAGACGAAGCAGAGACGAAGCAGAGACAAAGCAGAGATGAAGCGAATACGAAGCAGAGACGAAGTGAAGACGAAGCAGAGACGAAGCGAATACGAAGCAGAGATGAAGCAGAGACGAAGCAGAGACGAAGCAGAGACGAAGCAGAGACAAAGCAGAGATGAAGCGAATACGAAGCAGAGACGAAGTGAAGACGAAGCAGAGACGAAGCAGAGACGAAGCGAATACGAAGCAGAGATGAAGCAGAGACGAAGCAGAGACGAAGCAGAGACGAAGCAGAGACAAAGCAGAGATGAAGCAGAGACGAAGCAGAGACAAAGCAGAGATGAAGCAGAGACGAAGCAGTGGGAAGACAAATCATTTTCCAGGACAACTCAAGCTTTTGACTGAAAAAATGTTCCATTATTTTCCAGGTTTTCCAGGTTGCGTGGGAACCCTGAATTATATTTGTAATAAAATATAATCTTCAACGCTGTCTGCGTTGTTGGATCTCTGCACCAGAATACGATGTCACCCAGCATCTGCGTCACAACATCAACCAGCTGAGAGATGGTAACAGCAAACTAGAAAAATTCTGAAGAAATTTTGAATGCTGCCAATCTGCTATGCAGGCGGCACTCGATTTGCAGCAGAACACAGCAGGAGAGGAAACTAGGAGCAAATTTATCAGATCATTTTGTGTTTATGATCATTAAAAACCCAGACTGTAATTGAGATTAAAATACGGTAAATCGCCCAGCCCTACGTTCATTTAAGGGAACATAGTAAAGTTATTAGGAAATAAATGCAAACTAACTTTTCTGTGCTTAAAAACATATAATGTGTTTAAACTGTCACTTTCTGTTTCAGTTGTTCAGATGTGTAGAGTTAACAGCTCTTCAGCATTTTTCTCATCATCATCTTCACCCAGTTTCAGCTGCAGATGATGCATTCACTGTACCTCACAACACAGAAATTCGAACTCTACATCATCCCCTTTTGATTTTCTATTAACATCAAATCTGAGATATTTATGCAGCTTGTTAAACATAAACATATCAGCCATCCCTGCTGGAAACCAGGACTGTCCTGAAGAGTTCACGTTTCCCTGCTTCAACACACCCAAAAGAAAACGTTAATAATCGTGTCATTTTAAAAAGGCATGTGGAAGGAAACATCTAGAACTTGCAGGACAGAAGTTTAATCACCATAAATAAAAATCTACTGACCAGTTCAGTCGACGATGCATGAATCAAATCATTGTGTTTATTTTTCTGGCAGTGCTACATAGTCCTAAACTTCCCACGAAGGCAACGCCAGGATGCATCTATCCACTGCTGCACGGAGCCGTGCAGGAGCTACAGCCTGAAGCACGCGCAGCTCAATGAGAAGTTCAGACCAAGCAAGGGGCATGCGGGAGGAAAGGCAAGAACAAGGAGGTGAAGAGAGGAGGAAGGAGGGAGGGGAGTGTTGACGATGAAAGAGGAGGTGAGAAAGAAAAAGAGGAGGCTTCGGGGTCACGAGTAGTCAGAAAAAATATACACGAGCATCACTTTCCAAACGCTAAGAGATCCCCAACATCTGATTGGTCGTGTATAAGTAAAGAAAACATTTTGCTGTTGGGATAAATCATTTGAAGATGGAGACCGTTCTCTGACATGCCTCGAAACTACGGATGCAGGATAGCGTGTCAGCTGTAATCCAGCGTGCTTACAGCTGTAGTTTATACATGTCCATTAATATCCACAGTCACTTAAATAAAAAAGGCATGAAGCTTGAAGACGAAGATGACTGAGACAGAAACAGGAATGCTGAGACTCTGTTGTTGTCAGGCAAAACGTAAAGGGAAACAATCTGAAGCAGCACGTATAATTACGTATGTATTTACATTCATTGACATTTATCTGGCTTATTTACTTGGTGGAAACTCTGACTTGCTTTAGGAATGTACCAGTCACACTGACCACGTTCAATACGAGTTTAGAGGCCAGTTTATGACTGATTCTTTCATTTTTCATTCATTTGCACCATCAGTGAAAACATCGGAACGAGATTTGACACAGACACCAAAACAATCAGCGATCTCCAGGTAATGTAGATACTTTGGTTCATGTATGATGCCGGACACTCGCTGAGACTATCCGAGCCCTTAAGTGTGGAAAAAAAGCAGGTTTTTAGGGTGAACTTAGACGTGGGGGCCAGTTGCCCCATACTTATCATTAGCTGCTGCTAAGCTGCCTGCCGGATAAATACTGGAGCCATCTGGAAAATTCATTTCTCCATCACTCACATATATGAAAGGACATGAAAACACCCCAGGTTAAAAAAAAGCTAAATTCCCCTTTAAAAGGTAGAGTCCGAAGTCCCCCCACCGCTTCCGTTTGCAAACAGCAGTATTCAAACTGAGCCCCTCCCTCTCAGGCTAGCGGTCGCCTCGTTCTTCAGCCTATTCAGTTTCAACGACTCCTTCAGAGCTCAGACGCGCTAAAAGCCAAACTAATATTAACCTAATTTTCCAACGTGCATCTAAAGCTTTTACCTTTTCTTAATATATCCACAATTTTTCTTTCTTCTTCTTTTTTTTTTTTCCTGAGTTTGAGTGACTGGCGTCTGCTCCAATCACGAGCTTATTCCCACACAGCGTCATGCTCTTAGCTCTGTCATTGGCTGGTGATATAAACAGAAATCTCCACCCAGAAGCGTCCCAACCCGACCAGAACAAAGCGAAAGAGTGAATTACAGGCAGGAGGAGAGGGAGTTGCAATCAAACTCACCACTGCATGTGAGTAAAGGCCCAAAGGCCTTTGAGACGGATTTTACTTGCACAGGTCTAACATTTATTTTCAGGGAGGAAACTTTGGACTCTACCTTTAAGTTGTACAGATTATAAAAGTATAAAACACTTTAGGATACCCTGAGAAAAGGCTTTATGCACAACTTCACTACTTCCTAACTTCAGCCAGCTCCTTTGTCTCCTGTCTTTCATTGTTGGACGCTTTGATTAATCCAGGTGTGTCTGACCTCAGTAGCCACGAGGACAACGGCCAGACACACCTGGATTAATCAGTTTGTCCAGTAATGAAAGACAGGAGACAAAGGAGCTGGCTGCAGTTTGGAAGTAGTAGAGTTGTGCATAAAGCCCAATGACCCCCCATGCACAAAAATAACAGCAGGCACAGCAGGGCCGTTTCTACTGCAGTTAATAAAGGGTTAACACACGTCCTGCTGACCTGTAATTGTCTTTGGCGTCTTCCAGAGCGAACAGTTTGAACTCCTCGTACATCTTCCTGTTGAAGTTGTCCCTGAGGAAGAAGGACCAGAACCTGAACAGAGTGTTCATCTCCTGAGACTGGCCGATGCCCAACCGTTTCCTCTCTGGTGGGAAAAAGCAAAAACCAGTTCAAATAATGATCATTTCTATATGCAGGCCGTTCTTGCTGGTTCTGAACACGCTGGCTGCAGGAACAGAGCGGCGTACCGTTAAGGCACCGTCTGCGGTACTTGTGATATCCCTGCTGAGTGAAGCCGTTGTCCCTCAGCAGCTCGTGGGATGGATGCCAGAACTTGGGGAGAGACTGGGGGGTGCAGCCGTAGCTTCCCGACAGCGGCGCGCCCTCCGATGGAGAGGCGTTGGAGCTGCTGCAGAACCACGGAGGAAAAGATGAGCAAACACACACATTCAGGTTAATGTGCTGCAACGGACGGCTCGGACCTGATGGATGCAGAGCGGGGGCGGTGCTCACGCGAGTCCATCACCCAGCCGATGTGGGCCTCGTGAGGGGGGTTCGAACTGTGGCGGGTCTTCTTTTTTCTTGGCATCTTCAACAGAGAAATCAAACAAATAAAACTTTTTGAAGATCATTCACACTCTTTCTTGTGGTTTAGGAATTACTGATGCACAATGAGAAACATTTCTACCAACAGACGATAATTTTCTGCTTCTCCTGGCCGCTACCAATAAGTTCATATGTTAAAATTTTATATAATCTTCATATCATCTGCAGTTCGTGCAGGGTGCAACAATGAAAAACTGATATTTATGCATCTCTGGATTATCTGCAACAGCAAACAAAAAGTTTTGACTATTTAAATGTTTTCTTTTTTCATGTAATCACACAAAAATGAGGTCATATTGTTCCCACGCCCCACGGATTTCATTAAAAGTTAATTTTAATCATTTTATTGTTACACCGATTTATTTACAGTTTGATATTTCTGTATTTTCTCCTCTCAGGAGCCTTTTAAGACCTGGCGAGGGACGTCAGATAAAAACTACCCTTTTGGCTAAATCAGGCATATTCAGAAGTTTTACTCTGGTTTTTATATGTCAAATAAACAAATAAAATGAAGAAAAATATCAGCTGATATAGAGTCGATATCGGCAGATATAAAGATTCAGTTTTAAAGTAAATTTTGGGCCGATAATATTGTGCATCACTATTAGGAGTAGATGAGGAGTGTACAATCATGAATAAAAAATGAGAGGTTCAGACTAAAGTCTGGGATACTCTGTGATATTTTCAATCGTTGCTCGAAGCTCCGACTCAAATTGTGTGAATCAGTCGCAGATAGGGATGTAACGATAACCGGTAAAGTGGTTAATCGTGATCAAATTACCAACGATAAGTAATACCTTTTCAAAATTTAATCATTGTGAAAAAAGTGACTGATTACCGCACTTTGAAAAACTCCCAGTGATGCTCATCGGCTGGAAAAGCAGTAGCAGTCCCAGTTTGCAATGTTTAATTTATGAAAACATGGCGGAGGGCGACGAAGGCGCCCACGTGTACAGTTTTCTTGAGATTTTTCCCCCTTCAAAAAGGACAAAGTAGACATTTTGACCTATTTTGGATACATTTAAAGATCCTGGGGGGTATTTCTATAATACCGCGATAAAAATGATAACCATGATCATTTTGGTCACAATAACCGTGATATAAAATTTTCATATCATTACATCCCTAGTCGCAGAATTCGAAAGTTCACAGCTTGCTGTGAATGTCTGTCCTCATACTGTACGAGACGACGCTCGGATCAAGGTTATTATAGTTCACTAAAACTAATGAAAAAAGTTTTGTAAACGCGCATTTGCGCGCTTCGTGAAAGTAAGATGTACTCCTGTGTAGGCGCTAAAAATCTACTAAATGATGGTTTCCAGTAAATTCTGGACGCTACCCACTCAGGACACTTGGATTACATTGGACGAGCAGTATGGAGGAATATTGACAAGTTTTTGTGGACTTTTATGGACCTTTTTGGCTCGGACCCCGGTGAACTCCATTATATGAAAGTTGGGGGGAAACGAGAAGCCTTCCTGATCTCCGGCTGCATTTGACATATTAAAAAAGTGCTGCAGAGTCTTTCTCACCATGAGGGGAAGTGGGAAATAAAGTTACATCATTCTGTGGGTGAACTTTTCCTTTAAACCAGTTTGAACCTTATAGAATAGAACAAAATCAAACAAATGTGCATCGGATAGCAGGAGGTGGCTGTCAGCCTGTAACGTACACTGATGCTGAAGCTGGTGAACTATGCAGAGATGTTCATAAGAATCCAGCAGGTTGCAGCTAAGAGGAATATCTACGGCCTCTCCTGCATGAAGACCATGCAGTGATGTCACAGAAAACAGCCTCAGATGAAGTCTAATAGACTCGTATCTCGTATTTAGAGTCGGCGCCTGGAAGACTGAACAGACCTCCTCTGTTCGTACTCACACACACTTTCCTGTATTTGGAGAGAGAGCGAGCTCACCTGCCCATCGATGGTGGCACTCTCCTTCATGACGGGGTAGAAGCGTGGGGTCTTGCTGGGGTCCTGGCGTCCGGGGGTGCGAGGAGTTCTGGGGGTTCGGGGTTGATGGGAGCTGGGTGACTCTGGGACTGTCGTAGGCAGAGAGCGAGCCAGTTCTGCTCCGCTGTCCACTGCAGCAAAAACACCGTACACTCAATTATTTACCATCATTACAGATGCACCATGTTATCGGCCCGATATCGGTCTCAGATGATACTGCTTTAAAACTCAATATTGATATCGCGCCAATATCGGACAATATTTTCTCATGTTATTTGTTTATTTGACTGGATCAGAGCATATAAAAAAACAAAGAAATACTTATAAATAAACCAGTTTAGTCAAAAGACCTATTTCAGTTGTTGTCGCTAGGTAGATCTTAAGATGCAACAAGGAAATACAGCACACTGTAAATAAAACAGTGATATAATTAACCCATATATAAGTGGTGGTATATACTGGCTGCATACAGCGACGATCTTAAGTATAAAGGAATTATTTTTACTAGGTACATAAATGAAGAAATTGTTTGATTTTCACCAGGTGATAATTGTTTATTGGATTACCTTTATGTCATTAATGTATAGGTCTTACGTTGTGTGTGTGTATAAATGCTATTTATAATGGTGTAAAAATGAGGATATATTTGTAGTATTAGTAGGGATGTTGTAGTAATGATAGTAGTTGGAGTATTAGTGTATCATACATATGAAACTATATTTATTCTTATGTTATATATGAAATACTATTCTCTTTCTTAAGTAGAATTAGAAGTATTATTATTAGCAGCAGTGGTAGTAGTAATAGTGTTAACAGTAATTGGCTATTTATTAGTATTAGTGTATAGATCAGAAGCTAACTAATCAATAACATAGTATTGATTGCTAAGAGGGAGTGGGGTAAAATAAGCTTAGTACTTCTTCCTACTCCTTTTTGGATGCGTAAATTAAGTTAGTTTATGTTAACTAATTTTGTTTTTCCTATTTCTTTCATTGTTTATGTCAGTCCATTGATTTATGTTTTTTTTTGTTTATTTTGTTGCTGGTTTGCTTTATTTGTCGGAAATAAATGATCAAATCAAATCCGATAATGATTGAAATACCATGTTGTGTTTTAAAAACATCTAACTTGACTCCACAATCACCTGCAAATTCAACCGTAGGTCTGGATGTACTTCGTTGTTTGAGTGGAATTGTGTCTTTTGCAGTTATTTGTGGCAAATAAACACATTTTTGTGTGATTTTTGAGAAAAAAAAAACATTTAAATGGCTAAAACTTTTTGTTTGCTGTTCTAGAGAAGCCAGAGCTGCGTAAATACCAGTTCATTGCTGCATCCATCACAAACTGCAGATTATATGAAGATTACATTACATTTTAAAATATAAACTCATCAGTATCGGCCATGAGAAGCGGAAAATTATCAGGTATTTGTGGAAATTTTTTTTTATTGTGCATCACTAATCATAATAATGGGTGCAGTTTTTAGACCTCTGATGTGATTTTTATGGTAAAATGCAGAAATCGGCATGCTGGACGCTTGTGGGAGACGAGCTCCACAAACCCACCTGGCATAGGAGGAGGAGGGACTTCCTGGTTCGGGTCAACGGGCACTTTGGGGGTGAGCGTGTCAAACTCATCTTTACTGATGACACTGAGCTTCTTGAAGTTCTCCACGTCCTGCTGCAAAGTCAAAAACAACAACGCAAAACTTCAGCGCGGCAGGACAACAATCAGAAAAACACACGTGTGTAAAATGAAGTAGTTTAAAAAAGTCTATTCAGTCCAACTTCCTCTCAGATGTGACGGCATTTGTGAGCCGCGGCTGTTGCAGCTGATAACAGGAGCACATGCAGGTACAAATACTGGCTGCAGCCATGCAGGACGGTGCGACACACAGCAGATGTCCAGCAGACTTTGAACTTTACACGTCAACCCGAGGATGGTTTTTAAAAAAAAAAAGCAAAAAAATGCGGGTGGCCTTGGTGCGTGCATGTGTGTGTGTGTGTTCAGGCGTAGTATTTCCCACATGAGATGTCTTTACACACAACCTTTGAGCCCAGAAAGAGCTGACGACAGCAAAAGTTCCTAACAATGATGACGAGTTATAAACCGGCAGCTGGAGGGACTTCAACATTTTTCAGGGAACAATTCAGTCAAATTTAATCCAAAACAATAAAAAATAAATCAAATAAAATTACACCAAATTTGATTTTATTTCATTTTTTTATTACATTTATTTAATCTCAACCTATTTCACTTTATTTTATTTCACATTTATATACATTTAAATTCTATTAGATTTTCCATTTCTTAGTTCAGTTTTGAAATTTTACAGTATATGATTTTACTTTATATCCAGTTTTATCTATTTTCTACTTTAATTTCCTTCGTTCAATTTTATTTTACATTTATACTTAACTACTTTACATATAATTTAATTTGATTTCATTATATTAAATTTAATTCCCTATTCTATTTTATGTTATCTACTTTGAGTTATTTTCTTCAATTTTTTAATCATGTTTTTTCTTTGTGATTATTTTTTTAGTCTAATTTTACTTCAACTTGATTTTTTTTTTAATAAAAATAATAAAATTTTACTTATGTTTTTCAATTAAATTTTTCTATGTAATTATTTCAATTATTTTCATGAAACTGTTTTTCATTTTTATTCTATTTAACTATAAATGTATGGATTATTCTTACATGTTAAATTTGATTTTGTTAAACTGTTTAAGCCAATTTGTTTACTTCTGTAATTATTTAATCTTAATTAGCAGTTTTTTTTTTGTCTAATTTTTTCTGTCTGATCCATTTTAATTAATTACATTTTTATGAGAAACATTTTAATTTCAAAATGTTGGCAATTTCAAAGCTCAATATATCTTCAAGCTAAAATGTTATGATCAAAATGTAATATGAATCATTAACTGTATAATTAATTAAATTCAATTACTGCTGCAGCTATGTGCTGCTCACAGGGAAGCACCTGTTTGTTGTAGTTCAAATATGAGAGTCACCTTAATTTTTACACTCCTGTACAAACATTGTTGATGTGATTATCTATTTCTTCATCATTTTTCTGCCTGATGATGGCTGCATGTTGGCGTCAGGGCTAATCCACTTGGGTCTGCATGAGCCGGCAGGATGTGAGAATCCCTGATGCTGGACCTGCTGCTGCAGCTCGTGTATCAGAGGCAGCGTCTCCCACAGGCCAGGCAGCAATGCGTGGAGCTCCCCGGTTACAGCGTTGCCGTGGCGTGGTGGTCGGTGGAGCCGCTCATCAGTGTGTGAAGCGGGCGACGTTCAAACACACTTCACAGTCGCCGGCTGAGTCAGTTTCAGAGCTACAACGCCACACAGAACTGCAGCTGCTGTAAAAGTTAACTGCTATCTGATCCTGCGCCATAAAACGTTACCACATATTCCTGCCCCTGCTCTCCAATAATGTTGCATCACGTTGTGTAACCTATATTTAATGTTTGTTCGTGCAGCGTTTCTGCAGACGAGGCAGCTTTTCCAAAAAGCAGGTCACGCAGTTCTGGAAGCAGCTGTGCGACATGCATGGAGTCCGGAGGCTCGCGTAGAAGGACGGTTCATTTTGGTTTCCTCCTCTCCACAGTGAGAGGTTTCACAGCTCCATCATAAGAATAAATATGTTTTAATCAATTGAAGTACAGTGTGTGTGAAGTAGAGGTGAGCGATATAAGAAGATCCCACGAGGAAAATGTCTTTCTCCATTCTGAAAATCAAGTGCATCACCATTAACTCTCATACCCTGATCCTTTCTCCGAAGGATGGGATGGGTTCAATCAGCGAGCCGTAACTATAGAGTCCGCTCCTCCAGAGCTACTATCCTGCAGTTTTTAGAACATGCTCTCTCCAACACGCCTGAATCAGAGGGCTGATTCTCTCATGCATGTGTCATTCAGCTCTGCAGAGGCTGGTTGTTGGAGAAGTGAGGGGGAAAACTAGCCTCTTAGCTAAATCCAGCAGATTTAGAAGTTGTTTTCTTTGTTTTTATATGCTCTGTCCCTATCAAATAAACAAATAAAATAAATGCAACCAAAGTGTGCAGGATAGTACAGTAGGTCTCCAGAACTGGACTTGGGCATCGCTGTTGTAGAAAGTTGGTTTTGTATGATGCAAAGAGCCAAAACGCCCTGCAGTAGCAGAGCAACACGTTCTGCACAGCTACTGAGCCCTTTTCTCTTCATTCCCACTATACTAGATGTGGCATGTCAACCAGTCAGGGAGGGATTCTCAGGGCTGAACACTGAATTTTACATCATTTTTAGAAAAAAAAAAGGGATATTTAACCCAGCATTTTTAAGTCAACAACTGCACTGCTGTCTCCTGCTGCACAGTGGAAAGAGGGGCCAGAAATAAATGCATCCTAATAAACAAACTGCTCTGCAGAGGCTTTGTGGTTTATTTATTTTGGAGAGTAACCCACTGACCCACTACCACACACACTCAGAAACAGAGGTACGAGACAGGAACATTTCTGTACCTGCAGGTACATTTGTTACAAATGTTCTCTCAAAAGTACAATATTGGTCTTTATGAGGCCAGAAGTACCTATATACTATGAAAAAGGGTCCAAAGTAATATAAAGTACACATTTGTACCATTCCAACCCTAAGGGTACCTGCAGCATTGAAAAATGTGTGTAGCTTGTACAATAACTATAAATAGCAGTACTTCTAAACAGTAGTATAATTATAGTTATATTATGATAATCATAGTAATCATAGTAATAATTATATGTATAATTATATGTGTGTTTGGCCTAATATTTCTGAAATAATTATTCATTTATTATTAGCATCTTTGATTGTTGTCATAATCTCTATTTTATTGACTTTTATTCATCATCTTTAATTGGTTTAATTGTACTTTATTAACTCATACAGCTTGATAAGGTACAAAAATGGACCATGAAGGTACAGAAATGTCTTTCAGAAAGGAACCCCCCCCAGCAACAAGCTTTGGACCCTTTAAGTACAAAGTGGCACCTCTATTTTTGAGCCTAAAGAACCCAGGTTCTCCCAGAGAAACGGCTGAAAGCAACAACAGGAAGGGTGCACTGGAAAGCTAAACAAGAACCAGGCAGAGACACAATTCCTACTCCTAGTTTCGTCCCTACCCCGAGCCCCTCCCAGGGATTGAATTATTCCAAAAGAAATGGGACAACCCTTCGACATCCTCATGCGTCACCAACAGTCGCCCGTGGTGCAGTAAACTGACATCACGGCTGAGTTCATAATGACGTCTGCAGCAGCAATAATCTCCCTTTCCTGCGCAATTCAACTGTTTTTTCCGCTTCGGGCTGAAAAATGTAAAAATGAAAGAAAAAAACGCATTCGACTCAAACTTAACGTTACAGACATGAGCAGATGCATGTAACGTTACGAAACTAACGGTTTTTTCACTTTCGTAATAAAACTGTCTGTAATACATTAAAGTGACCTTAAAATAGCCATTTCACATTTTATTTACAAAAAAATACATTTGTACGTTTCTTTGGCTGCTGATTTCTTTGCTCGTATTTCACATGAAATTGTGGGTAAACTCGTTTTCTAGTGTTTCCCTGGAAAATCTCCGTTTCCAGGGTCAGAAAGCCCTGCCGTTCCCCCCTCCCCCTAGATCTGAACCAGAATCAGGACACCACGACCCCTTCACATGAACGTGCAAAACAAAAGGGTTATATGACGGTTTTCCACGCCTCCGTGCACCAGCACAGCTCACTCAAACTAAATGAATCTAAAAGCCGATGAATTTGATTCAGGTGTGTGTTGGAGCAGGGAGACATGGAAAACCTGCAGGATTGTGGCCCTGGAGGACCGGAGCTGGTTAGAGCCAAGGGTTACGGTTACGGGGGAACTGGAATTCACCCTAAAATGATAGTTAACCCTTTCAGCCCCAAGCCTATATTTTGGACCTCTGCTTGAACATTTGGAGTCCCCCGACTGCATGTAAATGCATCGTTACTGGGTGCCAGAATTAGCAGAGCTTTAGCTCAGCTGCATGTAAGCAGTAACAGGAAAGACGAAGAAACTGACATTTCAGGAGTAGCTAGAGCAGATATGTCCGTTCCACCTACAGACGCACCGATCCGACACCCGGATCGGACAGCGGCTCAGATACTGACAAATTAGCTGGCTCGGTTATCGGATGATTGTGACTGATCCAGTCATTCCTGGTTTTATTCACATCATAGTAAATGTACATTTAGTTATCTGTTAATAAACAAAATTTAGTAAGTTTATATCTGTGTTCATTTGTTATCTTTTTTAAAAACAATGCTTGATGTTTACATCAAGCGTGATGCCTTCATTCACATGGCAAGATACACGTTTCATTCATCCAACAGTAGTATTGGATCGGTATCAGGAATCCGCTCTGTCCAGGTATCAGCATTGGATTGGATCGGGAAAAACTGGATCGGTGCATCTCTATTTCCACCTGCAGGAACTTTTTCCATTGACCTGGGATTTTAAACCACCTCAGTCCACCTACATGATCGGGGTAAAAACTTCCCCCGACTCTCAAACATTCCCTGAATCACCACCCAGGAGACGGCAGGAGTTTTCGGATTTCCGGGAATTGTTGAAGGGTGTGATGAGGAGCTGTGATTGGTGGGTTACCTGCAGCGCTCCACAGGTGGATGTGAGGCTGCAAACGCGCCACCTTACTGATCTGAAATACTTTGGATGAAGGAGCAGATGTGATCTTTCCAGGGTTTTCTGATCCATCATCCTGATCCTACCTTGCTGCACTCGGCCGGTTCCTCTCCCTTCCACAGGTCCTGCTCGTAGTAGTACAGCCCGTCATTGATGGCTTTGGCCAGGTCGGCGGTGATCTTGGCTCGGGACTCGTGGTTGCCCGTTCGGTCGCCACCGGGATGCTTACGGAGGTACGGAGGAGTCTGGGTGACGATGAGGATCTTGTTGACGTCTTGGTCGTCCAGCTCGTAGTCCGAGTCGTCCGAGTCCGACCAGTCTGTGAACTTGTTCTTGCGGGGTGCCATCTGCTCCATCTCCTCATCGAACATGAAGTCCAGCTCCTCCTGGTCGGGCTCGGCCGGCGGGGGGGCCTGATGGCTGGGAGGAGGCGGCTTGCTGTCTCCCTGGACGACATGGAAAACAAATTCAAGTTAACAGCTCATCAGTTTATCATATCACTTGTTTTGACAGGAGGAAGGGTCATTCCATGTCATTTAAATTCATTTTCAGGACTTCCCATTCTGAAATCTCAATTTAAAGTTAAAAGATTACTTTTTCTTGAGATATGAAACATTTTTTAAATTCCAAATACAGGCCGAGTTCACCAGTGGCAGATATAAAAATTCCTCATTATAGCTTTTATATTCATTTAACGTTTCTCATTTATTCATCATTAACCTACGACATCATGATCATTGCATCAGAAATGTAGATTTATTCATCACATCAACATTTTCATGAACTTTTCACCAAATCTCTTAATCCATATTTATACAGTTCAGGAATTCACCGTTTCCAGAGTAAGGAGCCCAATTTCTGTTGAGTTTTAAGAGGTTTTTAATTATGAAGATATTCAGATCGAAATGGCTTCAATGTGCAGTTTTTCTTTGTTTTCTGTTTTTTTTTTTGCTTATTTTACGTATGGATAAATTCATGATGGGCACTTTACTTTTTATACTCTGAGACAGAGTCATTTTTTTAACTTTAAACTGAACAGATCAGATTTTTCCATACATCCCCACATGCAGTTATGGGCCAATGAAGATCTGACTAAATTTAGGATTTGGAGAGGCTGCCATCCAGAAACCAGAAAATATTGGTTTATCAGGCAGCAATGTGTGGTTGCTTTTAATAATGGTTTATCAGAAAATATTTCTGATAAACCATTAATGCTTTAACCAGCTCATGTATGATTCTCAAGCTCTGGAAAAAAAAACGAACAATCAAGAACTGGGACATGAAAAGTTGTTTTCTGAAGGTCCAAACAATTTAAATAATAAAAAAATCACAGACTTGTGGAGCCGTCATTCCTACCACTCATAATGTATTTCTGTACCTAATTTCAGAAACCTACGTGGTGTACTTCTTGAGAAACTGACTGAGAAATGCCCAGAGATGAGGCTGCATCTCACCTCCACCCGAGCACTGTAAAATTTTACTGTGTGCCAGCTGAAGAAATGCGTTCAAGTTAGTTTAGGTTTATTTCTATAGCACCTTTACAACCAGTCACACAAAGCACAGCACAGTTTCAGAAATATAGTGTACAATTGTCCTCAAAATTATTCATACTCTCCAATTAAAGAAGGAAAAAATCAGCTGTCAGTGAAATAAGATGAAATTAACAAAAGAAAATCATGACAATGATTCTGAATTGTGGTTCGAAAAAAATATATTAAAACCCCACAAAATTAAAACAAGTAAACAAGCATGATGGGGCTCCGAAGCTAAAATTTTATTGAGCAACATTTTGATGCAATCAGGTGTTTCTGTAACGTCCAATCAGATGTCTGCACCTGTTGACAGGTATGTTGGTCCATGTTCATGGGAAAGATGCGCTCATATGTCTGGGACACTTTTTTTTTTATTATTATTATTATTATTTCCAACCACAATTCAAAAGCAATATTTTACTTAACTAAATAATAATTTTATAAATTTGTATTTTTCATTAGTTTCTCGTTATTTGAATTATTATTGAGAATTTAGCCTTTCCTTTAACTGGAGGGTATGAATAATTTTGAGGACAACTGTATATATATATATTAGGGCTGGGAAACAATATCGATACACTGAAGTATCGTGATATTTTCATATGCTGATATCATATCAATATTTAAATAAATAAAAGCATATGTTTAAAAGTAACACAAAATTGAATAAATACTTAAAAGTAATAAGAATAAAATGTATGAATGACCACCTAAACGAGGATTTGAAGGGAACAGCTGGTGAAAATTTCTATATTTTCTGAATGCACGGCCCATTTGTTGAAATGATACGGATGATGTGGAAAGAACCGTGTGCATCACTGGATCGGCTCAGAGTAAAACGAGCACATTAATGTGCTCACAGCTGTCCAAAGCAAACTGGAAATGAGATGTTAGATAAATGAAAAACAAGAGGAAGGAGGAGATGAAGGCAAGCAGAGATGGGTGAGTGAGAGGAGGAGGAGGAGGAGGTACTCAACTGCAGGGGGGAGGTGGTCAGGTTGGAGCACTGAGGGAGGAGAGGAGCCAGCAGCACACGCTTCATCACTGACATGCTGCTGGCCGAAAGATGGAGGACAGGAGGAGGCGGTCACAGAGAAATAATGGAGGATGAGAAATGGAGAAGTGATGACAGGAAGAGTGAAAGATGGAAGCACGGTCATGTGACATCATGTTTGTGCTGCAGGGATAAATAAGCTGGTCTACGATGGTTGAAAGTACTTCATATCCAGTCTGTTTAATGAACCCCTCCCATCTGCAGCTGCTATCGCCCATGCATGTGAAGCTGGACGATTCCTCACTACCTTTGGCTTTGCGGATGCCTGTCGGTGGCGTTTCTCCACCTGGATCCAGGTGTCGGGGTCAGGCTTGGGGGTGGGGGCGTCTTTGGAGTCGTCTGAGGCTGGGAGGGACTCCTGGCTGGAGGAGCTGGGCTCAGCTGAGTCCTGAGGCAGCGCCGTCTCTAGAGGAGTCTCCTTGGCAGGCGATGAAGCTGAAAGCCAGACACATCAGGCAGACACTCAGACGGCTTTATAATCACCCTGCCAGCTCTCAGGGGGAAGAGGTCAACACTAAAATCTGCTTCCAGTTCAGCCTCCAAACAACATTTACAACAATTATTGGCTTGCTGACTACTGGCATGCAACTTCCCCATAAACTGCTCGTTTAAAGAGCTAAAATGTCCAGACTCCTCCTATACACACAGGAAAATGTTTGTCTAAGCCATAAGTGTAAAAATGAAAACAATACTTGTTATTCTTGCATAAATGTGTCTTATAGTGATAATTGATAACCATTGCTGGTGCTTTCAATGACATCAGTCAGTCATCTTTGGGAAATGCATGTAATAACCACCCTGCACTCACTCTCCTTTGATGCTGTTAAAGGATAAGTGTCTTTTTTCCAGTCTGGACCTTATTTCTAGGAGTTCATACGTGCATTTACTCACCGGTTAAGTTTCTGCATCACTGAGTCTTTCAGAAGATATTACTCTGAGTCTCCCTCGGGCGTACATCCAGTATAATGGCGGATTTCCACCAATATTTAATGAACGAACGAACGAACACTATTGTCCCAAGAGTCCAGATTTATCTTTCCGTTAGTTATCAGGGATCTACACACTTTTCAGGGCCGCATGTTCATGATGCGCGCTTCCGTACTACAGCTGAGACGAGCAGCTGCTACGCAGACAACAACAAAAACACAATTAGAGAAACACTGAACTCACAGGACAATAGTACTCATTCGTTCGTTCATTCTACTTAAAGCATTGATTAGACAGAGTTTTGCTGCAGATAATGTCTGATATAGAGGCTGCCCCGTCTCCGCCGTTTTACAGAATGTACACCGAAGGGCGACTCAACTTTCCGAAGGACTGAAAGTGATGCAGAAACTTTACTGGTGAGTAAATGCGCGTATATTCTCCCAAAAATAAGGTTCAGGTTGAAAAAAAGAGAAAGTTATCCTTTAAACAGTTTAAAAATTCAACCCTAATTAATTAATAACCTGATTCTTTGTGCTCAGCTGTAAGAAATCACAATTTCATCGTTGACAGTTTCAATAATGTGTTTATTTTTGCAATACAGAGCAACTGGATGTCCCGGTGAGGGGCGTCTGTCTCTCTGCGAGGCCTTGTCCAGGTGTACCTGCCTTTCACCTAGCAAGGGCTGGGACTGGCTCCAGCCCCCCCACAACCCAGCACTATAATAATAATAATAATAATAATACTTTCCTAATCCAATCTTTTAAAGTTAAAGGTACAGAATGTCACAAAATAAAGGGTCAATGGCAGAAAAATGTCACATATAATTCAGAACTTTGTTTGTATTGATGTGTAATCGCTGGAATAGAACAGCTGTTATGCAGGGCTGCAACGATTAGTCGATTAACTGACCAATGGTTGACTATCAAAATAGTCTGTGACTAATTTCATAATCGACTAATTGTTTATTGTTTCTAAGCTTTGTTTTTCCTCTCAAACTGCCGCTGTACCTTCCACTGCCCGTTATGTTGCTTATTGCCTGGAAAGCAGCAGCAGTCCCAGTTTGCATTATTTAATTTATGAAAACATGGTGGAAAGCAACAAATGCACCCATGTGGACGGTAATCAGGAGATTTTTCCCCCTTTAAAAAAGACGAAGCAGATGTCGAGACCCATTTTAGATATTTTTAAAGATGCTGGTGGGGTATTTCAATAATACAGTGATTATAATGATAACCGTGATCATTCTGGTCACAATAACTGATAAAATTTTCATATCGTTACATCTCTAATCAACACTTTGAGAGAATCACTGCAATCAGGTGTTTTCTGTAACGTCCAATCAGACGTCTGCACCTGTTGACAGGTATGTTGGTCCATGTTCATAGGTAATGCAATCTAATGTGTCTGGGAAAGTTTTGATTATTTTTTAAATTATTATTATTATTATTCCATTCACAATTCAAAAGCAATATTTCATTTCACTTAATTATAATTTTGCAATTTTTATTTATCATTAGTTTCTTTAGTTTCTTGTTATTTAAATTACTATTGTAAATTTAGGCTTTTCTTTAATTAGAGGTTTGAATAATTTGAGGATGACCTGTAACTGGTACTGATATGTTGAGCGACTGAAGGCTGCAGAGCTGTGATAGGTCGCCTTTGCAATGACGTCTCTGCAGCAACTGACACACTCCCTCGCTCAATGCATTTATTTAAATATAAATCACACATCTCATTTATGGATCACCGTTCTGCACTCCTCTAAACTCCACATATTTAAGTCATTTAGATAAAAGGATGTGGTACATCAACGCAGTCCCCTGTAAGGAAGCCAAGTTCTACCTTTTGTCTCAGTAGTGCTGCAGTTTAATAGCAGCTCCTTTAAAAAACTAAACAAAAAGCTGAGAAACGTGTACTTTAATTTAGCAGGAATGCTCCAAAATGCCCGGCCAGGAACAACAGAGTTCACCTGATGAGGAAGATGCACTGCTGCCATTAATCCATATTTGCTGCTCAAGTGAGTATGTAGGGCAGCAGCACGCGGGAGGGCGAGTCAAAAGTAAAAACTAAACTGTGATGTTGGTTACTGACCGGAGTTGGTGGAGCCGAGGTTCTGCCGCGGAACGAACTCGGGGCAGTTGATGAGCTGGGAGAAGTCGGTTCGAGGGGAGCCGACGATGGGAGGGGCGGGGATGGGCCAGCGCTCCGGCTCCGTTTTACAGCGAATCTTCTCGTCCACCAGCTCCACTTCTGTGCTGCTTTTCAGAGCCTGCAGACACGAACACACGTGAAGCTTCCAGCGACAGCATCCGGCCTGACGGAGCGGCCGACTCTCGCCACGTTACCTCCATGATGAGGTTGATGTCAGTGGTGAGGGCCTGGACTCGGTGGAAGCTGGCGATGAGGGAGATGGGGAGGAAGCCCTGCACGTCCATCTTCCTCCTCAGGAAGAAGTCTCGCTCCAGGTTGTGGATGCTGAAGTAATACTCGCTGGAAAAAGACGGCATGACAAGTTTAGTCCAAAAAAGTTTAGTTTCCATCTCCATCTGCTGACTCTTCCCTCTCCCGCCTCACCGTGTCATGAACAAAACACGATCTGCTCCAATAATTTACAAATCAATCAGCCGCTCCAGGATTTTCAGGAGTTTTTGTGACCTAAAATGTCTGATTTTGCAGCAGTTTGGACCAAAGTTGCAGAAAAAACCTCTGAGATACAGTCATCCTCAAAATTATTCATACCGTTCAATTAAAGAAAAGGCTAAATTCACAATAATTCAAATAGTACGAAATTAAAGAGACTAATGATAAATGAAAATTTACAAAATTATAATTAAGTGAAATAAAATATTGCTTTTGAATTATGGTTGAAAATAATAATAAGAAAAAACAAACAAAACTGGCTGAGACACAACATACCTGTCAACAGGTGCAGACGTCTGATTGGACGTTGCAGAAAACACCTGATTGCAGTGATTGTCTCAAAGTGTTCAACAACATTTTAGCTTCGGAGCCCCATCACGCTTGTTTACTTGTTTTATTTTTTGTTTCTTTTTTAAATTTCTGCTGAACTACAATTCAAAATCAGTGTCATGATTTTCATAGAACTTTTTTTATTACTAAATTTTTTCAATTTCAACTTATTTCACTCACAGCTTTCCTTCTTAGATTGGAGGGTATGAATAATTTTAAGGACGATTGTATATTTAAATCAATAAAAAATTTTAAAATCCTGATATTCCAGTATTCTTTACTAAATTAAGTCCACTAGGAGAGTATTTTATCTGGGCTCTTGAAGCTGCAACTGTCGCTCAAACGACAGCAAATCAAGCCGGTCGGAAAACAGAAAAACTGAAAATAAAAGTACATCATACAATACAATACAACTTTATTTATATAGCACTTTAAAACAACCACAGCTAACACAAAGTGCTGAACATGGCAGAAATCTATAACACAAAAGAATGTTAGAAGAATGTTTTGGCCGATACCGATATTAAAAGCTAAAAATTATGCAATGTTTATTCCTTGTGTGAAATTAGAAAACTACTGCTGCAGATCCAGTAATTGCTGGAGACATCATGATGTTGCACGGTGGGCGTGGCCTAATGTCGTTCCCATGACCCACTTATTAGAAAAAGGAAAAACAAAGAAAAGAACAGCATTCCACTGGTTATATATCAGATAATTATACTGATAACTGTTTCATCTGAGGTTTCTGTGCTTCCTCACTTCAGGGAGCTTTTAAGATCTGGTTAGAGACGGATGAAAACTAGATAATTATCGGGCCGATAACAGGAAATTATGATGTCATTCAGTTAAGTCTGATATCACGATGAATTTCCCCAATAACTTGTACCCCGAACAGTTGGAGTTTTTGATTTGGTATGCATAGCTATGTATGTGTGTTATCGGTATCAGATATCGGCCTTCAGGAGCTGAAATTTATCAAGTTATCGTATCGGTTTTAAAAAGGGCTATCGTGCATGCCTACTAGTAATGATGCGTTCATTGTAGTATTTTTGCTCTAAGATGGCTTTCAAGTTGTTTTTTTTAAGTCAACATTACACTCTAGTGTCACCAATACGAAGGTTTCTTTTTCCTGATGCATCATTTTAGTTTTAAACATCCCAGATAACTGGGATTTGGTTTAACCCTCGTAGGTCTGAGCCTGGTTTAGTCAAATACTTTTGATTTTAGCTTTATATACCACTTAAAAAATGCTCATCATTTCCATGTATGGTAGCTTTTATTCCAGCACAACTTTATTTACATGAACTGATCGTTTTTTACATCCACCTACACACTAAAAGACTCTGGATCACTTTATTTTCTGTATGAATGATGAAAAAATAATATATTGAAAGAAAAGTTATGTCTAATCATCAAGTCCCACTTTTACACACACTTTTTGTCCGTTAAAATCTAACCCATCCCGACTCAAACAAACGGAGAGCGAGTTTGAAACCTGCAACTTTATGTGAGTGACAGCAGCGCTCGAGGTGAGACGGTCTTTTTGTTACAGCGCTTTGAAAAGCAAAAGGTATGCAGCCACTCTGGCGTGATTGCAGACATCTGGGGGTAAAATGAGGCACTTTCTGATCAAAACTCATCCACATTTGTCTTAAGATTCAATAATCTGGAACTCTTTCAGAAACTGTGATCAGTAAATGGAAGAAATATTATTATAATCGGATCCTTCCAGAACGTAGACTGCTCCCTGCTCCCTGAAAGCTCCCTGTGCTCTGCTTGTCACAGCACTTTAAAATCAGCTTGGCATGCCCCACACACACCCTCACACGCATTTCAGCACGTCAAGTCCAGCCTGCAGGCGGTAAATAGTTATCGTTTCGTGTGGAGCAACGCTGGCTGAACGAGCAGCCTGAATAACGTTGAGGGAGGACAAGAACATCCCCTTTCTCTACCGCCCCCCTTCTCCCCCATCACCACTCTCTCCCTCTTTTCCTTTTTTCACAGCGCCTCGCTCAGGCCTGCATATAATTCATCGCCTGTCCCCTCAAAAGCACACAGTCTATATTTAGGAGTTCACCTCACCCTCACCCTCCTCTGGTAGGAGGCTGATCTTTAATGAGGCCAGCGCTTGCAGCCAGACGGAGGGAACGCTGCCCCCTGCAGGCCGGAGCGGTGAACCCTCATCCCTAAACATGTCAAAGATTTTCACCTCCTTTAACTGTAAAAAGAAGAAGTTCATGTAAACTTTGCTGTGATGGAGGAATACTGAGCACGGATTATTAACTAGCCAAGTCTTTTTACAGCAAAACATCAGAATGGATGAAATATGTATGAAAGCCAAACGTGCTTATCGAAGAATTATCCAGGACTTTTCGCCTTTGAGAGGAGATTATTAAATCTGAGGTAACTTTCAGGAATAAGGATCTGTGGAGTAATCTGGTTGTGGAGAACCACAGGTCACCTGGTTCTCCTGCTGCCCGGATGAATACAGCAATAATATGATCTGCCCAGAGACCAAGTTGACTTAATTCTGATTGGCTACATCCTTATTTAGAAAAACTAGGTCAACCCATCAGCTGCTAGGTTTGTTTGCCAAGCAGCTATTAGGGCTGCCCGATTATGGAAAAAATCATTATCACGATTATTTTGGCCATTATTGAAATCCCGATTATTCAAACGATTATTTTCTAGTTACACGATGCATTAATTTTGCATTTCTTTCTAAGGGTTCTAGCACTGAAAATAAAAGAAGGCTACAAATATAAACCTTACAGCTGTTTTGCAATGTATAGAACATCATAAATGAATAAAATAAATATACTTTGAATGTCAAATTAATAAATATATATATATATATATATATATATATATATATATATATATATATATATATATATATATACAAAATAAACAATGTATCGAGCTGTTCTGCAATTTCTTTGTATTTGAAAAATAAAATAAATATACTTATTTCTGTAAAAAAAACCATCCCAAAATAAACTTTGTTGAGCTTTTGTGCAACGCTAGAACATTCCAAATCTAACATTTTTGTTAATGACATCCAGCAAACTGCCTGGGATAATCTCAGAATAACTTTTAGAAATTGTGCCAAGGAAAAAAAAACAAGTTTCATCTCGATTATATGAGTTTGGAGATTGTTTGAAACAAAATAAAATTTGCCCTAGCGGCTATCTGTTAGCATCATGCACGCTTCAGACAGTAAACTACATTTATCAGCATTTAGAAAATAAATAAACTTACGGGTAATGACATCATTGTGGTTGCCTCCTTCAGTGTTGCTGAAGAAGTTTTTTTTTCCAGGGTTCTAGCACTATTTTAAAAGCAAAATTTAATGCTTTTTAAGACCTCAACAAACTAATTTAAGACCCCCTAAATTTGATAATTTATCTGGAAAGCTTAAAGCCTCCTACAATGGAAATCAAGACTTTACATTTCCCATTGGTTGTAAGTCATGTGCTATATTTTAACTATGCTAAAGACTTATGAGAGGCCTTTTTATAAATTAAGAGAAAGTTTGATAACAGCACTTCAAACATGGTTTTCACAATGTAGATTTAAACAGTCGACGCTCACAGTTGTCATTTTCATTAATTTTGTTCAGTTGTGATGCAGAATAGAGCCACCAAAAATGTACACATAAGCTGGATTGCATTAAGCACAATGTGTTGCTTGAAGCAGGCAAACAGAATAATGAAAATAACCCTTAAAGTGGACCCATGGCTCAGAGGGCGTAACTGTTTAAAAAATGATGCAAATGAGATCACATGACTTAATGAGAGACTTAATAAAGAGGTCCATTGGGGTCTGAAAACGCGCTAAATTACCACAAAGTTGCTAAATCGACAACACTGCACCGCATACACACCCCCGACGTCAGCACTTGTAGCTGACGTACCGTTAAACAGCTATACACGACACTAAATTAATCAAACACATGCACATATTAGATGTTTTACGGTGGGTGATCTTTCCCATCAGCATGAAGCACACCAGCTGAAAATTTAATACTAACAGATAAATTTACAGTAAATATGGTAAATCTAAGACATTTTAAGACTTTTATTACCCTGATTTAAACTTAATACATTTTAAGGACTTCTTTTTAATTCCATTCGTTCAAAAACGTCAACTTGAATTCACCCATTTTCCGAAGTGCAGTCAGACATGCTAGCGCGACTCAGCCGGTGTATCAGCTGGGGGAGGAGAGGGGGGCTGTTCGCTTGATAGTGTGCTCTAATTGGAGAGTATAAACTATGTAGAATGATAAGTGACCATCCATGAACAGGGACTTTGATACTCTCTCTCTGGACATTCACATGGTCTCATCAGTGCACAGCAGATCATATTACACCCCCCAAAACCCAAGATAAATGATATTTGTTGTCATGGCACCTTTAAAGCATGAGTAATGGCAAAAACAACAGGTGGTTGTGTTTAAATCTAAGGATGAAACACACATCTTCAGAAACATAAATGAACCCTAAAGTTTAAAAGTTTAGATTCACAGCTTCAATCTTTAATGATTTGCACATAAAATAAAAACTAATTATTGGACCATGCCAGCACTGACATGTTACAGAGTTAGTTTAAAGGGTAAAAAAAAGAGTTAAAGGTAATTCATAGATGATGTTATAAAAGAGTGGGATACTTCCACACTTTTTTCTAAACATAAAGAGAAAAGTGAATGATAAAAACATCAGCCCATATCATGCGACTTCCATTTGTTTAAGTCCATTTGCTTATCAATTCAACTCACATTATTTAAGGAAGGAAATATTAATGTTAGCACTTACATTTGCCGTTTGATGTACTCCTTAAGAAGCTTTTCATCCACTGTGTACATCTGGACCTTGCTGCCATCATCGTAGTAGTAAACCATGTTGGTACCAAACTCCGAGGGGACCTGAACAGACCCGTCCGATGACTGAGCGTCTCGGTAGTTCAGCGAGTATTCGTACCGACCTGAGAAGGAAAAGAA
Organism: Atherinomorus stipes; assembly: GCA_023101725.1. Taxonomy (NCBI): domain Eukaryota; kingdom Metazoa; phylum Chordata; class Actinopteri; order Atheriniformes; family Atherinidae; genus Atherinomorus; species Atherinomorus stipes. Next base: position 110,123 of record JALJCO010005483.1, on the reverse strand, counting down.
ATACGAATGAGTACTGACGTGTAGAGGAAACGTGGCGGTTTCAGGAAAAGAAAACTTGAGTGTTTCAGTTTCGACTAAACCGAACTTCACACCTCGTCCACGTCCTCTGCCACGCCCGCGGCCTTTCCCTCGGCCCCGCATTCCTCCACGGACACTCCCGCCGTCGCTCCGGACGCTGGCCGTGTCGTCGCCATAATCCCGCGGCTCTGCTCTCCAACCTGCCCGTCAGAAAACAGGCTGGATGTCATTTCTATCCACAACCAAGCACCCAAGAACACCCACTACTGCAAGTTTACTCTGTACCAGCTATACAAACGAAGGACAGACCCATACATCAGCCGGCTGATATTTTAGGCTGATATTTGCATTTTTGCTGGTATCGGCAGATGCGTCAGGTGTGTTGGTCAACACCCCCACTCAGCATAATTGAAAGACATATAAATATATACACACACACACACACATATATATATATATATATATATATAGTTGTCCTCAAAATAATTAATACCCTCCAATTAAATAAAAGGCTAAATTCACAATAGTAATTCAGATAAAAAAATAAAGAAACAAATAATAAATAAAAATTTACAAAATTATAATTTAGTGAAATAAAATATTGCTTTTGAATTGTGGTTGGTAATAGTACATAAAAAACAAACAAAACTGTCCCAGACCAATTAGAGCACCTTGCTCATTAACAGTGGACCAACATACCTGTCAACAAATGCAGACGTCTGATTGGACGTTACAGAATTTTTGTTAAAAAGAAATATTGAAAATAAAAACAGAAAAAAAAAAAACAAGTAAACAAGCACGATTGGGCTCCAAAGCTAAAATTTTGTTATAACACTTTGAGACAATCACTGCAATCAGGTGTTTCTGTAACGTCCAATCAGACGTCTGCAGCTGTTGACAGGTATGTTGGTCCATGTTCATGAGCAAGGTGCTCTGATTGGTCTGGGACAGTTTTGTTTGTTTGTTTATATATATAATTTACAACCACAATCCAAACGCAATATCTTATTTCACTAAATTATAATTTTGTAAATTTTTTATTTATTACTTTTTTTTTTTTTTTTTAGTTTCTTGTTTTTTGAATGGCTATTGTGAATTTAGCCTTTTCTTTAATTGGAGGGGATGAATAATTTTGAGGACGTGTATATATATTACAACTTTAAGGTTTATATTTAATATTCATTTACAAGTGCACTTTTCTTTTTCATACATTTATCGATTTAAAGTGCTTTGTCCTTTTTTATGTTAAGAGATGTAAAATTACTTTTCATTGTATCTTTCATTATATCAATTAGTGAGTCAAATGCAGCATCAGCCCCAAATATCAGCAGGTTGTATTGGCCATAGCAAATGGGAAAATATTGGTACAGGCCCTAAAAAATCTGCATTGGACTATTCCTGATACAACATACTGAGTTCATACCAATTTGACCAAAGAAAAGGTTCAGAAAACTCACATTTGTTCTCAAAGTTAACATCAGATTAATTCTTTTATTCACTCAACATTTAAAAGTGAATCAAGTGAGAAGCCGTGCTTTCAGAGAGGCATGCATAATGAAAGAAACGCTCAGTGGAAAGACAGATGGCAGTTTGGGGGAAGAGGTGAGCAAACACGGAGGCGTATCAGAGGGTAAAGAGCAAACAGCCAGAAAATGGAGCAAAACAGGGGCAGATGGTGAGAAAAGAAACTTACTCCGGCTGCTATCATGCGCTCGGTTATTATGGAGCGTTTGATTGGGCGACATGGGGTCGGGCGAGGCGCTGATGGGCTCTGTGTCCGAGCGGGTGGGGCCCCCGCCGGGCGTCTTGTCGGCATCGTCCCGGGACACATCTTCCAGCGGCAGAGAAACCCACTTACGTTTGTTGCCTAGCCGTGATTGCACACCGAAAAGACAGCTTCAAGACTTTTTGGTCCAAAAGACACACACACACGCACACACACACAAAGGAGTCTAGTTTGGAAGAAATTGGTTTTCTGCTCATTTTACCAGGTTACGTCTCTCAGCTGGAAATTTACGAACTCTGGCCGGGTGATATGGACCGAATATCATTTCACCATATATTTATTTTAGATGACAGTATAGGATATATCCCGGTATTTTTGCCCTCATTTAAATTCATATCAAACATCTGTTTTTTAGTATTGAAACATGTTTAGCGTAAAGGTATCGCTCCACTGCAGTGATGGAACTGACAAACACTGGATAGAAATGTTTGTTAAATCAAAGTAATTAAAGATAATTAAAGATAATTGGCTGGTTTTGATGATTTCTTTGTAGAAGTCTTGGGGAGGATTGTCTTCCAGACAGTTTAAATAATAAGAGTGAGAAAAAAATATCAATACACTGAAATAATGTGATATTTTCATGTGCTGATACCATATCTATAAGTAAAAACACGGTATCGATCTATTTTACCAATGAAATCTCGCAAGATATCATCGTTTTGTTATAAAATCTCATGAGATTTCACAAAATACCGCAAGATTTCATCATTCTGTTACGAAATCTTGCGGTATTTCGTGAAATCTCATGAGATTTTGTAACAAAACGATATCTCTGGAAATTTCATTTGTAAAATAGATCAATACCGCCTTTTTAAATATAGATATGGTATCGGCATATGACAATATCATGATATTTCAGTGGATCAATATATTTTTCCCACCCTTAATACATAATCAGGTGACCCCTTTGTAGTCAGTCAAGGTGCAGCCGGGTCATTACTAAAAAATAAACCAAAAAATTTGCACAACTAATACAGTGATATAACGATGTGTGTAAATATCATCTCTCTCACATGCAAATATCACATCAGTATATCGCACAGCCCTATGAAAGAATAATTAAACTCCCAACCGGAGTACTTTAGCTTAACTGGCTGAGTTAAGAAGCCCTCCAACTTCCAGACAAACTTCTGAACTGTGACGTAACATTTAACATCCTATGAGTCAGAAAAAACTCCCCTCAGACGCCACTTTTTAATTATTATCATAATAAGTCCATAAATCTTGGTGCTAACGTAATTAAGTGTAATGAAGGAAATATTTTTGGTTGCAGGATACAAGACATAACTCAAACACAAAATGTTTCATGTGCTTTGCTCAGCAACAAAAATTAATTAAAAAAAGAATGTAAATGAAAGAATGAAGCGTAGTGTAAAAATAAAAGCTGTAATGTCTGCGTGATCCGCAGTGACGGTGCTGCAGAGGATCTGTGGTGCATCCGCTCCGTTTCCAGCAGAGTTTCAGCTCTGAATCGTCTCAAGCCATCTGTGATCCTGAACCGGTGATTCATGCTTTCATCTGATGACCCGAACGGGCTTTATTCCAGTTTGAGCCAGTTTCTGAGGCTCGTTAGAACGTGGCTGCTCGACGCTTCAACGGACAGGCGATGGTATCACACCCGCGTTGGCTTCTCCGCTCTGCTCCCAGTCTGTTTAACAGATGTTTTTAAGCTCCGTACCCCCGTCTTTCAGAGCCCTGAGGTCCAGACTGGAACCTGTTGCTGGACTCAAACTCTGGAGCCGTCTTCCCTCCACATCAGGACCTCGTCAGTAAAGGAAACTTTTAAATATCTTCTGGTCATTTATGTTGTTTTGTGGCATTTTTTCCCCTTTGATCTGCACGTTTTAAACATGCTTATAAATAAACCACCGTTTTGTAACATCAGATTTTTAACTTTAGGGATGCACAATAACCTTTTTTAAAAACATAAATTTAATTTAAATTTGTTGTTATCTGAATTACTTTTGCTAATTTAGCCTTTTATTTAATTGGATGGTATGAAAAATTTGAGGACGACTGTACCAAATCATCACATCAATACTATTAACAAAACCAAAAAGTTTATGCACTTTAAATGATGAAATATTTATTTTTTCCAGTGAAAACTATCAGCAAGCCTCTCGAACATTTTCTAAAAGATATCAAAACTATTAAAGATCTCAAATGCATATCAGCTTAAATAAGGTGCACTGTTTAATAATAATAATAATAATAATGTAAATGGAGCACTGTCGTGGTGACAAAAATAAGATTTGTTATCTGGACAAGTCGTCATGATATCAGACTTGCCGGGATGATGTCATAATTTTCTGACATTGGGCCGATAATTATCATGCACCCCTAGTTACAGTATAAAAAATGTTATTTATGGCTTCAAGTTGAACTCTGTAGCATGTAAATCTTGCCAATATGACTATTAAATACTTTTATTTTATTTTATTCTATTCGACAAGTAAGTTGCTTGAGACTAGAGTCTCTGTTACTTCATATTTGGAGCATTTTGGGGGCATTGGTCCAGTATATTCTGTTTCACTGGTGGAAAAGTCTGTTTAAACAAAGATAATAACAATAATAATAGTTTTAAAGGAAAAGGGTCATCATTTTTTACCAGAGTTGGCCAACTTTGAAGCAGATCAGGCAGGAATCAGAGTTGCTGGTTGCAGGAACATCTGATGCAGCCTTGGTAGAAACTCTGAACAGCTCTTTAAGTTAAAATGACTTCAGCTTCGTTTTTGCATAGAAACATTAGCTGGCATGAATGCTGGCAGCATTTGGCTTTGTTATTAAGTTTTTTAGTGCTACATGAATTTACACTACCAACAAAAATCCGTGGAAACATCTAGAAACCAGAGTGAAGGTCTGAGGGTGTCTATTCTTTTTTCCACGCTTTTAATTCACATTATTTTCCTCATATACAGAACTTCTGCACAGAAATTAGGAGTTAAGTCTCAATTTGGCTCATATGTTGACAGTTTAGTTGGCTTGTGAACAGCGAGAACGACGTGATGCCATCCCACAGATACGCAGCGCAGCGGCACACCGGCTTCAAAGGGCAACGTCCAAGTTGTGATACCGTCCGTTCCCTGAGAGGTTAGAACCATGTGATGGTGAACTGTCCTCTGGTCACAGCTTTATTTGGCTTTTATAAAAGGGTTCTTTCAGCTAAAGGCAAGTTAAATTTAAGACTTTTAAATGCCATTTGAGTCTCTAACCACGTCTTTCAGTCTTATGTTCAACAAAAACTGCCTTAACGATCTTGATTTGAGAAAAATATACTTGACAAGAGCAGATTATGTAAGATTTTTTATCATGTTTTGAGAGTAGATATTTTTAATTTCTTACTTAGTAATTGAATTTTAAAATAGGATATTTTATTTGCATATTAAGTTAAATGATCACTAGGACACGGTTTCAGATCACTTTGTATCTTTCACTCCCGATTATAGCTGTAAAGCTTGTTTTTAAGACGTCCATGTACCGGTTCATACACACAGGTTTCTTGCAATAAGAAAAATATCTGGACTTTAGACCAGGGGGAACTAGCTTAAAACAAGCCGAAACATTCATTTCAAGTTTCTTATCAAGTGAAAAACACGTAAAACTAGTCTGGTAATGCTCCTTTTCAGTGCTTTCTGATTTTGAGAGAAAAGATGTTAAACAAGAGAAACTGGTTAAGTTTAACAGTCTGAGACAGCGGCTCAGAAGCCAGAAGACTGTGGGTTCGATGCCTTCATGATAATGTCTGAACTGACTGGGGGGGATAGAATAAACCCTAAACTAAGGAAAGGTTAAGCTGCTGTGTGGAAGCCTGGTAACGGCTGCGTTTTCATCATTTCCTCCCAGCTGTAGACAGCTGGTGTTCTCACGTCCCGCTCCACGGACCGGACGCCTTTCATTTCATCCGGTTTAACATTTAAAAGACGGAGTTCAACAGATTAGACGATCACAGCCCAGCATGCACCACGAATGACCAGATCACCACAATCATCAGCATGCTTCTACGCAGCAATCATGTGCACGCAGGCAGGTGGGGAAGAAGACATGCACCTCCACGTTCTGTTAATGACATCATCTGAATTACACGGAACACCCTTTAGCCGGTTTATAAACTGCTGAAAGATGCTTTACAAAGTCAGAAATCTCCTCACCCTCACCTCCTCTCTTCTTCAGGGCGCTGCTCTTGGCGTCCTGGCCCGCTTTGGACTCCCCGTCTTTGGGCAGCTCTCCCAGCGGGTCCAGCTGGGCCTCCTGGTTCTCTTTGCTCTCACCTCCATCATGGCTGCTCTCCGATTTCCTCTCCGGCCGCTCTCTCCTCTTCTCCCTCTCTCTGCGAGAAGGAGGCTTCTTCCCGTTGTTGTTGAGGACATTCTGTTGTTGCTGAAAGAAAATGGAGGAATTTAATGTTGCTCTCTATTCTCGCTCTAATGCTCTCTCTCTCTCTTTGGCTCCTGAAACACAAGAAAAAGTGTTTTTTTCTCATTTTATCTCAAACTAAAATAAAAAAAGAACATTTAATACACAAAAATTAAAGTTCCAACAGGGTTCAGGACAAAGTCAAAGCCTGGTGTAGTCCCAACCCTTTTATAACGTACTGAAACGTTTCATCAGGATATTTATGACATCACAGTCACAATAACAACAAACCCAAGCGTGATAAATCATCACACACAACAGACATTGTTTATTGTGTGTTATGGCTTTATTGTGTTTAATTAACTTCGCTGAGCGATTCATATCTTTTACTCAGGGATGCACCGCATTTACAGTACATGCAAGTACTGGCCGATACCTAGTACTATACTATAGAAGTACTGATAAACCGTGTTCCACATAATGATGATGATGTCTTGCTCAGCGTGTTTTCAGGTTGCAGATATCTTATATCTGGAGGTGAGGATGAGGGGAGGTGGAGGTAGAGGGAGGTGCAGCTCGGGATGGAGCTCAACAGAAAACCTCACAGTGAAGCGTTTCACTTTTTGCTCGTTTGATGTAAATCTGATATTTGACAACACATTTTTATGTCGTGCTGTTATTTTAGTGTTTTTCTGACTTTGGTTAAAAAAATAAAGAGTGAACATGGAGCAGCATGATGGTTATTGGTGCAGAGTGTGAAATTTTAGCATGGTAACAGCCGTACGACCTGCTAATATCGGGCCGTATCTGATAATGATATCGGTCATGGTGCACTCCTACGTTTGATCATGAGATTTTTTTTTTATCATTTGTTTAATCTATTTTTCATGTTTTCACTAGCGATGCACCAATCCGATACCTGGATGGGATATCGGCTCCGATACTGATACTGGATCGGATATTGGATGAATGTGGCCGATCCAGTCTTTTCTGTTTTTATTAATATTGTAATAAATGTAGACTTTGTTATTTGTTAAAAGATAAAATTAAGTACAATTATATCTGCGTTCGTTTGTTACCTTTCTGTAAACAAGGCTAAATGTTTATGTGAAGCCTGATGCTTTCTCTCACATGGCAAGGAATGCAGTTTATTCATTCAAAAGTAGTATTGGACCTGGTATCGGTATCGGACTGGATCGGTGCATCCCTAGAGTTTTCACTGCAGCTGTTTAATAAATAAACCCTCTTGTAGAGACGCAGGAAAGTTTAAGGTGCATCCACACCAGGATAGTCCAGGACTCGGTCCAACTGGGGGGATTTCTGCAACATTTCCCACCTTTCTTTGCTTGGCTTTGCGTTCATACTGCAGTAACTGAAATGGACCAAACCGCCTCATTAAACCACCGTAGTTACAACAAATGCTTGCTAGGGGGCGACGCTCCCCGACACACCCACTGATCAATGATGAAGAAGAAGAAAACCAGACTCTAGCCGTGTGTCAAACCACACACGTGCTCGAGTGCACTGGAATTCAGTGTGTAGTGCGCACTGTGTACTTCGTCTGTAGTACACACTGTCGCTAAATGCTGACCCGAGTAGAGCACTGCACTAACAGGAAGTGACGGACTAGCATTGACCGCTAACGTGAGCTAACTCACTGAGCCGGTATAACCGCGACCTCAAACACACGACCAGATCATAACTGTCATCAGGGAGGGAACAGCTTGGTAGCTTCATATATGTTAGTAATTAAGTCTAAATAATTTAATAAACGTTACTTAAATCAGTACAGTACCGCCTCCGCTGCAGCAGGGGTCGCCACCACTTCGTTCACCGCTGTTATTCAGCTCTGAAAACAGTCCCGCCTCTTCCGCTACGTCAGCAAGATGGCGTCTGTTTCGTGCGAGTAGTGTGCTTCGTTCTGCACTGCATTGCTGACCAGCTTTAGAGCAACATCCGGGTATTTTCAGAGCACAGAATGTTAGTTGAAACCGCGCTTGCAAAAGTAGTGTACTACATAGTGCAGGTGTGCAGATTCAGGCAGACCCTGTGATTAAAGGCGCTATCGAAGATGTTTCAGCATTTCAGAAAAGCAGACTGTTAGCGAGTTTTTGAATAAAGCGCACGCGCAAGAGCAACCTGCTAGATTCACAGCTCCCTCCTCCGACCACAGAACGTGCACGAGCCTTTCCGGTGTTCAACAGACAGCAGCTACAGATTCTGCATCATGCCACAAACACAGTAACACAGATGTTGTCTGAGCGACGGTAACTGCTAGCAGACTGATGTTAGCTACGTGTTGGAAACGTCAGACGAGTGCACGCAGCTTCCGGGACGCAGACGTACTGTCGCCTAGGGCTGGGCGATATAGACCAAACATCATATTATGATATATTTGTTTTAGATAATGATATATACCGGTATTTTCACTCTAATTTGTCTGTAAGTTTAATTTCATATCAAACAGCTGTTTTTTAGTATTGAAACATGTTTAACTTTAAGGTATCGCTGCACTGCAGTGATGGAACTAAAACACTGGTTAGAAATGTTTGTTAAATAGAAATAATTCAAGATAGTTGGCTGAACATTTATGATTCTTTGTAGAAGTCTTGGGGAGGATCGTCTTCCAGACAGTTTAAATAATCAGGTGACATCTTTGTTGTCAGTCGAGGTGGAGCCGGGTCATTAGGCAAAAACAAAACAAAAACATTTGCACAACTAATATTGCGATATAACAATATATGTAAATACATCTCTCTCATGTAAATATATCACGATATCGGCCCTAGCAGCCAGTCAATCACTCTCATTGATCAGTCTCGCCAATAACCTGTTGAGTTGACCGTTAATCACTCTTACTACCATAGTAAAAGTGATTGACGAGCCAGTAGACGAATAAAAATTGTAAGGAATGCAGAGATGATTGGAGGAGTTTTTCAGCCCTGTCACTTTCACAGCTGATGTATAATAATATTTGTATATTTAAAGCTTTTAATTAATCAGTGTATGGTATAGTGAACCCAATTTTACTGAATATTGCCAAAATTGTTGAAAGAAACATCTTCTGTGACGCCTTTAAAGCGGAAATCTTTCTGCTTCTTCTTATTCCTCCATCTTCGTCTACACATTTTTCAGTAGGGGATTATCACGCTTACCGGAAGTTCCCGGATTTTGACACTTCCTCTTCCGGGCCATGTTAACGACAGCCGTTCCTGCTCTGTTATACTGTTTAAATCGGATAAACTCCAAACATATTTAAGTTTTCATTCCAGACTGAAGTGATACTGGATCAAAAACTGGATCAAAGCGATCGATTTGCCGCGGTGAAGGGCCGAACTTTATAATAAAACACACGTTTGTTTGTCGCCGGTGGGGCACAACACCGGCACTTCACAGCATGCTAGCATTAGCCAGCTAGCGTTTACTGACGTGCTTAACATTGTGCGTCTTAAAACACACAAACATCTGAAAATCGGGTCTGTACCTCCTCGTTTCCAGTGGAACAACTGGGGACTGCCAAGAAAAGGAGACGCTTTCAGATGCTTGTGTGTTTTCAGCCGCCCAAAGTTAGGCACGTCATCGAGCTGGCTAATGCTAACCTGCTAACACGACTGCGCAGACTGCCGGCTACAAACAAACGTGTGTCGTTTTATTATAAAGTTCGGTCCTTCACCGCGGCGAATCGGTCGTTTTGATCCACTTCTTCCTCAGCATCACTCAGTCTGGAATGAAAACTTGGCATTAGCGTTTATCAGATTTACAAAGTTTAACAGAGTAGTAGCTGACAAACTACTGTTAGCAGGTTAGCACTAGCCAGCTTGATGACGTGCCTAACTTTGTGCGGCTGAAAACACACAAGCATCTGAAAGCGTCTCCTTTCTTGGCAGTACCCAGTTGTTCCACTGGAAACGGGGGGGTACAGACCCGATTTTCAGATGTTTGTGTGTTTTAAGACACACAATGTTAAGCACGTCAGTAAATGCTAGCTGGCTAATGCTAGCATGCTGTGAAGTGCCGGTGTTGTGCCCCACCGGCGACAAACAAACGTGTGTTTTATTATAAAGTTCGGCCCTTCACCGCGGCAAATCGATCGCTTTGATCCAGATTTTGATCCAGTATCACTTCAGTCTGGAATGAAAACTTGAATATGTTTGGAGTTTATCCGATTTAAACAGTATAACAGAGCAGGAACGGCTGTCGTTAACATGGCCCGGAAGAGGAAGTGTCCAAATACCGGGAACTTCCGGTAAGCGTGATAATCCCCTATTGTTTATCACTGTTTCAAACTCGGCTTCTTTAGGGCTGGACGATTATGGAAAAAATTATAATCACAATTATTTTGACTGATTTTGAAATCACAATTAATACACATGATTATTCATTGATTTAAAAAAAAGTGTTTGAACCACCAAAACTCAACCTCAAATATAACTTTTGTAAAAAACAAACAAACACACAACCGGAAATGAATTAGAAACAAGTGAAGGAGTAAAATAAGAATAATATATTAAAATAATAGCAATAAACATGAATACTCAGTCTACATGCATTCCTGTTCTATCCTCCCTGCAGTTTGCTTCCTATAACTTCGTCTGTTCACTTCAGGATTAATCATTTTTCTTCGATTACAGTGTTTTTGTGATCGTGAGAAGGCAAAATTGAAATCACGATCAAAATTCGATTAACTGTCCAGCCCTTTGCTCCGATCTAACAGGGTGCCAACATGCTTTAACAAGTTAGATTTAAGACATTTTAAGACCACTTAGAACAGACTTTAATGCCCGTTTCATGGCCACACTGGCAGAAACACACATCCCTCTACATTTACAAAGATATATTTCTTAAAAACACTACCCATGTCTATCATCGGTATCTATTTGACATTTTCTTCCAAAAACTAAACAAGATGATGACGCAAACGTCAGGCTGACAGCTGATGGCTTCTTCTCTTCTTGATTGGCTAATATAAAGGCTCTGTCAAGATTTACTGGTTGGGAAAAACACGGGGATCTGTTGTTTTTTCTGTTTGTTTGTTGTGTTTTCTAAGAGATGAAAATCTGTTGGAGCGTAAGAGACTTCCATATGAAATTTAAGACCACAACTGTCAAATTTCTGGACTCTTTAAGGTATTAAATGCAGTATTGTAATTTTAAGACTTTTAAAACAGGATCCCTGTCTAAACCATCGATCCCACTTCCTTCTTCTTGGTTCCTTTATTGCGGTCAACAAACATCACTTGCATCAGGTCTGCTGGACAGTCCGATAGTCCGTTTGCAAGTGAACCCCGGCTTTCAGGCAGACCGGAGGCCGCTTCAATGCTGTTGGTGTTCAGACTGCACCAAACCAAGCGGACTATCCGTGGAAGCGGGCCACGCAGCCGGAGCGAATGCAGCCTGAGACTGAATTTCCTCCCTCAGCTGGATAAACTTTGGTTATGGATCATTTTTAACTTAAAACTGATCAGTTCTTCAATATTTTAGTGGATTTACTCCTTATTCTTAGATTTCTTTAAGCAGAAAGACTGAATATGTTGTCTTATAAGTGCTTCCTACAATAGCATGAACAGTACGACGTCTACGATGACTGAGCTTAAAAAAATCTTTAATTCTGTAACTGATTGATTTATTTTGAAACTAATAGCTTCCCAGCTTATTTTTTTCATCCATTATTAGACTTTAATTTATTTTAAGCGCTGGACAATTCAAACGAGGGTTTTAGTTTTTTGTTTTCTCTCGCTTTTAACCACTGATGTTTGTCCACCTCTGCTGCAAAGATCAGCAGAGTTCAACCTGCTGAATGTTTTTAGTGCTCCATCTAGTGAGCAGAAACCAGAAAAGCTCCTCAGCGTCAACCTCTCCAGCAAAAGCAGGATTCTAACTTCCATTTTTCTCTCATTTTATCTTCGTCACCATCGTTACGCGTACCTCTTTGGCCAGTTCTCCAGGTGTGGGCCAGTTCGTGATGTCACTGAAGTCGCTTGACTGTGAAAGAGAAACAGCAAGATCAGAGATGAAGGCAGAATCCCAGCATTCAAAGGTCGACCCCGTCGCCGAGAATCATATCAGCGTTTAACACGGCGTGGTCGGGCAGGCAAACAGCCGTCAGGTCCACCACCGTGGATGTCGTAAATCTGGACAAACTGATACGAGATCAGGGCTGAACACTCAGAGGGAGGAGGAAGATCTGCAGGAGGATGAAGGCAGAGATTTACATCACCGGACTTCCACTACGGGGCATGATGATGGCCTGGACCTGCTCTGGATCTGGATGCAGGACTGATTTTATGAAGGGGACGAAGTTTACTGATGCGAGCCGATGACACAATGTTTATGCTGCATTTCACCCAAAGCTTTAAAGATAGAAAGACAGCAAGATGCTGCGGGAGATGAACACTTACGCGTCTTATTATGTCATTATTAACAACATAGAATAAAATAAATAAAAATAATATAATAATAATAATAAATAATTATATTATTTATATATAATAATAAAAATCTAACTTTTTTTTTATATTATTGGTGAGAAATCTTTGATAGACAAAATACAGAAACATACTTCACATAACACCAGGTTTTTGTTTTAGGGGAAAAAAAGAGAGTAATAATGTTAAAAAATAAAGAAAAAAAAGTAAATAGATAAATCTGGATGAGTTGTTTTATTATCTTTAACTCTTTGCTATGGAGGACCAGAAGAGTCACTGAAAAAGCAATCCAGCATTTTGAAGATGATTAATTGATTGTGAAATAAAAATATAAAATTTCAAATAGGATTTCAAATCAAACAATTAATTCGTACAATAAGAAATCAAATTTCAAAAGCATTTTGTAATTTCACATTTTAAATTGAAATATAAAAGATTATTTGCATATTGTATTCATTAATTCATTATTAAATTCTGTCATTTGAAAAAGGACTTTTAAATTAAATTTGAAAAAGACATTTAAAACCTGTTTTAAAAAACATTTTAAAATTCTATTTTGAAAAGGATTTTAAAAACTTTTATGAAATAGCATCTTCAAATTCTTTTCATTTTCTTTTTTACGGAGGGACCAGGAGAGTCACTAAAAAGCAATACAGCATTTTGATGATGAGTTATTGATTGTAAAATAAAGATATACATTTTGAAATAGGATTTCAAATTAAACAATTCAATTATACAATAAGAAATCAAATTTCAAATGCATTTTTGTAAATTCACATTTTAAATTGAAATATAAAAGATTAATTGCATATTGTATTCATTAATTCATTATTAAATTCTGTTATTTGAAAAAGCATTTTCAAATTATATTTTGAAAAGAATTTTAAAATCTTTTTTGAAAAGCCTTTTAAAATTCTGTTTTGAAAAGAATTTTTAAATCTTTTTTTAAAAAGAGTCTTCACATTCTTTTCATTTTCTTTTTCCCCTCTCATTTTCAAATCCTTTTTGCAATCGCATTTCCTTAATCGTTTTCCCTCTCCATTTAGCGATTGCGTGACCCTTCTGGGCCCTGTGCAGAGTGAAAAGCAAAATAGAGCAATCCTCGCGCTCATCGAATGTAACCTGCTCTCTCATTGGTTGGACGGCCACACTTGCATCACGACAACTTGGCGGCCTGTGCTCGCGCCAATATTACTCCTGGAGCGTTGCCGCAGTCCCCTGCAGACACGGGGCACAGTGAGGTTACATACGTGTAATACAGCATACTGTTTTTCCAAGATGTCTAACCCGGCTTTACACCTGGTCCGTGACGTGAGCGCAGCGCAGCGGCTTTGCTGCGACTTCCTCGGCGCGAGCATACACCGTTCACTGTGCGGCCGCGCAGCGCACGCGCGAGTGCACCAGCTGTTGTTGATTGGTGACATCACGAAATCACGAGAGGGCTGCTAGATCGCCTGTGATTCTCATCCAAATGGTTAATTTTGTCCACATGTTCATGTGTCATGTTTCCTTATTTCACTGTAACCTTGTGGACACGGAGATGCTGTCATGTTCAGGTAGCTCAGCAGTTTAAAAGCTGCACGGTGGCTTTTGTTTAGGAAGTTACCGGATATTTTACACTGAACCTGTGTCTGACTTCCTGTCTGGTTCGATCTGAACGACTGAAATTGACGCAGTGTCGGCGCGTGGAGCGTCAAAAATAGAGCTGGTGCGTATCTGTAGCGCAGCGGCACGGCTTGCCGGAGCGACGACGGACCGCTCACGCGCTGCAGCGTGAGCAATATGTTTCACACCATTGATTACATGGGCGAGATCCGGTGCGCAGGGCGCGCCGCTGAGCTGCGCTCACGTCACGGACCAGGTGTAAAGCGGGGTTAGACATCTTGGAAAAACAGTATGCTGTATTACACGCAGTGGCGCAAAAAGTGGGTATGCAGCATATGCGGCGCATAGGGGCGCTGCGCTGAGGGGGGCGCCAAAGCGATGAGGGAAAAAATTATTTCAAGTATAGCCTACATTCTTCTTTGGGTAATAAGTGATATTATGATCGTTATTATTCACCAATAACAGAGGCACGTCACTTATCAGCGCCCCCCCCCCCGAGGTGCTCCAGTCCAGCACGTTACTTGTTGCCCCCCTCCTCCTCCTCTCCGTGCTCCATGGGCACTCGAGGCAGCTAGAAATGTTGAGAGTCACATGTGGCGCTAAAGAGGAGAGAAAACTTTCGGGCTCAGAATAGAAAGAGAAAGAGGGCGAAGGAGAAAGATGTTGCCGCAATGAAAACCAGCTTCTCCAATGGCTCAAAGACGGCAGAAATTAAGTAGTTTGTGCTTCTTGCAGCCTACAAGGTTAGCAAAACAATAGAAGTAAAACGGCAGGTTACTGTCGTCTTCTTGCAACTTGTGCTATGAGTGGGCTATTTACAATATAACATAACCCCCCCCCCCCAAAAAAAGCATAAACAAAGTTGTTTTGGTTATTTATTATTATTATTATTATTTCTCAGACAAGTATCAAATAACAGAAGAACATAAAATAGGCAAATGTGGAACTTGGGAGGAAGAATTACAGGAGCTTCATTAGTTCTTAGTAGTTTATTTTCTGATAAAGAAATGGCATAATTTTAATAATTATTTCATTCCACATTCTTTATTTAGTAGGAATTGGAATTATATTTTACTCTATTCTTAACCATGATAGTAGTTAAAGTTTATTTTAGGCACAATAAAGCATGTTGAATAACCTCTAGAAGCTATAGAGAATTATTTTTTTTTTAACTGAATTTTCTAATGACAAGCAGAGGTTTTAAATATATTTTTTTAAAATTAAAAGGCAACGTTGAGTAAACTTTAATATCATTTATGTATGCTGATGCAGATGTTCTTTTTTATATCAAAATTGTCCCCTACTTCTGTATAGCCTAACACTCAGAGTGTTTTGATGTATTAGATCAATCTAATTACCTTAGATGTAGTGTCCAATAACTTACATCCTTAGAATTAAAATAAAATTTCATATATTTTTATTGATTTAACACGAGTTTTAAACTGTACAAGTCCACTTTCATTGGTATGTGGTAAACCTTTATATATATATATATATATAACACTTATATATATATTATATATATATATATATATATGGCCGTATATATATTAAGGCTTCAAAAAATTAATCCTATTAATTACATTCCTTTTATCACTTCTAGAACAAATTTAGGATCAAAGGTGTCTCACCAGGAATTCTGCATTTATCTTTAGTAGACTAGACTACTGAAACTCTGTCCTTGCATGTCTCCCTAAAGTCCTTCAGATGGCGGCAGTTTAGTCCAGAATGTTGCTGGTACGGTCCTCACAGGCTGACTTCACAACTGTATTAATGTGAAGCTGAAAGAATGCTCCATTTAACAAAGTTCCTGTCATTTAGGTGTGAGGATGGAGAAGGAGAGAAAGAAGGGGAGAAGACTGATAAGAAAACAGGGGAAGGCAGCAGGTTGGTCTTATTTACTATTTTGTTGCTAAATAAATGCTGAATTGTAAACAGTTATTTAGTTTAAATTGTTGTTCACTGGCGGGGGGGGGGCGCACAATGACGTGTCTGCATACCCCTCAGCCGGTATGTAGTTGCGCCCCTGATTACACGTATGTAACCTCACTGTGCCCCGTGTCTGCAGGGGACTGCGGCAACGCTCCAGGAGCAATATTGGCGCGAGCACAGGCCGCCAAGTTGTCGTGATGCAAGTGTGGCCGTCTAACCAATGAGAGAGCAGGTTACATTCGATGAGCGCGAGGATTGCTCTATTTTGCTTTTCACTCTGCACAGGGCCCAGAAGGGTCACGCAATCGCTAAATGGAGAGGGAAAACGATTAAGGAAATGCGATTGCAAAAAGGATTTGAAAATGAGAGGGGAAAAAGAAAATGAAAAGAATGTGAAGACTCTTTTAAAAAAAGATTTAAAATTCTTTTCAAAACAGAATTTTAAAAGGCTTTTCAAAAAAGATTTTAAAATTCTTTTTAAAATATAATTTGAAAATGCTTTTTCAAATAACAGAATTTAATAATGAATTAATGAATACAATATGCAATAATCTTTTATATTTCAATTTAAATGTGAATTTACAAAAATGCATTTGAAATTTGATTTCTTATTTATAACTGAATTTTTAATTTAAAATCCTAAATTTAAAATGTATATCTTTATTTTACAATCAATAACTCATCATCAAAATGCTGTATTGCTTTTTTAGTGACTCTCCTGGTCCCTCCTAAAAAGAAAATGAAAAGAATTTGAAGATGCTATTTCATAAAAGTTTTTAAAATCCTTTTCAAAATAGAATTTTAAAATGTTTTTTAAAACAGGTTTTAAATGTCTTTTTCAAATTTAATTTAAAAGTCCTTTTTCAAATGACAGAATTTAATAATGAATTAATGAATACAATATGCAAATAATCTTTTATATTTCAATTTAAAATGTGAAATTACAAAATGCTTTTAATTTGATTTCTTATTGTACAAATTAATTGTTTGATTT
Organism: Atherinomorus stipes; assembly: GCA_023101725.1. NCBI lineage: Eukaryota > Metazoa > Chordata > Actinopteri > Atheriniformes > Atherinidae > Atherinomorus > Atherinomorus stipes. Next base: position 93,011 of record JALJCO010005483.1, on the reverse strand, counting down.
GAAATCCTATTTGAAATTTTATATTTTTATTTCACAATTAATTAATCATCTTCAAAATGCTGGATTGCTTTTTCAGTGACTCTTCTGGTCCTCCATACTTTGCAGCCTGGCATCACACATTCAGTAAAAACCACTTCAGACCTTTTATTCACTCACATTATTTGTATGTGTATTTGTTATATTTGTTGCTATTTATTTAACATTTAATTGCATCTTATTTTATTCTATTTCTTTTTGTCATTTTTAATTTTGTTTTGATATAGCTGTGCATAAACTGAGGCGTTCAGCCTCACTGGCCCTTAAAAGGGCTGAAAAATGAAGACAATCTACGATGGGGGAAAATAGCAAAACAAGGCAATGGTGATTATTTTCAACTCCGATGTTCATGAGACAGAAGTGCGTTTAGAGCAAAACTTAGAAATGATTTTTCATCTCTTTGGGGCTAAATACATGAAAAACAGATACAGTCGTCCTCAAAACTCTTCATACCCTAAAGAAACTAATAATAAATAATAAAAATTTACAAAATTATATTCTAATGAAACACAATACTGCTTTTGAATTTTGGTTGTAAACAATAATCTAATTTTTTTTTTTTTTTTAAACTGTCCTGCACACATTAGCATCTTTCTCATGAACATGGACCAACATACCTGTCAGCAGATGCAGACGTCTGATTGGACGTCACAGAAAACACCTGATTGCAGTGATTGTCTCAAAGTGTTGCTCAACAACATTTTAGCTTCAGAGCCCCATCATGGTTTTTACTTGTTTTATTTTTTGTGCGTTTGTTTTTCATAATTCTTTTGAACCACAGTTAAAAACAAAAATCAATGTAATAATTTTATAGAATTTTTATTTATTATTACTTTTGTCAATTTCATTTTATTTCACTGACAGATGATTTTTTTCCGTCTATAATTGGAGGGTTGGAATAATTTTGAGGAACACTGTAAAGAAATAAGTTAGCATGGTGATATCTTCATTCAAATTCCACATTTCTGCTCCGTTTTATTTTTATTATTTACTCAGACACAGTAACAAACAACATTTGTGACACCGGGAATGTTTTCTCTCACATCCCTGAATGCCTTTTGACAAAAGAACATGATTAATATGAACCTTATTATTGTGAAGAAATTCTTCCTTCACTTTAGGTTTCTGTCCATTAAGCTGCTTTTCCCTGAAAATATGGCCAAAGATCAAAGTCTAAAAGCTGAAGAAGACTAATGGAAACGTTATATTTTCAAATGCACTTTACTTTTATAAAATCCCCAAAAAGAAAAGGCAGAGAGTAATTTTGTACCAGTATTTTAGTTGTTCAAAAACATCATTTTTTCTTCATCTGGGTCTAAGGACATTTTTATCAGGTTCATATTGCTGTCATAAAATAAACACACATTTTAATCCGTTCATGTAAATTACTTATATAATTAATCATCAAGTATTACTTGATAATTGTGACCATCCAGCTAATTACTAGAAAAAGAAATTTGAAAAACGTGTCTTTTTTATCAGGGTTCTTGCAGGTTTCAACAAGTTAAATTTAAGACCTTTTAAAAGACCTTTATGAATTAAATTTAAGACCAACATGATGCATTACCAGAAACATTTAAATGATCTCAGAAATTCAGAACCTTTTTTTAAAAAAATTAATTTTGTAAATAAAAATGTCCTTGCATTGAAAAAGAGAAATGATTCAGTACTCGAGCTGATATCAAACCTGCACCTTCTTAACCAAAGTAACTTACCCATCATAACACTGATATCTGTGTGTATCCGGCCGTAACGCTGAGGCTGTCAGACATGATGAGATTTTTAAAAGAAACTAACAGAGAGAAAACTTTAAAGCATAAAAACAAGTAGTTGTTTTTATAAGTAGTGGTATTTTTTAGTAGAAAGACTGACAGAACAAACTTCTGATTCCTGCGATTTATTCAGAATATTACGTGGCCAATACTTCTTGGGATTAATAAAAGTAAAAAATTAAGACAAGTCTAAGTCAAATTTAAGACCTTGGATGAAAAGCTGGCTGTTTTAAGACATTTTAAGACCTTAAACTTTAGAATTTCAGACATTTTTAGACTTTTTATGACTCTGCAAGAACCCTATTTTATTTAATTGTATGTTTGTGCCTTGAAACTTCATGTCTGTTAAACTAAGATTACATTAATTTAATGTATGAAAGGAACTATTAATGACTTGGCTGAATTTGTAGGTTTATCTACAGTTCAAATGTCATTTGGAGTTGAATAAAAATGCATTGTAGAGCAAAAATATTTGAATTCACATTAAGTTGTGTTCTTCTCTTCTACTTAATTCTGAATTATTGATATCCAATTTTATATAAATGAAGGGGTAATACCTCATATAAGCCCCAGTCTGGTGATTTTGTGTGTCCCTTCTGTGATGATAAAAATCAACATTTCAGCTGTTTAATGGCTGAAAATGAAACAGTTGTGTTTTTCCTCAAATGTCTGCCATGATTGATGATGAAAAATACCAACACTGGGTCACCAAAGTACTAAAACCCCTCTGAATGTAACCAGTTTAACACCAGTCACGTTGGTGTCGCGCCGCGTTTATGTAGATAAACTGACAACCACATAAGGAACATAAATAACCAGTAGAATTAAAGATAAACAGCGAGGATGCGCTGTTGAATCAACACGTCCCGTTTCTAAATCATCATCACCCTCCCGAGTGTAATAAGCTGTATTTACCTACATGAAGACATTTTTATTTTTCACCCTCCTGCAAACAAGCTTTGAAGAACTGTGCTGGAAAAACTGGTCGGGAAAACAAACAAAATAGCAGCTCAAACCAGCTGACATGGACACAGATGTGGATTTCCCACTGCACACGGTGAAAAGTGAACATGTGCAGAACCACGTCAGTTTCTACAATACAAGCAGACATGTGGTCATTGTTTATCACTTCTATGGGGTTTTTCTCAGGATATATTAACCTTGTGACATTTCTTTGTTTGTAAAAGACTGCAGGAGCTTTTAAAAAGCAAAAAGATGAAAATAAAAATTACCTTGCTGGATTTTCTTGTTCTTGGCTTGCTGGCTCGGACGACTTTCAGCGCATTTTGTTGATCTGCAGACACAAAATCAATAAATAAAAGTGACATAATCATATGTGACGGGCAGCAGAGGCCAAAATCCAACAAAGGAGACGGATTCAGGAGTCAGGACTCAATAAAGAGCAGCAAGCAGCCCGCCAGCTTAGAGAACGGTTGCTCAATGCAGTTAAAAAGTCAAGTCATTACTCTTGCATGCTCTGCTGTGTTTGGGCAGCATTGGGAGTTTCTGTCAGTACAGAATGAAAAACAATACTCCCCCTCCAGGGACTTAATGACTGAACTGGTGGAGGGTGTTTTGTGTAGAACCAGCGGCGGTATGCGGCCGAGTCTCCGCAGGCTGGGAGTGGCCCGCGGCAGCCTGGCAGTCCCTATCGCTCAGCAGAGGACGGCTGGATTGATAAGACACGCAGGGCCGAGGTGTCCACATGAATGGGTGTATGCCTGAGCGGCTCTGCAGACATCCACCCACAGAGCTGGTTGTACAGTAACCCTGTAAAATGATGCCTGTGCCAGAGTTGTGCACTTCAAATATAGCTCCCCCTCAGTGGCCGTGCGCTCTGACACACATTCAGAACGCACATTTAGCTGAGCGGTGTGAATTCAACACATAAGGCTGCTGTCTCCTTAAAAATCGACAAGAAATATGTGATCAGAATCAGTTAAGCGCGGTTTCGTGTTGAAACTGAAACTATAAGCTTGATTTAAGTGAATTTAGTGGTCACGTAAACAAAAATCTACTCAAATTGAAAAGAAAACGCTTCACATATCTTAAAAATAACATCCTATTTGTGGTCACTAGGGATGGGCATATGTGTGCGATATACCATCAAGGAAAATCACCATGGTTTTAATTTGTCATCTCACAATAAAAACAATAAATTCAATTTGTCAACTTGTATTTGCAATTGAACTACTTTGTGATTTTTGCACTGTTTGAATAAATGTTGAATTTGCTCTCATATTTCAGACTTGTATGTTTGGTGTTACTACACTTTTGCAGTACAGGTGTACTACTTCAACTTAATTGATGTAGTTAAGTGGCTTCTAGTATTATTATGTGGCTCTCAAGACAGAATGCAGTGATAGATTTAAAATAAAAGATTAGGCTGATATTGTTTTTATTATTATTATCATTATTATTATTAATGTGTCACTTATCGTTGCCTTAGTAAAAATGATCATGATACTTTTTTCAGTCCATATCTTCCAGCCACAAATTTCCCTGATCTCATATTTAGAATCACAAATGTCAGAGACTGAAGGAGGGCTGCCAGGAGAGCAGCGCTCAACATTTACATCAAACACCAGCAGCACTGATGGGTAGGAATAAAAAAAAAAAATACAGATTCTTTAGGGCCGATACCGAAGTTTTCATATCAGCTTCAGCTGATACAACCTGCTGATACTTGGGGCCGATATTGACTCCCAAATTAGTATAATGAAGGATACAATGAAAAGTCATTTTAAAACTCTTTCAATATACAAAAGAACAAAGCACTTCAAAAATAAATATTAAATAGGAACATTAAACTTGTAATACATACATTATATATATATATATATATATATATATATATATATATATATAAGTCTGTAAATTATGCAGGAAAAAAACGCAAATTAGCCAAAAATATTGGCAAACCGATAAATCGGTCCATCTTTACTTATGGGGGGTTCTAAGAGCAAAAACAAATATATAAAGTCTAAAAGTGATGCCACATCGCGCTTGGATATCAGTAACCTGTTGAAATATGCTCGAACTCTCAAAAACCTTAAAGCAGAACCAGAAAAGAAGTTTTGTTTTTATTCTTATTTTCCACTTTTACGTCACAGTTATTCACAAACATCTAAGAATGACAAACAGAAACAAAACTCTAGTTTCCAACTTCTCAAAATCTAAAGATGCAAACTATTAAGTTAAAGGTATTCTGTCATTACCAAGGTGACTAAATTCCCCCCCGGCTGCCCTTTTTTCTCTCTCTATGAACATGTGCATACAGTATAGAAACTTTGGACAAACTTTCACACAAGTTAAACTTGCAGAGAAATTCAGATTGTGCTACTTGCCAACAATCTTGATGTATTTGTAAATAACTAACTGGAAGATCATAAAATGATAAAACATGATTGGTATTAATCTAAACAGCATTATGAGGGTTAGTTTACAACCCTAACCCAGCTTATCTTTTCACCTGCTTAATCACCTTGTTCACATACGTGTGCTTTCACTTGTGACAGCAGGAGCAGGCTGGTGGGAGGAACTGCAGGCAGAGAGGCCATTGGACATGCAAAACGTGCCTTTACAGCAGCAGCAGCAGCAGCTAGCCGCACTCTCTTAGCATTTTCACCGCTAAGCCAAGCCTGCAGCGCAAACTTGAGGCTGGCTTCGGCTCAGAAAGAGCCTCTCCTTGATTTCATTGCACCCACACTCGCTCCTGCCCTTTGTCACCGGCATTTGCAGCAAGGGATAAGCAGCAGAGATAGCTGCTGGTAGCTAAAGAAGTAGCAGTTGTCAGCAATCAACACGTGGTGCTCAGGAGCAATCCGAGCACAGGGGGGGGATGGGGGCAAATGTGCCACCAACAGCACCTCTAGCCCAGGCTGACATTTCACTAAATGCACTTTATTTAACTATCACTGGACCCAGATGAGGTCTGGCAGGCCATCGCAGCAGGTTTCCTGGTGCTGTCAAAGCTGCAACATGACCAGTAGCTGCTGCTGCTGCTGCTGCTGGGGGGTGGGTGGGGGGGCTGCCTGCTCGCACCATATTGTTAAGTTTCATCCGTCTAAATAAGCCAGGACATGTAAAAGCACTTCACCTTTCTCCTGGGAGCTGGAAGTGATGCTGTTGACCGGCACCCTGCCCGTGGTCCTCTTCGTCCAGGGGTTGACTTTGGGCGGCGGAGCCTCAACAACTTTCTTCTTCACCGTCTCGACAGCCGAGTCAGCATTGCTGCTCCGCTCGTTCTCTTTATCGTTCTCTTTGCACTTCTTGTGCGTGTCTGTCGGGCTCCTGGTCGACTCGGATTTGTGGCCGTCCAGCTGCTTTTCCAAGCCTTTCAGCCCCTGGTCGTCTTCTGCGTGCAGGTGAGCCCCTTCTGGCTTGTTTTGGTGCTTCTCCGGCACTCCGCTGCCGCTGCTGGCCGCTGTCAAACCCGAGTCAACCGGACTACGCTCAACCTCAGTGGACATCCTGCTAATTCTCTAACGGTGTTAAATCCAGTGTGGATTCTTGGTCCTGGCTTGCTTATCCCAGGAAAAAGTCGCCAAAAGCTCAGGGGATGACCACATCCACAACTCGAGGTAAACAAATTTTGGGCTGGACCTCGCTAGCCACCTAGCCTAGTAGCTCCCGCAGCTAACTGCTAGCTAGCTAGGGACCATGCAGAAGCCAGCGAGCCCGACTTAAATGTCGTTTTCCGCCTTGTTTGACTGTTTCATATCAACGAATAGTTACCTCCGAGTTAGCAGTTAGCTGCCATTAAAACCAAACTCACTGATTCGGTACTCCTGCGAGTCTTAATAACTTTTTTTCTTTTTAAAAAAAGTACTACAGCGACCTCCTCTATGTGTCTCTGGTTTCAACTCCACGCTACCAGCCAGGAGCTCGTGCAGCCTGCTGCCCTCATGCTGTAAACAGTGACTCTGCCGCCCCCAGCGGCCACTCCGAAGTACTGCACAGGCACAAATAACTGGTGTCACCATGAAACTTTCCTGCTTTACTCCTCACATCAGGGCTGTCATGTTTCATATCACAAGTTTTCTGAAAGTTTATGTTTAAATATGCAAATGAGGTGTTATATAGCCAAAAATGCGCTCATTTGCATACATTTCTAGGGAAAAGAAAAATCAAAACGCAAGATTAAACCAGGTTCAAAGTTTCTTCTGAGTTTTGTTCACATATTAAAGTCAAAAGTTTTTACAGAGGGGATTTTGGATATCTCTATAGATCATTTCACAATTGAGAATCTACTGTCATCAACCAGAAAAAACGAATTTTTTGGCATATTTTTGGGATGAAATGTTCTATAAATCAGGCTGCGAATGAGATATAAAAAAATCCTTCTGTAAAAACAGGAGCAAAACTTGAAAGTTTGGTTTCTGTAAGTGCTCCTGAAGTGGAGATGTTTTACCCAGAGTAACAGCCTTTAAAGTTTTGGATTGTAAAATTCTCCACATTTTTGTTGTAAAACACAATTTACAGACATCAGATCCAATCAGATTCGTGAGCTGTATTTATCAAGTTTGGTTGAGATGACATGGTTCAGGAAAAAGAGACATTTCCAGCAATGAAACCATGGTGCTGCGCTCCGTTTAAAACACCAACTTTAGCTGCATGTTGAGGAGATTTGGGAGCATCAGACAAAGAATCAGGAAAAAAACTCCTAAATGTTTATTTTGATGGTTTTTTTTTTACTCTAGTCTGAAAGAAAACATGTTGAAGGAGGGGAAAAAACAATCTCAAAATTAACCAGGTGATGAAAAAACTGGGTACCTGCGTGCCCCCCCAGGGTCTGCAGGAGTTATGAGATTTATGGCTCTTTGCAGGGAACTCTTTATTAAGAACCATTCAAAAGACCGGCTCGTCCTTATTTTTTGTTCATTATTTTACTATTCTATCAACAGTTAGTAATCTTTATCAGGTAAATAATCCCTGGAGATGCACTGATCCAGTTTTTTTATAATCCGGTCTGATACCGATACCTGCTGAGCGTATCAGCCGATACTGGTTCTGTTGAATGAATGAACTGTGCACCTTGTCATGTGAGTGAAGGCATCAGGTTTGGTGTAAACGTTAAATAAATATTAGGCCTGTTACAAACGATTATTTTGATAATTGATCAGTCACAGATTATTTTGTCGATTAGTAGACTAATCGGATCATATGAAAATGGCAGCATATCGTTCATTATTATATACATATATATATATATATATATATATATATATACTATATGTATATATATATATATGCGTTCAAAACAACATGGCTTCCATTCTTATCGCATTTTAACTTAACAGTTGTCGGACTTTCTCATTTCTCCTTCTCATCCTTTTAAAAAAATTAATAATTTATTTATAACCTTTCTTCCTAAATTAATATTATTGCTTATTATTATCATTATTTTTATTTATGACTGTAAACAAGGTACATTCCCTGTTAATTTTTTCCTGTTTTTTGTTGTTGTTTTTTGTTTGTTTGTTTTTTTGCTACAGGAATAGCGTTTGACAGCTTCTAACTTTTTTTTCTCCCAATTTTGTACATGTTCTGTTTTTTTGTTTGTTTGTTTGTTTGTTTGTCTCTCTTATGAGTTGCCTGCTGACAGTCCATGCACAACACATGGCTTTGTTTACTTTGTTTAGTATTGTGAGTTCTATTTTGTGTATATTTCAGGTGTATAAATAAAGGTTAAATTTAAAAAAAAATCTACAAGCTTTGTAAAAGATGTGATGCTGGTTTGAAGGCAGTGACACTAAACATCGATGTGATTTAGATTTTATTTGGTTTCTTTCCAGTTTAATAGATACAAATAAACAATCATTATTTACATTTGTTAAAGCATTCTTAGTGCCACGATTAATCGATTAATCGATTAATCGGCTAATCTGAATGTGGAGCGGAAATGGAGACTCATCAACGTTTCTCCATCTTCTTTTTTCTTACTGGTTTTAGGTATTAGGGCTGCCACAAACGGTTATTTTGATCATCGATAATCAATTATTTTGTTGATTAGTCAACTAATCGGATCATATGAAAATTAGTCGATTAATCGACTAATTGTCGACTATAAAATAATCTACAACTAGTTGAATGATCGCCTGATCGCATATGTTTTTCAGCTTTGAATTGCCGCTCTGTCTTCCACTTTGTCCGTCTGTCTTTGACGCGTGTCGTCGTTTCCATCAGAGTCAAGTTTTCTTCAACCGTTTATTGACATAAACAAACACAAACACTACCAGTCAAAAGTTTGGACACGTTTTTCCATGAGACTGAATGAGAAAGTGTCCAAACTTTTGACTGGTTCTGTAAATACGCTACAATTTTCCTATGATCTGATTGGTCGACCAATCAACAATATAATCAATTATCAAAATACTTGTTTGTGGCAGTCCTACCAACATGGCCGTTTAACCACCACAGCCTACCTGAGTGTTGCTGCTGACCATGTCCATCCCTTTATGACCACAGTGGAGGAGCAGGATGATGATGTCACAGAGATGACATCATGTCCACCTGCTTTCTGGAACATGACCGTGAGGTCACTGGACTCCAATGTTCTCCACAGTCACAGATCTCAGTCCAGCAGAGCGGCGTTGTAATCAATACATTACCCTGATTAAGATACATTAATGTTCACTGGTGGGTTTTTAAATCCTTTTGTTCTTAAATGTTATTTTTATTTTTAATGTTTGTTTATATGTTAAATATCTGTTTTTATTATGATTTTGTCTCAAGCACTCTGGTTGTTTTTTAAACGTGCTTTACAAATAAATTTGATTTGATTTGAATAATTCTTGTCATAATTGAAATAAGCTTTTTGATGTCCGGTTATTGATGTGTAAAGGTGAAATCACAGGCCCTGAAACAACCATTAGATTGAACACACATGGAGTCAGAGAAAGAAACGACACAGAAGATAAAAATGAGTCAAAGCTTTCAAACATGAGCACTTTTTACGGTGTATGTTGTTTTTCCGCATCCGTGTGTCCAATCAGACGATCCGACTCTGGGACTGAGCGTTTGGCTAAACTTGTGACATCATCGACCCTGCAGCTGGCATCCTCACCAACCCATGGGGGGGGGGGGGGGGGGGCGCTAAAGGTCACCAGAGCACCATGTCTTCAAAGGTTTTCTATGTGCTGAATGATACCAGGCTGGCTGGAACAGTTAAAGTTGGCGTGAGGATGAGGACATCACCCTCTCCTGTAGCACAGAGATGTCACATGCAGTTTCTGGACCTGCAGGATGAAACGAGGCTCGTGCAGCTCCGACATCAGCTGGCTGCTGTCAGGAAACCGTCTCTCTGCACAGTAGAGCCAGTAAGCAGCTGCAGAGTCCTGAATCCAACATGATGCAATGAAAAGATGCTGCTGAGGCTTAAACCGTGGCACTGTGGGTGTGTAGGTACGCTTGGATTTGTGCAAACATTTGTTCGTTGCCTCATCGTTCACCCAGAACGTCCGACCGTGCACTTTTATCCAGTTCAACTGCTTCCAGTTTTTTCAGCTAATTTATTTTTGTTTATTAATTCATTTAATCAATTTGTTTTCATTTATTTACTGTAATTTATGTATTTTATCATTTCTTTTTACATATTCATTTGATTTTTTTGATGTTCTATCTACAGCTGTGTGAAAAAGTGATCTTCCCCTAAACCTAATAACTGGTTGTTCCACCTTAGCAGCAACAACTGCATCAAGCGTTTGTGATAACTGGCAGTGAGTCTTCTACAGCGCTGTGGAGGAATTTTGTTCCACTCATCTTTGCAGAATTGTTGTAATTCAGCCACATTGGAGGCTTTTCCAGCATGAACCGCCTTTTTAAGGTCATGCCACAGCATCTCAATGGGATTCAGGTGGGGGCTTTGACTAGGCCACTCCAAAGTCTTCATGTTGTTGTTCTTAAGCCATTCAGAGGTGGACTTGCTGGTGTGTTCTGGATCATTGTTCTGCTGCAGAACCCAAGTGCGCTTCAGCTTGAGGTCACCAACAGATGGCCGGACATTCTCCTTCAGGATTTTTTGGTAGAAGCAGAATTCATGGTTCCATTTACCACAGCAAGTCTTCCAGGTCCTGAAGCAGCAAAACAGTCCAGACCATCACACTACCACCACCATGTTTTACTGTTGCTATGATGTTCCTTTTCTGAAATGCCGTGTTACTTTTACGCCAGATGTAATGGGACCTCCTCCTTCCAGAAAGTTCCACTTTTGTCTCGTCAGTCCACAGAGTATTTTCCCAAAAGTCTTGGGGATCATCAAGATGCTTTCTGGCTAAACTGAGACGAGCCTTTATGTTCTTTTTGCTCAGCAGTGGTTTTGGTCTTGGAACTCTGCCATGCAGCCATTTTTGCCCCCCAGTCTCTTTCTGATGGGGGAGTCATGAACACTGACCTTCATTGAGGCAAGTGAGGCCTGCAGTTCTTGGATGTTGTTCTGGGCTCTTTTGTGACCTCTTGGATGAGTCGTCGCTGTGCTCTTGGGGTCATTTTGGTCGGCCGGCCCCTCCTGGGAAGGTTCACCACTGTTCCATGTTTTCACCATTTGTGGATAATGGCTCTCACTGTGGTTCTCTGGAGTCCCAAAGCTTTAGAAAGGGCTTTGGAACCTTTTTCAGACTGATAGATCTCAATGACTTTGTTTCTCATTTGTTCCTGAATTTCTTTGGATGGCAGCATGATGTCTGGCTTTGGAGGATCTTTTGGTCTACTTCACTTTGTCAGGCAGGTCCTATTTAAGTGATTTCTGATGGAGAACAGGTGTGGCAGTAATCTGGCCTGGATGTGGAGAGAGACATTGAACTCTGCTTTCCAAAGATGTGATAAACCAGTTAATTTATGTTTTAACAGGGGGGGCAATCACTTTTTCACACAGGACCATGGAGGTCTGGACCCCCCTCTAATAAAAAATCTTCATTTAAAAACTGCATTTTCTGTTTACTTGTGTTATCTTTGTCTCACTTTAAATTTGTTTGATGATCTGAAACATTTAAATGTGACAAACATGCAAAAAATAAGAAATCAGGAAGGAGGAAAAAACTTTTTCACACAGCTCTATCTATCTATCTATCTATCTATCTATCTATCTATCTATCTATCTATCTATCTATCTATCTATCTATCTATCTATCTATCTATCTATTATCTATCTATTATCTCTCTCTCTCTCTCTCTCCCTCTCTCTCTCTCTCTCTCTCTCTCTCTGAGGCAGACCTTTCTGAGTGGATGAGAGACTGATGGAAAACTGGCATGTTACGTTCGCCAGAGTTTTGCTTGTTGTGTAAAATGGAAAACTATCAGGACAGTTTACAGATATTGTCAAATTGTTCTGTTTGATTTGAAGCTATTGCTTTGTTATAATATGTGAATATTATAATATGTGAATGCAGTGGAGGCCGTTCAATTTGCTTTCTTATCCACTCTCATGTAAAATAAAATGCTTCAACTGATGACGGAATAAATAAACGTCTTTACAGGACGGAGTGCTGCTGATTTTTAAAAACCAAGTTTCAGAGGAAGCCTTTCTGATATAAAGCTGTGCTGAGTTCCAGTTGAAAATAAGAAAAGATATTTAAACCGGTACAAATTTCATTTATTCCACTATCCGTTACTCTGTTGAACTCGTTAGTAGAGGGTTTCTGTAACGGAATACCATGTAGACTATATGTATGCACTTTATGACTGCTGTCAGCACTTGTGTGTTATGCACTTTCGTATTTCATTTTTCTGTTATGTGTTATGCAGCAGCCTGTATGTCCGATAAAGTAATCTGGAATCTTGAATCTTTTGAGCAAAAGCTCAGTTTATCATTATTTACTGTAAACTTGACACACACACGTTGCATAAACTGAAATGTAAAAAAAAAAGTATTTCCATTAAATTTAAACAAAACAAAAAGATAAAAGTTGTTATTTGCTGAGGTTGTTGAATAAGTTTGATATTTTTCCTCAAAACTCAGTGCAGTGATTGAACTCCATGGGTCGTGTTTGTTGATGAGAGTATAGTTGTGCTCAAAATCATTTCTACCCTCCAATTAGTAAAAAAAAAAAAAGGCTAAATTCACAATAATAATTCAAATAACAAGAAGCGAAAGAAACTAATAATAAACAAAAATGTAGATAATTATAATTTAGTGAAATAGAATATTGCTTTTAAATTGTGGTAGAAAATGATCATTAAAAAAAAAAAAAGTGGTCCAGACACATTAGAGCACCTCTCCTGTGAAATGTGGACCAACATACCTGTCAACAGGTGTAAAAGTCTTTTTGCACATTAGAGAAAACACCTGATTGTCTCAGAATAGCTCAATAACATTTTTTCTTCAGAGCCCCACCATGCCTCTTGGCTTCTTTTATTTTTGTGTGTTTATTTTTAATATTTCTTTCAAAGCACAATTAAAAATCAATGTCATAATTTTCATAGAATTTTTATTTATTTTTTACTTTTGTCAATTTCCACTTATTTCACTGACGGCTGATTTTTTCCCCTTATTTAATTGGACGGTATGAATAATTTTGAGGACGAGTGTATTTATGTTAGAAGAACAAGCAGCAGCTACTAGTCATGAATAATAAAAATGCCGTTTGTAAAGGGTCAGTCATGTTGTTAAGATAAAAAAAAAATCCTCTAACCATTATTTTAACATTTCCAACACTAACCAAGGGAAATTGTTGTGGAAACATGACCAAGAAGTGACCAATTTAAAAAGAATGTATTTTAGCCCTAAACATGATCTTTTTCTGAACAGTGTTGCATAAAAACAACAATCTGGCATTAAGCATAAATGATGAGACACTCAGATTTCCCTCCTGCAACTTGCTGGATCTGAACTCCGTTATTGGTCATTTTTAAGAGTATAGATAAATAACTTTTATTGACCTGGATGTGTCCCAGTGTCACAAGTCATGATTTGTGATGTCATGCAAGCTAAAACAGTGAAACAAGATGACTAAGCAAAGTCTTTTCTTTAGAAATGCTGCAAAAGCTGCTGAAAACCAGGCAAAATACAGAACACTACAAAACACAGTGATCAAACAATGAAGGGTCATCTTTACTTCTTTCTTTTTAAAAGATTCTGGGTTATTTTAATCTTCATTTATAAAGATTTAATTTCTGAGAAAATTATTTTAATATTAGTTACAATGACAAGTAGAGTAAGTCTGCTGAACTTTTACTGTAAAGTTTATTGCTCATAAGTTTGGTCAGAATGAAAAAATTTAAACTTATTTGATGAACAATGGGATTCTGTAGAGTTTTTTTTTATTCTTAATTTCTTCTTATCATGAAGGAGTGCATGTCAGAGGGTCCGTGTTGGGGTCAGATGGGGTTTGACCTCTTTTTTTTTTTTTCTCCCATAGTTTTCTTCTAGCTGAAGGTAAACAAATGGCCGCAGCGTCGATTCACGGTACAAACATGAAAAATGTGACCAAGCCGCGCGGATTAAAGCGGGGAAAATGCCTGGACAGATGAGGAAATACAATGTACGGTTCCCTCCTGTAAGTAAAAACTTCATTCTGGAAAGTTAAAGCAGTTAATGGTAAAATAAAGCGCGGCAGAGCTAGCTCAGATAGCAGGGTGTGATTAGCAACTGCGGCGTTGACTGACTGTCGGAAATCTCAGGTGCAGGTGTCTCGCTGACAAAATGCTACCGCAAAGTTTCCCAACTCTAAATGGCAGCTGCTAGTCTGTAAAACATCAATTTCTTTACTCATTAATATAAATATGGATGCTCTTTTTTAAAAATATTCCAGGCTGTATTTTCACTAAATAAAAAAAAAATGAATCGTTCATCAAAAAAGTTGTACATTGTTTGTGAAATGTTCTTGTTTCACAGAGTCGCATTAAGAAAATCATGCAGAAGGACACAGAGGTGGGGAGGATTGCGATGGCGGTTCCTGTCATCATCTGTATCCTTCATGTGCCCAAAATGAGTCAAAAACTTTTGGTATAATTTAATGTCAACGGTCCTTTAATGCAGCATCGTCTGCAAGCGTCCCTGAGCATGCTGGGAGTTGTAGTTTGAATGTGAATCAGGCTGAATCACGACCAACGCACACAATTTAACAACAAAATTATAGAAATATCATCAGGTTGAACTTTGTGTTCTTATTTCTTTATACTTAATTATTAAAATTGAGCTACATGCTGTCATTGCAGCTAATAATTTGATATAATTTTATCTAATCTGTAAACATTATCTTTCAAATTTAGTTTCCGCTGCAGAATTTCTGGATTTGGAAAATAAAATTTGTTCATTTGTGTTCAATACATAGTCTCGTTAAAAAGAGGATTTTTTTCTTCTGAAAAATAAACCAAAAAATGCTGAAAATCACACCAGAGTGCATTTCTCCCGGTGTTAGTGTCAAATCAAAGCTGTTTTTGCATCTAGTTGAAATGAAAATCACAGAGTTGTTGTTTCCTAAACCTGTGTGGTCAGCTCGGGTGTTGGAGATGTTCCTGAAGTCTCTGCTCACCAAAACCTGTCTGATAACACAGTCAAAGTTCAGCAGTGTCATATCTGTGGCTCACATGTAAGTACAGCATGTTCCACCCCCCAGCTGCCGCTGCTGGCTGAGCTCAGGCGTGTAACACTGCTGGACATGAACTGACCCAACATGCTGCGTGCATGCGTAAATGCTGGCAAATAACAGCATGACGTCTTTATTTTGCACGACGTAGGAAGCAGTGCATCGAGTCAGAGAAGCTCTTCCATTTCCTCAAAGACCTGGCAGAGGGAGCCACGTCTACGGCAACCCAGAGGGACAGTCGAGGCATGAGCGTGTGGCCTCTGTACAGGTAGAAACTGGGATGCTCAGTTTTCACAACTTTGGTTTGAAGATTGCTTCTGAAAAACTGCTCAGTGAATTTAGAGGCTGATCAAATGTGGTTTTTAATCATCATAATAATAATAATAATACATTTTATTTATAGAGCGCTTTTACAGAAGCTCAAAGACGCTTTACACAAGTGATAAAAGAACAGGCAAGTAAAATTTACAACAAACATTTGATTAAAATACAATAAAACTACAAATAAAAGGGAAGATATAAGACAGGGAGAGAAGAGAGGGCAACAACTGAAAGGTCAACAAAAAGGAGGAGAGGCCATCAATGCGATTCATAAATTAAAAGCGGATCTAAAAAGGTGGGTCTTCAGAAGGGATTTAAAGGAGTTGAGCTCAGTGCAGTCACGGAGGGTTTGGGGGAGTGAGTTCCAGAGGGCGGGGGCAGCAACTGAGAAGGCTCTGTCCCCCCAGGTCCGGCGCTTGGTCCTAAGAGGAGTAGAGAGGAGGTTGGCATCGGCTGAGCGGAGGGTACGGGTAGGAGTGTACGGGTGGAGCAGATCAGTGAGGTAGGAAGGGGTGAGGTTGTGGAGGGATTTGAAGGTGAGAAGGAGCAGTTTGAACTGAATGCGGTGGGAGATGGGGAGCCAATGGAGGTTCTGAAGGACGGGGGTGATGTGGTCATGGGAACGGGAGTGAGTGAGGAGGCGGGCAGCAGAATTCTGGATGTACTGAAGTTTATTAAGAGCTTTGGAGGTGGAGCCAAAAAGAATGCTGTTGCAGTAGTCTAGGCGAGAGGTGATGAAGGCGTGAATGAGGGTTTCAGCGGCTTTGAAGGTGAGAGAGGAGCGAAGACGGGCGATAGTACGGAGATGGAAGAATGCTATCTTGGTAATGTGGTTGATATGGGGTTCAAAAGTGAGGTTGGTATCAAATATCACGCCAAGATTACGGATGTAGGGGGAGGGAGAAAGGACGGAGTTACCAATGGTGATGGAAAAGTGAGGGGACTTTGTGAGTGACTTGGGGCCGATGATGATGAGGTCTGTTTTTTCGCAGTTCAGTTTGAGAAAGTTTTTTTGCATCCAGAGATTAATTTCCAGCAGGCAGTTGGTGAGAGTGGTGATAGTTGTGGAAGAGATGGTTTTGGTGGAGATGTAAAGCTGGATGTCATCAGCGTAGCAGTGGAAGTTGAGGTTATGACGACGAATGATGTGACCAAGGGGGAGGAGGTAGAGGATGAAAAGAAGAGGACCAAGCACCGAACCTTGAGGGACGCCATGGGACAGGGGGGCAGTGGAGGAGGTGCAGTTGTTGATCTTGATGAATTGTTGTCTATCTGAGAGGTAGGATTTGAACCAGGTGAGGGCAGTACCGGTGATGTTGAGGGAGGACTGGAGACGGGACAGGAGGATGGAGTGGCATCATAATCCATCAATCGTGTTTTCAGTATTTATCGAGTAGTTTGTCATTTACATTTAAAATAATTGCTTTCGACTCGGTGTCTGTGATGGTTTCTCATGGTGCTGCCAGAGTTTTGTGGTTGGAATAAAATAACTGCAGAGTTTTTCATGGCTTTCCTGAATATCTTTCATTTTCATGTCCTGATTTGCTGATAAAGGCTCTAAAACAGATCAGAAGATCAGGACATTCGATCAGCAGAGGGGGTAAAGGATGGGCGATTCCCACAGTTTTTGTTTCAATACCATACCACGACTTTATGGTACTTTTTTTTTATATCGATGCCGATACTGATACTTTTTTCCTCCTTGAAAGAAAGAACGCACAATGGAGCATTATATTAATAATTTTATTGCAAGGGGCATTAGGAATAAAACTTATAATTTTTCTTGTCAGACATGTTTCCAAAGTTACATTAAAATAAACCAATGAATATATTTTTAAAAATAAATTATTATTATTATTTATTTATTTATTGCAAAAAGTGCGTGACTGAGGCTACATACCAGGAATACCTTGTACTTCTAACAATAAAATGGGCATATTCGTTAAAGTACGAATGAACAAATGATGCAGAGTCTTTTGAGTTCATTGCAGTTCATTTTTTCTTGTATCTCATGGTAAATGTTTGGGCGC
The DNA here is from genome assembly GCA_023101725.1 of Atherinomorus stipes. Classification (NCBI taxonomy): domain Eukaryota; kingdom Metazoa; phylum Chordata; class Actinopteri; order Atheriniformes; family Atherinidae; genus Atherinomorus; species Atherinomorus stipes. The sequence continues at coordinate 75,326 of JALJCO010005483.1, read as the reverse complement.
ATGTCATAGCAGTGGTGGGATGGTGGGGTAGGGGGGCTTGACATTATAATTTCCAATTAAAAAGGGGGCCCTGCAAAAAAAAAGTTTGAGAACCACTGAGCTAGAGGATGAAGTTAAAAAGTTTGGACCTTCGTGCAGCCGCACGGTTGCTGTGCATCATTAATTTCACAGATCGTGTTGAACTTTTCCCGCACTCATTACTGGTTTTTTGTTTGTAATAGTGTCACTTAGGAATGTCCAGTATTATTGGCCTACCGATATTATTGGCAGATATTGGCAATGACATGTGGTATCTGAAAGTATCGGTCTTGTTTTGTTTTTTTTGGGGCCGATATTTTTACTAACGAAATCTCGCGAGATTTTGCAACAGAACAATGAGGTCTCACGAGATTTTGTTCCAGCATGTATAAAAGTTCCTGTTAATGTGGAAGATCTTCACATCCCAGCTTAAATCTCAGAATTCTGACTTTTTTTTCAGAAATAATTATTAAAAAATCTCCCTAGGATTATTATTATTATTATTTTAATGTTCTGAGGCAAAAAAAGTCAGAATTCTAACTTTTTTTTTTCCCCAGAACATAAATTTCAGGACATTTTTTTTTTAATTTCTGAGAAAATGTAGAACTCTGACTTTAATTTCAGAATTTAATTCAATTTCTTTTCTTTTTTTTTAGAAATAGAAAAAAATCTCTTTTTTGTACTGGAAAAAAGTCAAAATCCTCAGATTAAAGTGAAAATTCTGGGTTTCTTTCTTCTCAGAAATCTCACTTTTTTCCATAAATAAAATAAAAAAAAAACTTCCACTTTTTTATATGTTCTGGAAAAAAAAGTCAGAATTCAGACTTTTTTTTCTCAGTATTTTATTCGTTTTTCTTCAGTGACCCTAATCCTCTTCCATACAATAGACTTCCACATGCCTGATGTCGACTGTACGTCTGTGCACACCAGGAGAATATTACAGGGGGGTTGGGGTAATATTTGGAGGGCACTGCTCATAAGTTTACCTCTTTTTTTACAAGTTCTACCTGGTTGTACAGGTGACTAATCAGGCTTTCCAGTGATGTATAATACAACACCATCTGTTATTGGTAAAGGGGAGAAATAATGAAGCAAACACAACTTTAACTCCTCTGTCCAACAAAAACACAGACTAATCTTTTTTGCTTTATTTAAGGAACAAAAGGCTTGAAATTCCAGTGAAAAAGCCGTCTGAAGCAGGAGAAACGGCACCAAGAAGGAGCCTCGCCTCATTTGAAAACAGCTCAAGCTCCAGCGTACGTATCGCGTTATGTCAGCTGCACTTAAAGGTACAGTGTGTGAGAATTACTGCCATCTAGTGGTACAGATGGGTATAGCAATCACTTCACATGCCAAGCACTGTTGTAAATGTACGGTGGCCGTCAGCGGCCAAAATCCTCTCCAACATAAAGATGTTTTCTTGAGTCGTCCTCTAAATTATTCCTACTGTACAATTAAAGAAAATGCTAAATCAAAATAGTACATAACAAGAAACTAAAAAGAGTAATAATAAATAAAAAATTATTAAATTATCATTTAGTGAAATAAAATATTGATTTTGAATTGTAGCTGAAAAAAATAACTAAAAAAAAAAAGCAAACAAACAAGACTATCCCAGAGAAGTTAGAGCACCTTGCTAATGAGCTGTGGACCAACATACCTGTCAGCAGGTGCAGAAATCTGATTGGACGTTACAGAAAACACCTGATTACAGTGATTACCTCAGACAACAAACCATCGTGCTTCTTCACTTTTTAAAAAGTTTTTTGTTTGTTTTTAATATTTCTGTTGAACCATAATTCAAAATCAATGTCATGATTTTGATAGAATATTTATTCATTATTACTTTTGTCAGTTCCAACTTATTTCACTGACAGCTGATTTTTTTTGTTTAATGGGAGGATATGAATAATTTTGAGGACTGTCGCTATGACTACCACAGGTAGCTACTTTTAATGACTTTTCCAGCATTACTGATCCCAAACAGTCTCTAACTCCCACTAAACAAAACGGGGGGTTGAACAGAAATATTAAAAACAAACACAGAAGTAAAACGAGTAAATGAGCATGATGAGGCTCAGATTCGAAGTTAAAATATTGTTGAGCAACACTTTGATTCAGTCACTGCAACCAGGTGTTTCTGTAACGTCCAATCAGACGTCTGCACCTGCTGACAGGTATGTTGGTCCATGTTCACGGGAAATCTGCTCTAATGTGTCTGAGACAACTTTGTTTTTTTGTGCTTTCTAAAATAAAAATAAAAATTTTTGCAAACATAACTCAAAAGCAATATTTTATTTCTCTAAATTATAATTTTTTTTTTACATTTTTTTATTATTAGTTTCTCATTATATGAATTACTGTTGTGAATTTAGCCTTTTTCTTTAATTTGAGGGTACGAATAATTTTGAGAACTTTATGTTGGTCCACTATCCATGGAAAAGAGGCTCTAATGTGTCTGGGACAGGTTTTTTTTAAATTATTATTATAATTTCCAAGCACAATTAAAAAGTAATAGTTTATTTCCCTAAATTATAATTTTGAATTTTTTTTTTTTTTTTTTTCTCTTTTCTCTATATTTGTTTTTCTTTTGTGTTTTTTTCTTTTTTTTTTTTTGGGGGGTATTAATTATTTTGGGAGGACTGTAGATATAAATGGCTGATTCTAAGAAAATAAACGTGTAAGTTATTCTAATGAAGCGATCACACATAAATTGAAACAGTTTTGAATTATAGATCACATTTTCTCCAACTGACGACAGATTTTGTTCCACATTGTACCTTTAAGTAAAAGCTCATCATGAGCAGGACTGGGGGATCCTGATGTACGTGAACTGGTACAGTCCGATGCTGGGGTCAGGCCCTGGGGGGTCGGGTCTCACGTCTTCTCCCTGTTGCAGGAGTCGGAGCTGTACATCTGCATATAGCTGGAGGCGACTGGAGCCCCCAAACCAAGCGTTATTCCTGCACGTCTCTTTGCGGTTGGCTGCCAACATGGCCGGGAAATAAATACTCCATCATTAGAGATAAAACACGAGGAAGCCGCGTTGGAACCTTAGACAGGATTTTTTTTTTTTGCATAAATGTGATTTTCTTTCGTTTTCTTTTTTTAAAGATGGATTTTTGTTGTCAGGCTCTTTATTTGTTTTTGCAGAGCCGTGGAAGTTTCATTGTACATGTAAATATTACCAATATGAAGACTTTTTTTGTTAAACTTTATTAGTAGAAGTGTTACGCAGCTGAACGGTGCTGCCGCTTAGATGATGAAATTCAGTTTTTTATTTACCATCTTTCATTTTTGTCAGGGAAAAAACAGATCATGTGACTTGCAGCAATCTTTAAAACCAACTGAGTGCTTATTTTACCTAATAGCAGCCTTCGTGGTTTCTATTTTTAAAGCACTTGTAAATTAATGTTTTAAAGACCAAACCTTTGCAAATGAAATGATAAACTGTGATAAATCTGTTTGTTTCAGCCGCGTTTAAAATGTTGTTCAGAAGTTCAATAAAACAACAAAAAGCAAGAGCTCAGGAATTTGTTTATTCCAAGAAACTAATGTTTTTACATGATGATGGAGGTGAGGTGAGGAATAAATATACATGTTTTTATTTTTACTGGATTTAAAGCCAAATAAAGCAAAAAGTCTGTTTAACTGCTACGTGAGAACCGAAACTGCTCCAAACATCTACAGTCATGTCTGGTTTAAGGTCCGAGCTGTCCCGACAGGTCCTGGACTTGACAGCAGGTCTCGGATCCAGTCCTGATTCCTCCCCCCCATGTTTAAAAATGAAACATGCATCTTGGCCGAAAGCATTTCCACTACACGTACACTCAAACCAAGTACAAAATAAACATTCACTTTCAAAGCATTTTCCTCAAATAAAAAGAAACCAAACATTTATTTTCATGTCCTGAATAATGACATATTCATACGTGGAGGCCAGTTTCCATCAGTGGTTCAGCAGATTCTTTTGCCTCATTTCATCCGTTTCCCCATCTGGAGTCTGAAAGGCACAGTCCATTTAAGCTCCTCTGAACGACCGACCCAAACACCGACGGAGGAAACGTTCATTTAAATACGTTCAGAAACGTTCAACAATTACACGTACACGACTGACCGCCGCTAAATTCCTCTTCCATTAACGCGTCCCAGAACGTACAACCGCACGTTTGTGCCAGAGATCGAAAGAAAATAAAAAATGAGGGAAACAAAAACAAAAATGAAGAGAACCAGCACTGCAGCGGCGAACGTTTAGAAGAGCCGGGCTCCATAGCCAAAAGTCTGTTTGATAGCCTGGAAGTAGTATCTCTTCCAGCCCTCTTTCGTCTGCTCCTCCTCGCTGTCCGGGACGCCTCGACACTCCACCTTCAGCTCCGTCTCGTTGCTCCGGTCCAAGAACGACAGCGTGATCGTCGCGTAATGTTCTGAGGGTCAGAAAAACGGGCAAAATTTAACACCGTGAACAAATGAGAACTGATTCATCTCATGGAAAACTGATTTTTTTCCACCAGTTTCATGCGTTTCAGGGACAGTGAGCAGCAGCTGTACATGGCTGCAGCTCACTCGTACTGTCCGTGCTGCATTCAGGTGAAAGCGGGCAGACGGACGACAGCCGCTGCATGTAAATGCATCACCAGCCTCTATGTGCAGACGTCTGTCAGTTACAGAGACTTCAGTCCCCATCTCTACGTTGTCATGGTGATGTCGTATTGTTTTCCCTGACCCATGTTTTACCGTCTTTCTCTCGGCTTCTGTGATTAAAATGACATCTGGTTTGTTACTGACGGTCGTCTGCCCGACTGCACATGAACGCAGCATCAGTAACGCTCAGTTCCTCCTCACTGATGCACGTGAACGCAGCATCAGTAACGCTCAGTTCCTCCTCACTGATGCACGTGAACGCAGCATCAGTAACGCTGGTTCCTCCTCACTGATGCACCTGAACGCAGCATCAGTAACACTGGTTCCTCCTCACTGATGCACGTGAACGCAGCATCAGTAACGCTCAGTTCCTCCTCACTGATGCACGTGAACGCAGCATCAGTAACGCTGGTTCCTCCTCACTGATGCACCTGAACGCAGCATCAGTAACGCTCAGTTCCTCCTCACTGATGCACGTGAACGCAGCATCAGAGTAACGCTGGTTCCTCCTCACTGATGCACCTGAACGCAGCATCAGTAACGCTGGTTCCTCCTCACTGATGCACCTGAACGCAGCATCAGTAACGCTGGTTCCTCCTCACTGATGCACCTGAACGCAGCATCAGTAACGCTCAGTTCCTCCTCACTGATGCACCTGAACGCAGCATCAGTAACGCTCAGTTCCTCCTCACTGATGCACCTGAACGCAGCATCAGTAACGCTCAGTTCCTCCTCACTGATGCACCTGAACGCAGCATCAGTAACGCTCAGTTCCTCCTCACTGATGCACCTGAACACAGCATCAGTAACGCTCAGTTCCTCCTCACTGCACCGCGGTGACTTTATAAAAGCATCACCTCGACCTGAGCCGACAGCTCCGGCGTCTCCGGTGAGTTTCTGTGGTTTCCTGCTGTCACGCTTCTACTGAACGTAAAAACAAGGCGACGCGACATGGCAGCCCCCACCCAGTGTTGCCAACTTAGCGACTTTGTCGCTATATTTAGCGGCTTTTCAGACCCTTCTAGCGACTTATTTTCAAAAAAGCGACTAGCGACAAATCTAGCGACTTTTCCTGGTGATCATGGAGACAGATGAAGGTTATGTCGCTCTCCGTCATTCATCAGGAGCTGCCTACCAGCAGCCCCTCCCCTCTCTGTTTCCCGGCACTCACTCCGTTTACGCTGTCCTGGTGTAGCTGCTGCTGTGAGATGACTCCTCCTCGTCCAGATAACAAATGAATTGCGCCTGCGCGAAGCTGCCGCCTGCCGCCAGATTGTTTTAGAATTTTTTTTTAAAAAGGTCTCAAATTAAAAGCTGCACTAAAATCACGGCTTTTTTCACTCAGTCTCAGTTGCTTTGCTTTACTCACATTGTCTACACTCGTGTGTGTGTTTCTGCTTCTGAGAATCATCAGTCAGAGAGGAGAAACTCTGATCCAAGCTCACAAGTACATACGAGAAAGATACTTTCTTTTTCCCTTCTCTAAGTATGATAAGGTGCATTTTGGCGTTCCTATGGCATTATTTCATTTATTTCTTTTTGCTGCAACGTCCATATATATATTATAGCCTATTATAACAGTTGCTGCTTGTTTCCCATGATGCATTGTGGCACACCTGGGTCTTCTTTGCACCAATAGCCTTGTATATTGGCAAAAGTTCATGTCAAACAAAGAACCGCTCAAAACCAGTATGTTGTTGTAAATGAAGGTGATGTAAAAAAAAAAAAAAAAGAAAGAAAAAGAAAAACATGTCGCTTCCACGGGCGATCGCGCATGCGCATCATAGACTGCCCGTCGCGGTGACGTCATTTAGCGACTTCTAGCGACTTTTTAGCCAGCCAATAGCGACTTCTCTTCCTGAGGAGTTGGCAACAGTGCCCCCACCGAGCCTGCCAGTTCCACGTAGATATGACATGAACGGCAGATTCAGAGCTAACAGGAGTTCGCTAATGAAAGGAAAAACACTTTTGAACCAAATAATCTATTTTTGTAAACTAACAGGAGAACTTACAGAACGTCCCTTTAACTATGACTGTAATGCATTCTATATGTAAGACAAGTGGTTCCTTTTCCATTTATATTATGAATAAATTCAATGTAATTTACTGAATTTATTGGACTATTTCACAGAGGCCCCCGCAGACAGAACAGGCCTTCCAGACCTGCTCTGGAAAGCAGTAACAGTGCGGACTTCGTCTTTTTACCGTTTGCGTTCGGACAAACGTTCCGCTCTCTAACCTCGGAGCTGGAGCGAACGCGTCCCGCCGAGCCTCAGTGTCAGGATCTCACAATGTTCAGACTTTATTTATTTGATCTGTTTGTTGTGGTTTGTGTTCAGTTGCTGAGTCGAACATTTACAACAAACCACTTCTAGTCTTTTAAATTTTATTTCTTTTTATATTATTAATCCGGTCAATTCTGGTTTTATTTCTACTTTACGCAAACCAATTTATTATTAATTTATTTGATATTTTATTTTATTTATTTTCTTCATTATTTTTTGTCTTAACCATTTTTTATGCAATGTAAATAAATTTGTGCATTTAGGTTTCGTGAAAACAAACATTAAAACTTTTTACACTGAATAAATACATAAAATTTGGCTTCTATGAAAAAACAACATATAAAACATTATAATGGCAAAATTAGTCTAAAATAAGCTGCATTTCCATTTCAGTTTTTGGAAATGTTTTTACAAACAATTGAAATTTGCAGGTGTTTCTGGTGTTTAGCACATAAGCCGTAATTCTGGTAAAATCTCATTCTGAGACGCTGATGTGAGGAGGATGGAGATACAGAATGGAGATAATTACTGCGTGGGAAATAAAACTTAGTCGTGGCGATGCGTTAAAGTGTGGAAACGACATAATTAAGCTGGGGACAACCGTTACTTGCTGATCAGGAACAAGCACAATGCTGCTGTCAACATGAACTCCTCTCACGGAAAAGGACCATTTCCCCATTTTTCACATAAACCTACATGCGATTTCAGAAAAACTTCCTTCATCTCTCTGGTTCTAAAGTTAATGCTTGTAAATGATCTTAAACATCATAATTAAGAAGGGTAAACATGTTTTTTCCCCCTTACATCATGTCTGATGGCGTGTACTGCAGTTCCCATTACACTTGTGACATACTTCCATAGACACACCATAAAAACTACCTCATGAGTATAAAAACTTCTTAGTAATATGAGATTTTTTTTTTTCTTTAATTAGTTTAAGTTTTGCAATTGAGAAAAAAAAACTGCTTAAAGGGGAAGTTCAGGATTTTTGACATAGGGCCTCATTTACAAGTGAGCCAGGATCCTACGTATCACTGGAGACAGTTTCAACATATTTCATCCCGTTATTCTAGTTCCAGGAGGTCGCTGATGCTAATGCTAATGCTAGTGAGAGTCAATAGGAATCAGCAAGCCTATCTGTGTCAATGCCGTGTTAAACTAGTAAACTCATGTTAAACAAGTAAAACTAGCCTTGTATGATAAATTTTGCATTATTGAGGAACTTAAATTATATACTTTGCTTCCGGGTGGTAGTATTACTATCGTATATTCTGGTTTATAGAGACATGGTGACAGTTAGTGTGATTAAAAGAGTTAGAAATCATCTTCAAAATCCGACACATCATCATGCCTTTCAGACGTGGCCGTAGTTCTGACTGGATATTTGTGTAATCAGATTCCTTCATGCACGTAGCAGCAGATGACATCATTCCGCTGCCAAAACTTTATAAAGTTTCTCAGCAGCAACGATCAAAATGCAGGTTAGTTTTATTTGTAACATTATTCTGTTAACACGGCATTTACACAGATAGTCTGAAGTTTAAATGATTTGCCTCGGATGTTGTGTGGAGTGGGTAAGATTGATTTTAATGACAGGCTAGCAGATTCCTATTGACTCTCACTAGCATTAGCATCAGCGACCTCCTGGAACGAGAATAACGGGATGAAATATGTTGAAACCGTCTGCAGGGATGCGTAGGATCCTGGCTCGCTTGTAAATGAGACCCTGTCAAAAATCCTGAACTTCCGCTTTAAGTTTAAAAGTACATCATTGGTATTTAGAACAAAAATGATTTTCTTCCTGGTGAAAAAGTTGTTTGGCATTTTCATGAAAAATTTGACAATAAAAACCATTTAAAGAAATGCATTTATAATCTGGATTATTTCAGATCAGACATGACAAGTTGGCTGGAAACTTCATGAATGCAGCAGCTACGTGAGCTTCTGACGGGAGGTTCAGGGTCCTCGGTTATCAGCTGTTCTCAGATTTCTCCATTTTGTATTTTGTGTGTGAGAACGTTTGAATGCAACGTGGAGTAAAGCATCGTGTACCTCTAAATGAGTATCGATTTACCTGATTTTACTGCTCAAACTAAGAATACGTACCACAGGGCCAGTTGTTATACCTCCACTTCATTACTATTTTCTCATCGGGAACCTGGAGAACCAGAGATGGATGTTAGACATGGTCTGCTTTATGTGGAAGCCTCGCTGTTCGTGCGTTTATTCCATTTCACCGAGATGAAACGATGAAGCCTCACCAGCTCTGTGAACTCTCCGAACACGTTCCCTTCTAGCAGACGAAACTTGCCGCCTCGTTCTCCTTCGACTGTGGCGGAGCCGTGTGTGAACGCCTGAACCATCTGCACAGACGCCAGATTACGTAAGTCAGCTACAACCAAATATTCAGAGACCAAAGTAGGCATTTTTAAAAACCTCTGTATTATTTCAGTCTTTTAACTTGTCGGATCAGCTCAGTTGGCCATTATAGTGGAGTAAGTTGTCATGGGTAACTTAAGGGGACGATATCTAATATGCCAATATTTTAAAACTCATGAGGCCGATAACCGACATTGATATTAAAGCTGAAAAAAAATAAGCAGTCATTTCAAATAGCAGTTTTGTTATCCGTTTCTGATACTTTGAAAAATAGAGGTGGGAAAAAATATTGATACACTGAAATATTGTGATATTTTCATATGCTGATATCATCGATATGCGGTATCAATCTGTTTTACTTACAAAATCTCATGAGATTTCATCGTTCTGTTACAAAATCTCAAGATATTTTATGAATTCTCACAAGATTTCGTTCGTAAAATAGCTCGATACTGCGTTTTTAAATGTCAATATGATATCAGTTTTAAGGCCGATATAGGCCAATACCCATAGGGGGCCAATGATATCGTGCATCCCTAATAAGATGTCAAAAATCAACATTTTAGGAGTTTATTTCCTGATACTTTGTCCGATGCTCCCAAATCTCCTCAACATGCATCTAAAGTTGGTGTTTTTAAACGGAGCAGCACTGTGGTGCTCATCTGAACCACGTCATGTCTGGTATCCATGGAAACGTCTCTTTTTCCTGAACGATGTCATCTCAACCAAACTTGATATTTCCAGCTCATGAGTCTGATTGGATCTGATGTCTGTAAATAGTGTTTTAGAATAGAAATGTGGAGAATTTTACAATCCAAAACTTTAAAGGCCGTTTTCTCAAAATTAGTTTTTCTCTTATTCTGGGTAAAAAAATCTCCACTTCAGGAGCACTTACAAAAACCAAACTTTCAAGTTTTGCTCCTGATTGTATTCTTAAAGGTTTTACAGAAGGATTTTTTTATATCTCATTCACAGCCTGATTTATAGAACATTTCATCCCCAAAAAATGCCCAAAAATTAGTTTTTCTGGTTGTTGACAATATATTCTAAATAGTGAAATGATCTATAGAGATATCCAAAATCCCCTCTGTAAAAACTTTTGGCTTTAAGATGTGAACAAAACTAAAAAAAAAACAACAACTTTGAACCTGATTTAATCTTGTGTTTAGATTTTTTATTTTTACCTAGAAATGTATGCAAATGAGCGCATTTTTGGCTATATAAAACCTAATTTGCATATTTAAACATAAAACTTGCAATACAAAAAATGACAGCCCTAATGTGAGGAATGAAGCAGGAAAGTTTCATGGTGATACCAGTTAGTTATATATATTTTTTTTTACCCTATTTGCCTGTCGCGTCTCGCATTAACAAAAGCCAAACCTGTTAAAACCAAGGTTAGAATAGTTTCGGATTTTTAATTAGATTCCGTTTTTATTTAGTTTTGACTTTTAGTTTTTCAATTCAGTTAGTTTTAGTTAGTTTTTGAGCAGGTTTGCTAGTTTTTATTTTTGGAAAAATGCTTAGTTTTAGTTTAGTTTTTTATTAGTTTAAGCTTTAGTTTTACTTTTTTCTTTTTTTTTTGTAAATTATACATATTTGTCTGGTGTGACATTCAAAGTCATCAGAAAGTCACTCAGAATAAAACTGGTAGAGCGAAGTAAATAGATTAAATATAAACTCAAAAGGCTTATGTATTTAATGAATTTAAAAACACTAAAAGTAAGGATGTTTTTGCAATAATTCTAGTTTGTTTTGTAAAGATACAGTTTCAGTTATTGTTTTCTTTTAAAACTGTCATTCTTTTTTCAGTTAACAAAATTGTCTTTTCAATTTCAGTTTCAGTTTTTTTGTTAGTTTTAGTTAACTTGGTTAAACATCTAAAAAAGGAAAATGATTAAAAGTGTGTAAACTCACGTCTTGGTTGAGAAAGACTCTGTAGAGATCAGCCGGGGAGGTGAGGAACGTGTCCCTCATGCTGAACTTACAGGTGGGGATTTTGACGCCGGTGTTGATGGGAGCAGCTGTGCTGCCTGTGGAGGAAATCTGTTCCCACAAAACAACAAGTGGTACAAGCGAAGATTCGTTTTAATACCACCAACAAACAGAGACGTGAGAGAGTACGGCGAGGCTGAACCTACCTGGGTTTTATCCAGCTTGGCTTTGGACTGTGAGGTGGACTGCAGCTTCGCCACTCCGTTGGCTGTCGGCAGGATCATCCCTTGTGTGAATTCTGCAACAAATAAATAAATAAATGAAGAAAATCTCCATCTGTTTCATGACAAAAGATTTTAGAACAAAAAATAAAACAAACTGATGAAAAAAAAAGTCCAGTTCAGTTCCAGTGTAGCGCATGTGTTCATGCACAGGTCCCTGAACGTCTCACAGCTTTTCAGTCAGGATCAAGTGATACCGATACCGACTGATACCGATACCAATACCGATACAGATACCGATGCTTTAGCTGTGCTTTGAGCCAAAGATTCTGCATTTTGATCTGATAATTGATAGAGCTGGGAAAAAAAATATCAATACACTGAAATATCGCGGTATTTTCATGTGCTGATATCATATCGATATTTAAAATGTGGTATCGATCTATTTTACTGATGAGATCTCACGTTCAGTCAAGAAATCTTGCGAGATTTCACCGTTTTCTTTCGAAATCTCACGAGATTTCGTTGGTAAAATAGATCAATATCGCATTTTTGAATATCTATATGAAACCTGCGTATGAAAATATTGTGATATTTCAGTGTATCGATATTTTTTCCCAGCCCTAATAAGTGATGCTATTCCTGGTTTATGCCAGGTATGTGTTGAGGAACCTGACCTGTAAAAACCTGGTTTAACAGGTTAATGAAATCCGTTCATATCAGTAAATATGTGAACAAACTGACCCATTTATTATTTACCAGCGGCTATGATCGTAAATAGAGACCCCATACCTGATCCCATACCTGGATCGGATATTGCTCCGATATTGACTAATTAGCTGGATTGGACATCAGATGAATGAAGCCGATCCAGTTATTTTTTCTCGTTAACGTCATAATAAATGTACGCTTTATTTGTTAAATAATATGAAGAACATTTATTTCTGTGTTAACTGATTTTTTAACGAGGCTAAATGTTTATGTCAAGCCTGATGCCTTCACTCACATGGCAACGCATGTGTTTCATTCACTCAACAGCAGTATCGGTGTCAGGTATCGGCCGATACGCTCAGCCCAGGTGTTGGAATTGGACTGGATCGCTGCATCTCTAATTTTAAACTTAAAAACATAATAACATAGAAAATAATTATGAATAAATAAAGACTTGGTCAGGAAGGAGTGCTGGAAAGAAAACCTGGACTGGATTGTCTGGACTGGCAGATTTTGATGCATTCTGATCGAGGACTGGGCGATATACTGGTATGATGGAGATATATACTGTTATACTGTGTTTGTTTTATTTTATTTTGGTAACGACCCAGCTGCACCTCGACTTACCCACTTGCCCCGACAAGGAACGGACTTATTTCAGTTTAACAAACATTTGTAACCAGTGATTTTCCATCTCTGAGGTGGAGCGATACCTTCAAGTTAAACATGTTTCAATACTATAAACAGACGTTTGATATGAAATAAAACATTCAGACAAATTAGGGTAAAAACACCAGGATATATCGTAAATCGTCATCTAAAACAAATATATTGTGATATAATATTTGGTCCATATCGCCTGGATCGGATCCATGTTTTTTAACCAGTATCGGCCCGATATCCGATACTGGTATTGGGATGGCACGAACCGCAGCAGCTGGATTCATTCTGCTGTTGAGTTTGCAGTCATTGGGCCTCATGCAAGAAGCATTCGTTCGAACAAATTCTTTCTTAAATGGTTCGTACGAGTGATTTTAGGAGAAAATGCCACATTCACCAATTTTCTCATATTTCTAATCTTCTGTCAGGCACGAACAAATTTCACAACTGCTCCAAACTTGACGTAGGAGTCTTGCGCAATCAGTCTGCTGTTATTCAAACCTGATTTTTCACTAAAGGACTGTATTAACTGTTACTTAGAAGCAACTGTTTTAAACCAATATAAATAGACTACATCATTAGGTATCACTATATATGCATCTCCCCCAAGTGAGATTAAGCTGCTATGAAACTGAAATAACACCTGGAACAGAAAATGGATAGAAAGATCAGAAAGGAGGTCAACGGTCGGAGAAAAAGTAAGAGAAAGTTACGACAAGAATACGAACATGTTGCATGAGGTTGTCCTGTTGTGAACAGTTTCAGCAGAGTTTTAGCCGCCAGACAGACGGACTCACATCTGCCTGAATATGTTGGTACAAGGAAAACTTCATGTTCCAATCAATGACTGTAAGCAGGGCTCCTACATGCTTTTACAAGTTCAATTTAAAACGTTTTAAGACCACTTAGAACCGAATTTAAAGCCTATTTCACAGCCACACTGGCAAAAACACATCCCTCTGAAATACCGAGATAATGTCAAAAAAAGATAGATTGAACAAAAAACACCACACACACACAAAAAGAGTATATGCTGTATGTTAAAAAAATCTCACAAATCCGCTTTCTGTCAAGTATAAATAAAGACTTCCTGTGTGTGTGACTGGTTAAATGTTCCCCGATCATTTCTACCTGCAAAATCAGCCATAAACTGCTTTCAAATTTCATTATAATGGTCAAATTGGAACAGAAGTTAACTACTGTCACTGTAGATGTGTGTGTCAGGCATTTCTGCCTCTCTGATTGGCTAATATACAGGCTTTGTCAGGTTTTATTGTTTGGGAAAAACACACGGATCCGCTTGCTTTTTCTTTTCTGCTGTCATTTTGTCACAAGTGACGGAGATTTGTTGTAGCCTCACATCATTTCAGACCAAAACTATCAAATTTAAGCACTTTTTAAGGTATTAAATGCAGTTTTGTACACTGAAGACGTTTTCAGACTGTGCAGGAGCCCTGTGTAAGGTGTCCAGGTCCTGTGGCTGCACAACGAGTCCAGATTTTTTTTTTCTTCTGGACACTTTTTCTAATCTGAGATTTTAGCCGTTTTCCCCAAACTGAAAACCTTGGCTACCGAACCAAGCCTCACAATCTCGCAGCTAGCCCAAAAGCCTGTTAGATGCTGTTTTCTGAGGACGATAAACTCAGCCAGGGCAGAATAAGTACAATTATTAATCATTTTCTTGAGAAATGAGTGTTTCAAAACCAGTTTTAAAATATTTCTTTCGTCTAAAGCCACAAATAATTTTCTTATTTCAGGAAATCTCATCTAATTATCTTCTATATAGTTCAAATCTTCGATTGTTTTGGGGTTTTGTTCTTACATTAAGGTTTTTTACTCTCTTAATTCTGACAGAAGGAGTTATCGTCTGCATACTTATTCCATAACACTTGTGTATTATGGTGTAATATGTCAATGAGGTTGTAAAATGATTTTAAGACCAGTTCCAGGTGAGTTATAACTTATTTCTGATAATAGGATGTCACAATTTAGCGAGGCTGTTCTCTCAGCAATTAAAAATTTTTACCCCATCTTTTTTTAAAGAAAGGTCTCCAAGCTTTTCTCCTCCTTTTGTGGCACGAACCTGATTTTAAAAAGTCGACGTAACTCCCCAGCGCAGTTCGGATTTTCTCCGCTCCGCTTGTTTTCATCAGGCTGAGCAGCGCTGTGTCGGGTTCGTCTTTGTTCAGCGATACGGAGATCTGTACACAGATCAGAGGAGGACATCAGCACACACACCCTCCTGCGCACACACTCGGCAGACCCCTGCTGGCACTTACGTCCAGGTCCTCCATGTCGTTTTCATCAGACAAGTTTGGAACTTCAACGGTTCCTTTATATTTGACTCCTGCTTTCGACTTTCCTGGTTTACAGGAGGAAAAAAAAGTATTTGCAAAGACAGAAAACATGTTGTAAGTTTCTTTGTACACATTAACATTTAATGTTTAAGTAAACATGATGATATAAGGACATAAGAACAGCGGGATTACACGGAGAACTAGCACCAAAACAACAGAAAGCTGCACCTCTGCTCACCAGTCCACGTGGCTTTTATGTTCCACTCATAAAAGAAAATAAGTTTCCCTTTGCGGTTGTTGATGGAGGCCTCGCCTTCCACCTTGCTGACTTCTGTCACCTCACACCTCCCCTCCTCACTCTCCACTTCCAGCCCCAGAAGCAACGATTTCAACTTATCCGACGACCAGTTTGTTGCGTCTCTTTCGGTCCTGAAAGTAGAGCAGAAAAGTGATGAGAGCGCATCCGGAACAGGTAGAAACACGCTGTTAGATCATTTTCTGCATCCCAAAGATGTCATTTCTGTGCATGAACATCATCCTCTCGTATGGTCCAATTAAATTGCAACGAACAAAAAATCATTAAGTTAAAGTAACAGCTGGACCTTCCACATTTCTTTATCCTGCCTACAAAATAGCAGGTTGAAACTATGGAGAAATTAAGCATTTCCACTGTTTCATTTTCATTAAAAGGGTCTAAAATTGTGTTTCTCTGTGCATTTAACATATACAGTCATCCTCAAAATTATTCATACCCTCCAATTAAAGAGAAGCTTAAATTTACAATAGTAATCCAAATAACAAAAAAATAGAGAAACTAATAAATAAAAAATTTACAAAATTATAATTTACTGAATTAAGATATTACTTTTGAATTGTGGTTGGAAATAACTTATTTCACTGACAGCTGATGGAGGGCATGAATAATTTTGAGTGAATTACGGCAAACATGGAGCTTTTGTTGGCAATAAGTATCGGCTACAGTGACAACAGGAAATCGCACTTGATTACTGATGATAACATATTAATTTACAGAGAGATTTTATTAATAAGTGAGGCCTCTGAGCCTAAATGGCAGCTTTTATGGTGGTTGAGGAGAAGAAATGGTGCCCAAGTCCACAAGGCGACATCACCATGGTGATTAATAAAGAGAAACCCCATCAATAACTGTTCTGCGCTCATTAAAGCAACTCAAGGAACAAAATTATTCAATCATATTCATTTCCCAAAGCAAATTATGAAATGCAGTCACGTTGCCAGCTGGGTTATCTCACGTGTCAGACGTTAACTGGTAAAAAGTGGCCAAATCTAACTCTTATCATCAACTCTCAGTATATTATTACATAGAAACGCGTATCAAAGCCGAAACTGTAAATCTGGTTGTTAACTAGTATTAACATGTAACTAGTACAGCTGGAGTTACAGTAGCTACACTAGATAGCGGTAACATCCTTACTTTCACACTAAACGCTCCGTTTCTCTGACATTCAAGATTTAACATTTATAGATGCTTAAAACCCACAGATGAAAAACTTGTGGTAAAACTATGATGATAGTAGTAGAAGATCGCGTGCTGTTAGGATTAGCAGCTAGCTAGCAGTCAATGCCCTTTCATGGAGTCTCACCAGTGCCAGTTGTTGACATTAGTAGCATCAGCTCGCTCCTCTACGATCCAGCGAGGGTCCCCTTCTCCCCACTTCGCCATTTCTACAGAATAATAACAGCAATCAAGCTTTAAATGTGTCCGGCGGAGTACAGAGAGTCGGTCTAGCTGTGCGTCTGTCTGTCTGCCGGCCGGCGAGCGTCCGCTGCTGCACGAGGCTAACCGCTTCTAGAAGCCTCTGGTAGCTGCCTGGTGCCTGTAGCGGTGCTCCTCCGATTATCCGCCGAGCGTAGAAAGTGCTGGAAGCGGAACCTTAGAACGAGGCAGAAAAAGGAACGAAAAAGAGTCCCCTGCGCCGGAAGTCGTGTTTCTGAAGAAAAGTTCCGCCTCGATGTACTTATTATTATTATTATTATTATCATTATTATTATTATTATTATTATTATTATTATTATTATTATTATTATTATTATTATTATTATTATTATTATTATTTATTTATCTATTTATTTATTTATTTATTTTATTTATTTATTTATTTATCTATCTATCTATTTATTTATTTACTCATTCACTGTACACAGTTGCCAGGTTTTTGGCTGTAAAGTTTTATAATTAAAGTTTTATAAATATATATATATATATATATATATATATATATATATATATATATATGCACTTTATTTATCCCAGAAGGGAAATTCAATGTTGTAATAGGCTCGTACTCTTTTCTTTTTTTAAAAACAATATAACATATATGTGAAATAATAATACAACAATAATAATCAGTCAGTCAGTTTTGTTCTTCAGTGTGATAGCTGCTGTCATACCCTCCATAAAAGACTGAAAAAAATCAGCTGTCAGTGAAATAGGCTAAAATTGACAAAAGGGCTACTAAATAAGTTATTATAAGTAATAAGTTATAATAAATTTCACTGAAAATGAAAATCATGGCACTGATTTTGAATTGGGGTTCAACAAAAATATTAAAAACAAACACACAAAAAACAAGTATACAAGCAAGTATAATAAACAAGCATGATGGGGCTGCAAAGATAAAATGTTTTTGAGCAACACTTTGAGGCAATCACTGCAATCAGGTGTTTTCTCTAATGTTAAAAAAAACTTGTATACCTGTTGACAGGTATGTTGGTCCACTGTTCATGAGCAAGGTGCTCTCATGTGTCTGGGACAGATTTTGTTTGTTTATTTTTTAATTATTATTTTCAACCATAATTTAAAAGCAATATTTTGTATCCCTAAGTTAAAATTTTGTAAATTTTTATTTATTATTAGTTTATTTAGTGTTTAGTATGCTATTGTGAATATAGATAGATAGATAGATAGATAGATAGATAGATAGATAGATAGATAGATAGATAGATATGTAGATATCTATATCTATATCCATCTATCTATCTATCTATCTATCTATCTATCTATCTATCTATCTATACATACATATATATATGTATATATATATATATATATATATATTACAGAGGGACAGAGGTGTACATACGCACAACTACTTCAATTTAATTTTCAAGTTCAGCCTCATTTAAAGTCCAAAAGATGCTAAATGACCCCTCCATCTAAGTAATGACCTACATTGTGGGAATACCAAACATGGGATCTACTGTAAGACAATACATCAGACAAAAAGAAACAGATTTGGCTCCTTTTTCATTTTCTCTTCTGTCTCTAACCTGTTACTGAAGCTGAAAATAGATCAATCTTCTGACAGAAAACCAGCAATAGACTGTGACAAAAGAATGACAAGGTGATGCAACTGTTTCTAGTCATTAAACTCCGGGGACCACATGTTGGGAACGCTGGTATAGACTGGGCCATTTTTGTCATGCATCAGTATTTACAGTTTGTATTTACACTTGCTGTGAAGCTTCATTTCTGATAAACAGATCCTGAATTCTAACTTCAGTGTTTCAATATGTGGCTACGCAAACTGTCGAGAAGCATAGCCTTATTACAGAGAACCAAACTGGTCCTGGATTATTACTCACTTCGTATATCGTATTGCTCTTTAATCCTTCCATATCTTACATATTGTGTTGAAGTCCGGGGAAAAAATGATCTTACTACAATTCAACCAAAACTACAAAAGAAGGCAATAAGAATCTTACATGGGGTAGGTCATAGGGATCATACAAGTCCTTTTTTTTTTTGCAGGCAAATTTGATTACATTTATAGATCTGGTGGATTTGCAGACAGCGCAATTTTTATTTAAGGCGGAAAACAATTTATTACCTCTAAATGTACAAAGACTATTTACTTTTTAAAAAAATACAATACAAGACAAGAAATAAATTATTTTGGAATTTAAAATTATAAGGATGCAAACAAGAAGAAAGGGTTTCTGTATTTCTGTATGTGGAACAAAATTGTGGAATAGTCTGAATACAGAGTTAAAAGAAAGTAAGAATATTTATCAATTTGAAAAACGATATAAACAATTGATTTTGCTGAGGTACAGGAGAGAATAAGGTGGATCGGCATGTAAGAAGTGGTTTGTAGGTGTATGCATGCGAAATGTGTAAGTGTGTATTTGTGGAGAGCTGTTTGTGTGTTTACAAACTGACTGCACAAAGATACATATGCTTATATTTTGTAGTTTTATTTGGATTTTGGTCATTTGACAAATAATAATCATGAAGCGGAAGACTGTGATCTATGTCTATGTTGTTTTTTTTTTTTTTAAAGGGTGGGATTGAATAAGTTTTTGTACTTTTTCCCACTCCTTTTCATACACGAAACTGATAAATGTACATTATTTCTTATTTATTTACTTAAATATTTTAATTTTTTTGTATTTTTTTTCTCATTCTCATTATCTACTGTATTTGTTATCACTTTTGGTGCATTTATTATATTTTATTGTTCTGGTTACTTTGTTTTGGTAATGTTTCTCATTTGGTCATGTACGGAATGAAATAAAAATGAAATAAATGAAAAAATGAAATGAAAGGCACACAAGGAGGGCCCGGTGGGATTCGATCTCCAGAGTCCTGGGTGAGAGACTAACCAGTCAGCCCTGTGGCCAGTAACCAGAGTGCATGATCAATCGGAGGCATAGTGACAGGATCCCATTTTAGCCCAAAAAGCTGCACACGTATTAAATTTGAGTTAGAATTAGTGTTTGTGGGCATAAATGAAAAGTTACTGGCCAGATGAGCAGGTGCAGACTGACACAAATCATTTCAGTTATTATTCCTGGTGGTGATGTCATTGCATTTCCCATGAACACTATTCCATAATGGATGCATCAAACATCTATTGGCTGTTTGCTCACTTTACAGTGTGTTGCCTCATTTAGGAACCACCACCTGAACAAAGTGCAGCTGCATAAGAATTAAATTTAAACAAAGAAAAAGGAAACTGTTGGGATATTGAACGATGTAAAGGACAAAGCTGGTTACCAGAGAAAGGATGACAACGAAAGAGGAGGTGAAAACCACTGAGAACTGATATTAAACTAGTTTGTGTTCACAGAAGCACCAGCTAAGGAAGCTGAGAACATCCAGAGCAGAGACGACTGATGCAGATATTTTCCTATCAGCCTCAGCCAATGGCCGATACAACTTCTGATATTTGAGCCCGATGCTGCATTTTGCTCCCAAATTAATATAATGAAGGATACAATTAAAAGTATTTGTTACAATTTTTTTCATATAAGAATAAAGACACTTAAAAAAAAAATAATTTTTTTTTAAAGTTCACTTGTAGACAAATATTACATACTAGAAAACCTGATATATATGTCCTCAAAATTATTCATACCCTCCAATTAAAGAAGGGGAAAAATCAGATGTCAGTGAAACAAGCTGAAATTGACAAATTTGAATGATTCTGAATTGTGGCTCGAAAGAAATATTATAAACAAACAAACAAAAATAAAACAAGTAAACAAGCATGATGGGGTTCTGAAGCTAAAATGTTGTTGAGCAACATTTTGAGACAATCACTGCAATCAGGTGTTTCTGTAACGTCCAATCAGACGTCTGCACCTGTTCACAGGTATGTTGGTCCATGTTCATGGGAAAGATGCTCTAATGTGTCTGAGACAGTTTTGTTTGTTTGTTTGTTTTTTTAATCATTATTTCAGACCACAAATAAAAAGCAATATTTAATTTTATTAAATTATAATTTTGGAAATTTGTATTTATTCTTAGTTTGTTGTTATTTGAATTACCATTGTGTATTTAGCATATTCTTTCATTGGAGAGTATGAATAATTTTGAGGACCACTGTACATATATATATATATATATATATATATATATATATATATATATATATATATATAAATATATAAATATATGCCAATACCAGCAAAAAAAAAATGCAAATATCGGCCTAAAATATCGGCTGACTGATGTATCTGCCTATCCTTAATCCAGAGTACCACAGATTCAGACTTAATTACGCGTCAGTGAGTTAGGATGATTATTTATGAGACGATTGGTTTTTTTGTTTGTTTGTTTTTTTAACTGTGACACATAGAGATGTGTTGATGAACAAGCCGGTGTTCTGCTGAAAATCCCCCCACAGGCTGATTTATAAATGGTAATCTGTGCTACCACCCTGTCAGAAAAGAGAACTGTGTGTACTTTTCATACAGCTCACTAGTTTACTGCTGTGAAAAAAAAATTACTTACATATATGTGGATTACTGATCTTTAGACTAATTGAAAATCTATAGGTAGTGTCGCAACAGATAACAGTTAAAGTCCAAACAAATTCATGCAGGTAGGATGCCTCGGTTGTGTAAATTATCCCATCAAAATGTGCTACTTTATATATTTGTGCAGGTAGGATGATTTGACAGTAAAACCATGAATGTTAGAATGATGAAGAATTCAAAACAGTCTAAACTACAAGTTGAGAAAGTGGAGAAACTGGTGGATCTAACATGTCATAATGTTCATGCTTTGGACTTATGCTTTATAGGTTATCCCCCCTGAAGAAAACTGACGAGTGGAAATTCAACTGACTGATGAAAATAAGTCAGTGTGAATCCCTGATTCCGACCAGCTGTGACAATAACCAGATCAGGTGCTAACATTCTTCAAGCTCACCTTCATCATCTGGTATCTGAAGGAAACAAAGCTCTTTATCTTGTGATAACTAGTTACAGTGGACATGTAAATCAGCTGCATGATCTCGAGATAACCAAATGATTAACGAGTGATCTCAAGATAATGACACCGGAAGAGGAAAGCTGCAGGCGGGGCCACTTGCTGTGTGAAAATCTGAACTCATCTCTGAGGTTCAGGTGTTAACATGACTTCAATCAGAGCTTCCAGGAATAAAAGTCCAGCTGCAGCCTAAAATATTGCAGCTGGTGTATCAGACGGTGGAGTGGGGGAGGCAAACTCACATGAAAGAGAATACAAACGTCGAGGGGTGCACGATAATTATCGGGCCGATAACAGGAAATCATTACATTATTCCGATAAGTCTGATATCATAACGACTAATAGGGGTGGGAAAAAATATCAATACACTGAAATATTGCGACATTTTCATGTGCCAATATCATATTAATATTTCAAAATGTGGTATTGATTATTTTACCAAAGATTTTGTTGTTCAGTTATGAAAACCAGAGATATTTCATAACAGAACGACGAGATTTCATTAGTAAAATAGATAGATACCGCTTTTTAAAATATCGATATGATATCGGCATATGAAAATATCGTGATATTTCAGTGTATCGATATTTTTTCCCACCCCGACCCAATAACATATATATTATTTTTGAGACTGGAATTATTGTTGTTTAAAAATGCTTATTTACACAGACAAGTCTGACCTATCAGCCGTTATTATTGTTTACAAATAAACCTTTTCAGATTGTGTTAACATACAGAACATAAATGTTTGAACTGAACTTGTCAGTACATCATTTTCTATGGTTTTTTTTACCGTCTCAATAGTACTTCCAGTTTGTAATCCTGATATCTGCATCAGTTCAAGGAGAATATTTTTGTATCAGTAAGCAATGCTCCTTATTTAAGTTGCTGTGAATTTCAGATATCGAATAGTTTTGATATCTTTTAGAAAATGTTTGAGAGGCTTGCTGATAAATTTAGGATAAATATTTCTTCATTCAGTCAGTCATTTTCTGTACCGCTTATCCAGTTCAGGGTTGTGGGGGTTGCTTATCCCAGCTATTATCAGGCGAGAGGCAGGTTCACCCTGAACAGGTCACCAGTCCAGGGTGTTTCTTCATTTAAAGAGTGAAAACTAGTTTTGCTTTTGTTAATAGTATTGATGTCATGAGTACACACTCAAAAACGGAGGTACCACTTTGTACTTAAAAGGGTGCAAAGCTTATCGCTGGGGGTGCACAGAAATGTACCTTCGGTCCTGGTCCATTTTTGTACCTTATCAAGCTGTATGTATTAATAAAGTATGATTACACCAATTGAAAATAATGAATAAAAGTCAATAAAATAGAGATTATGACAACAATCAAAGATGCTAATAATAAATGAATAATTATTATAGAAATATTAGGCCAAACGCATATATAATTATACATATAATTACTACTATGATTATTATGAAAATCAGAATATAATAACTATAATTATACTACTGTTTGGAAGTACTGCTATTTATAGTTATTGTACAAGCTACACACATTTTTCAATGCTGCAGGTACCCTTAGAGTCGAAATGGTACAAATTTGTACTTTATATTACTTTGGACCCTTTTTCATAGTATATAGGTACTTCTGACCTCATAAAGACCAATATTGTACTTTTGAGAGAACATTTGTAAAAAATGTACCTACAGGTACAGAAACGTTCCTGTTTTTTAGTTCCCCCCTTTTATTTTTTTTATTATTTTTTTTTTTTTTTTTCCTTTTTTTTCTCTTTCTTTCCTTCCTTCTTTTCTTTGTTTTTTTTTTTTTATTTATTTATTTTTTTTTTTTTTTATTTAAAGAAATTTTTTTTTTATTTTAATATTTTTTTCTTTTTTATCTTTATACAATCCGTACGTCGTTACAAAGTAAGCGCTAATGGCAGGCCTAGTCTTCAAAAGCGAACAGGAACGTTCCATCGTTCCCGCCACCGCTGTCGATCCTCTGACCTCACCTCTAGCCAAACTGGTCCCTACACGGCCTATACCAGTCACTCACACATCCCAGCTTGCAACCACACGCAGTTGTGTTCATTTCTGAGGATGTGAAGAAATGATGCTTAAAACAAGTATAAAATACACCAGATGAGTGTGTGTATGTGTCATTAACAGCAAGCATACATACGCTGCATAAGGTCTCAGCTGCAAAGTTGCTACCATAATATTATTATTATTACATAATCATTTATAAGGGGAGCAACAATACAAAAAGTTCATGGTTTGGCTCAGTTCAATACTTTAGTGTCACGGTCCGATGTTTTTTCAATACAAAATAAAATATCTCACCTATTTTAGCCATTGGGCTTTTGTCCACAACAGCTTACCATCGGGTCATATTTAACATGAAAACCTAAAGCAGTTCCAACTGCCAGACCCAGACATAGTTAAACAAGTAGTTAAACGCAGATGTACTTTTATATATATATATAAATGAACAATTATTCTTATTATTGGTATTATCAATATTATTATTAACAGTAATAGTAATTATTATTATTATATACATTGAAATAGTTGGTTTTTATACTTTATTAAGAATTTTACTACAGTAAAACAACAAAAGCATAGGTAGGAAATGTGTATGTCAACTAATACTGAAAGAATGTCAATAATACTGACCAATTTACTAATTGTTCTAATGAATATAGATGTATACTAGGGCTAGGCGATATATCGATATGAAAAATATATCGATATATTTTTAAATGAGATATGGAATTGGACCAAATCGCACATATCGAGATATGGAGTTTAATGTTTGTTTGTTTTGTCTTTTTTTTGTATATAAATGCCAACCTTACTAGGGTTCATTACATTTAATTCTGTATGATGTTCCTTACTTGCATCTGTGAGTATTATTACATACAGTATTTCTGTTTACATTTTATCGTTCTTTGAACCTCTGAGCTTTATTTCATCAAGTCAGTTTAAATGAAACTACTTGTATTGTCATATTTGGCTATGACTGTAACAAAATATTTGCTCTCACTTTGCAATAAAAATATTGGGATATATATCGTATATCGATATTCAGCCTAAATATATTGCGATATGACTTTTGGTCCATATTGCCCAGCCCTGATGTATATGTTTAGTGGTTCTCTTAGTATTCTTAAGGATTGTGAAATCAATAATGAAACAGAATAATAATAGTAACCTCAATAAGTATTAAATATTAGCCAATTTTACCTCAGTAATTTGAATTAAACCATCTGATGGTTCATAATGGCAAATCTCCTTAAGTGGGACTATTAATAACAGCCCAAAACATACAAAAAAGGTACAACCTTAACGAAGCCTAACATAAACAGACTTCATTTTTCTATTCTAAATATTTTTCAAGTTATTTTTTACATCTCTGCACTTATTAGGCATTACCAGTGTGAAGCACTGCATTATTCCTCCCCATTACTTGTTTTTCTTTGATAAAAGGATGAGTGTGGCAGACACAAAACACGGAAAGAGGAGAAAAGAATAAGTCAGGTCTTTTTATTTGCTGTTCCTGAAGTCAGCCATGGGCTTTCTCCTGTTTGTCAGGAGCATTAGTGGGGAGAAAAGCAGGGAGAAATGATTAGAGAGGAATCCCAGGCATATGGCTGGCTTTTGTCGGCTCCCCTCCCCCTCCCTTCCTTCCCTCCTGCCGTCCGCTCCGCAGCAGCAGCAGGACGGAGCTACTTCAGTTTTTGAAGCCGTGGCATGAATGATCTCATCTGAACCTGATCTCCGCTTTCCCTGTCGTCGATCCTATGACCGAGACGGGAATAAAGTAACACGAACACAAGGTGAGTACGAACACCAGCCACCCGGTAGTAGTGTTTTTAAGCAGGTTAACACGGCTTATTTTTGGGAACTTAACAGCCTAGCCGCGGTGAAAACTCTTGTTTTCGCCCAGAGAGGAGGAAGGACCGCGGAGGATGGGTGGGTGGGCGCTCTTAGCTCATTAGCTTTCCGCTTGCTAGTTTTTCCCCCCCGTAAGAGGAAGTTGCCAAATGGGGCCAGACGAATGCCGAGGGTTTTAAATGTTTGTGAACATCGTCTCTCCCCATTTATTTTAGTATCTTAGGTTAGTTAGCTAGCGAGAGCCCCGACGCTGAAATTCACGTCCGTAGCATAGCTAGCCGGCTAGCTGTTAGCTTACAGCGCAAAATGGCTTCATTGTCGCCCGGTGGCTCCGATGCTGAAAAGACAAAGCATGCGGCAGCCACGGCCGGCAGCCGCCGACGCTTTTAAGGCGCTTCTACTGTCTCTCATATGTCGACTGCGTGTAGTTAAACTTGTAGTCGTTAGTGTGGAGGGAAGAAATGATGAGGAATGCAGGGGTTTTTATTTCTTGATTTAGTGGAGCGGGCTGTTACAGCGCTGGCTTCGCGGTGGGGGATGGGCCCTGCTAGGAACCATTGACGTAAAGCGAGGCTGCATTTTGTTTGGACCCTGCGCAATACGGGATAAATAGTTAAGTGTTTACATTTAACCCGTCTGATAATGTTTACTGACATATCTAGTCATGTAATGGTACTATCATACTCGAGTGCCATATGTGTGAATTTAATGATATATGATTAAAGCAGTTTCCTGATATTTGGAAGACAGTTTTTAAACCCTATATGTCATCATTTTCTGGTTAAATATATTTCCATCAACTTGAACATGCATTAGAATGTGTTGCTTGTGATTTACACGATATGTGTGTTTATAAATCACTCTCATACAAATACAGTTATGCGTCTGTAGCAGACGGATGTTCAAATCAATAGATGTTTTCAGACCAATTGTACCATTTCTTAGTTCTTTTAATAATTTGAAGTATATCTAATAGTTTGCACAACAAAAACTAGCCAGAAGTTCTTAGGACTAATTTATATATATTTATATATATATATATATATATATATATATATATATATATATATGAAGAACTTAAAGAATTGATTGAGAAAGCACATGAACATAAGATCTTGAGGTTAGCCATTTATATATATATATATGTGTGTGTGTGTGTGTATATAAAATTTTTATTTTTTATTTTATAAATTTTATTTGTAAAATTTTTCTTGTCTACCACCTGATCACCATGCACCTGATTCTTCATGCTGGGTGGTGGGTGGTCCTCGTGTTGGACTGTTGGGGCAATTAGTCATAAGGTCATACACATGATTAGTCAGGTGATTTGATTGGTTGGCACTTCCTAAAAAGTTCAACTTTTCTAACTTAAAATCATAAAAGTTGGTTAAGCGCTTTTCTTAGATTCAGTTTTTGCAAATGAACACTAATTGTCTGATACAAGATAACACTTCAAAATAACACTGGCCTCTTTGGACTTTATTTATTACATAAATGTTTATTGTTAATGTAAAGAGATCTTTTTTATATCCCATTGTACACATTATTTCTTTGTACAAAACCAATCTCAAGCAAGTCCAAGGTATCTTTTTTTAAAACTTAAAATCGCTTAATAGATTTCTCATAATTGTGAGATACCAGAAACGATGTAATGTGGCAAATGTATGAGTTGCATGTTTTATGTATAATTTGTCTGCTACAGGTGCTTAATTGTAGTCATATTGAGCTTTGACAATATCTCTAAAAACTCATATTTAAAACCTTTTTAGTATAATCCCTTAGATTTAATCCCAAAATGCTGAACTATAGGGTGTTTGGGGGAGGGGAGTACATTGATCAATTCATGTTAAAAACAAATCTGTCATGTCCAAAACTGTTGTTCTTCTCTGTGCAGTAAACTTTCTCTCAAGTTTTAGGCCTTCCTGGTTGTCTTTCATTCCTGTTTTTTCTTTTAATTTTTTACACAGTACTCTTGTTTTTCCTTTAAGGAACTAGTTCTCTTTAGTGTCTCTTGTTTAACAGGGGCCAGCAAAAACACACTACACAAGAAGACAACACATGTCCATAATTGCTTTCTCACCCTTTGTATTTTAGATCTCCAGGCACCTTCATAAATGACTTTTTTTCCCCTCTATTCTGTCCACTGTCAGGAATTGTTATTGTATGCAAGCGAGGACTCAGACTTCCAGACTTCGAGCCTTTCAGTGTACATTAGAAACATTTTTTGTTAATGGATTATGACTTACTGAAATGTTATGCTGATGTAGCTCCTTCATCTGATTGATCAGAGGAAGACAGAAATATTTCTCATATTGTCTGGTTTTTCTATGAAAAGAACCACAAATGTGGACAAAAGTTTTGAGAAATAGCAGTGTCCTTAGCATTAAGTGTTATCCCTGTTTTCTGCAGAAAAAATGGGCCATATCTGTGAAATAAGACATTTTTGTTTGATTTCTTTGCCTTCCAGTTAAACATGTAAATGTACACATTTCCCTGATTTTTACTTTTTGTCAAACCTTTTCAAAAATGATCTCAAATGGAAAATTGAAACGAGTGGAAATATTGACCCAAATGCCCTGCCCACAGGTTTTACAGAGGAGACACAGCTGGACACTGCACTTTTTATCTACACATTTATTTATTTTTTTATTTATTTTCTAATGGAAACTGAAATGTCACAGGCTGCTCTCAGAGCTCAGTGTCCTGTTTGATTTCATCCCGTTTATTTAGGAGAGTCAGATGGCTTTTAATGTTGATGGGATGGTGTTTTGTTCCTGTAAGACGTGTGTTGAAGGGGTGTTTTAATAAGGAAGTTGACTACTTTTTCCCCTCCCCCTCCCTTCAGCGAAGAGAAAGTGAAAATCTTGTGCTACTAGTTTTTGAAGTGTTGCGTGTGTAGACCTGGAAACCTGATCTCCCATGTAAATACTAGTGGGTCATGGTGGTTTACTGTTCTGTGAATTAAAAATGTAATCTTTTCTTTTCATTTGATCATTTTTACCCCTTTAAAAGCACCTTTTTGATTAGAATATCTTCTTTGATTTTCTTGATCACAGGTGGCAGTTGGGGGGACATGAGTGCCCTGATCATGTAACCTGAGTACTGTTTTTTTGTTTTCTGACAAAGGTCTCTTTAGTCTGTGCTTATTTTGATGCAGCGTCCGCATTTAGTTGGTAACCATGCTATTTTCGGTGGCTCAGTGGTCTGTTAAAAGTGTGGTTGTTCCGCCCAGCAGGAGTCTTGCTTCAGACTGGCCTAAAATGGGCAGAAATGGTGCTGAACAAAAGCTGCTTGTCGCTCGTACAAAAGTACTTGAAGCGTTGCAGCCGGGACCAAGCTGCATTGCTATTGCCTGTGCCTCTCAACAGGAAAGGTATAGCAAACTTTAAGAAAAAAACAACTACAACAAACAGTTTAGTTACTTGTAGCTCAGAGTTTTGAACCTATAGTTTATTGTAAAGTCAAAACTGCTGTTGAGCAGAGTGTATCCATAGCTCCTTCATATCCACGCAAATATTACACCACATAGTCTCATTACATCACACATAAACATGATTAATTACATGACACTTACTCTGATTATCTTAGCTAGTAAAACTCAGAACATTTTGTTTGTGAGTGTGTTGAATATTCAGGTGTTGTTGAACTAGTGTCTTAACTCTGTCTCCGTTTCCTTAACGTCACAGCAGACAGTCATCATGTTCCCGAAGGGCACCAAGCGCAAGTTCTCAGACCCCGGAGAGGAGCCGGTTTCCAGCGCTGACCAGGGTCCGGCGACGTCGGCCGCAGCAGCTCGGACGCTGACGTCGTCTTACAGCTTGCAGCGGCAGTCGCTGCTCGACATGTCGCTGATCAAGCTGCAGCTCTGCCACATGCTGGTGGAGCCCAACCTGTGCCGATCGGTGCTCATCGCCAACACGGTGCGGCAGATCCAGGAGGAGATGACCCAGGATGGGACCTGGCAGATCATGACCCAGGCCCTGGCGGCCGCCCAGTGCCCCGCCGACCGCCTGGTGGCCACCGAAGTACTGTGCAGGCAGACTGACGCGGCAGCTCAGGCTGCACAGAGCCCCAAGCCCTTCTCTGTGGTGGGGCTGGAGGAAGGCTACCACTCGGAGGAAGTGGTGATGGAGGGAGACGTGGAGACAGAGGTCACCATGTCCACCTTGTCACCTCTCCCCCCTCAGCTGTCCTCCACCTCTTACCTGGCAGGTCCCTTCGGCATGGCGCCCTGCTGGGAAGAGGAAGAAGACGACGGTGGCTGCGAAGAGGACGAGGAGGAGGACAGCGAGGAGTGCGTGTCGGAAGGAGAGGAAGGAGACCGGGACCACCTTAGCGCAGATTCCAGGACAGGAGAGCAGGTTTTTGGGACTTTTGAGATCAAGCACCCGGCACCGCCTCCAGACCCGGCACTCGAAGAGCTGTTTTCAGACGTGGACCCGTCCTACTATGACCTTGACACGGTGCTAACGGGCATGCAGAGCACCCCAAAAATGGGGCCTTACGATCTGCTGGAGAGCCTGTCGTCTCACGGGCCCACCGCCCTGAGCTCCAGCTCCAGCTGCAGGTCAGACCTGAATGAACTGGACCACATCATGGAGATCATAGTGGGATCCTGAAACGAGGAACATTTCTCTGGCCTGTTCTGATCCCACATGCTCCTCCAGACTATGCACAGCACATGTGCATGCTCTGTCTGTGGTATTATTACAGAATGTTGAAGGTTTTTAGGGCGAAGTGGGAAGCTAACGAACGTCACGTTTTTTTTCCCTCCTGTTTTTATGAATTGGCTGTTTCTTGGTCTCCTCAGCCTCCTGCGCTGATCAGCTGCAGATGGAAGCTGAGACGGAGAAGTGAACGAACCTGGGCTTTCACACGGCTTCCCGGTCCTGTGAGCGCTGCAGTTAGTTTCCCACTTTGATGAATTTCTAGAGTTGATAATATTTGCGAGAAGGCAAAGATAATTACCTATACCATGATGCATTCTTATACTTTCCATGTTTATGTCTGCCATACATTCTGTCATACTCACGCCGTCTGGTCGTATTATCCGCCTTTATGTCCTGTTTTATTTATTACACGGACCAAGGAACGATACACCACACTACATTCATCAGAAACCAGAACAAATTGTAAATCCAGATTTATGAATCAATGCATATTTTCCTAGAGATTTGAGCAATTATGAATGGAATATATGTATATGTACGTATGTGTATATAGAAATATATTTTTTGCATTATACAGCTGGGGGATTTTGCAAGCATCATTTGGTATTATTTTTTTCTCCCAAGCGGTTTTTAAGATTTTAATGTAGCCAGACTTGAGACAGTGTCTTCCCCTGGTTTGGTATTCTAACTCGACTGTAACGGGTGTCAGGACCGGCACCGCCCCTTCACAGACGCTGTTCTCTCATTTTCTGAAAAGCTTTACACAGTGCAGAGAAATTACTTCCGGCCGGCAACCAGAATGTGGGTCAAAACTTGTTAAAGGGGGTGCGCTAATTTTACAGCACCTGCTTGATGAGCGAAGTAACTTTTCCTGCTCTGATTCTCATACAGATCCCATCACAATAAGAAGCAGCTTTTCCTGAAGCATCAGGAAAAGCCCCGGGCTGATAACTGCATCAAGAAGCCATATTTCTTTCTCTCATTTGTTTCTACAAATGAAGAACTCTGTGTGTTAACCCATCTAATTTATTGTTTTATTTATTGTATTTATTTTATCTAGGTACAGACATGCCATATTGACTTATCAATTCAACCATGAGGCCCGGTGAAATTATATTTATCCTAATTTTGCCCTTCATTTTCAATGCAGTACCTATTTATTGCTCTTTTTTTATTCTCATTATTAGGAATAATGTTAATAACCGGGTTAATATTCAAATTACTATGCAGCTCTGTCATACACCTTTCCAAATGACTGTAGACGACTCAAATGTCCTTAAAATCCTTTTATGCAAACAGTTGCCTTTCTCCTAAATATGTGGAAAATCAATGCATTTTTTTTCTAAATTGTTCCGTATAGAGATCAAGAGAGAGATTTAACTCAGGCAAAACAAATGTATTGACTAAGATACAGTATTACCATGCGCTGAATACCTTACCACAACACTCCTGAAGGATGTCACTCTAGTCTGAATGGGAGCTAGAACTTCAAAGACTAATTATCATTGTAAAATATATGCATTTTTTATATTAAAACATTGTAGCATCTTTGTAAATATTTTTTTATAATAAAAGGTGCAACTATTGATAGGTGATATGGCTGTTCGACTTTTTTTCTTTGTTTTCAATTTCTAAAGATTTTTTTCATCTGCAGGTCTTGAATTCATGGAGTTTATATTTTATTTGAACTTAGATTTTACTTTTGTTATTTCATGTTAATAATAGAATCGAAACTTTAAAGAAAGTAAAGAAGCAGATTTTTATGTTGGTTTTTGATCATTTTTATAGGAATGCACGATAACCAGTACCGATAACCGATAAATTCCAGCTCCTAAAGGCAGATACTGATAAGTGATAACAACACATGTATACCTAATCATGACATTAATGCTATTAACACAACAGTTTTCACTCTTTAAATGAAGAAATAATAGTTTTTTCCAGTGAAAAACTTAAAAAAAAATATTTTCTTAAATGATATCAAACTATTTGATATCTCAAATGCACATCAAAGGTGCTTGCTCACTGATTCAAAAATAAAGCAATTGACAAGTTGGGAATTTAGATTCACACATTTATTGTAAACACAATCTGAGAAAGTTTATTTGTAAACAATGACAGACTTGTTTATGTTAATAGGAGCATTTTAAACAATAATTCTTGTCTCATAATGTGAGCAGATCACTGTCAAGCTAACAAATATATAAATGCCACCAGGGCAAGTCGACATATCGGAATGATGTCATAATGTCCTGATATCTGCCTAATAATTATGGTGCACACCTAAATGTTTAATATTTACATTACAAAATTAAACATACTCTCATTGTTTTATTGAATACATGCGGCTAAAACGTCCGGGGTCTGAAACGGCCCACAGCTCGCTTCATTAAGGTTCCTCTTTTTAGTGGTTGATGGTTTGTAAAGTTCAGATTCAACTGGAGCTTTATTGATCCTATTATTCTAGATTCACACACTTTCCATCCAGCTTATCAGCTTCACCTGTTCAACTGCTCGTTAACACAAAAGTCTAATCAGCCAATCACATGGCAGCAACTTAACACATCTAGTTATGTAGACCTGGTGAAGTTTAAATTGAGCTCAGAATGAGGAAGAAAGGGGATTTAAAGGATAACGTCCTTTTTTTAAGCTGGACCTTATTTCTGGGAGTTTATACGTGCATTTACTCACTGGTAACGTTTCTGCATCACTTTGACTCCTTCAGAAGATTTTATGTTAAGTTGCCCCCAGTGAAATGGAGTTTTACTGCAGATAATGTCTGATATAGTGACTGCTCCATCTCTCCCATTATACTGGATGTACACCAAACTTAACGTAATATCTTTCAAAGGAGTCAAAGTGATGCAGAAATGTTACCGGTGAATAAATGCACGGATATACTCCTAGAAATAAGGTCCAGCTTGAAAAAAAAAAAGAAACTTGTCCTTTAAGTTACTTAACTTAAAGGATCTCCATGGTTGTTGGAACACGTCCAACCTGGAAGCAGATGGGCTCCTTAAATCCTCAACTGTTAATACTGACAATACAAATATCTAATGAGCCAATCACACGGCAGCAACCCAACACATCCAGTCATGTAGACGTGGTGAGGACAACCTGCTGGAGTTCAACCTGAAACTCAGAATGAGGAAGAAAGGGGATTTAATGGTTGCTGGTCTGAGTGTTTACTGGGATTATCCCACCAACAATCTAGGGTTTCCAGAAACTGGTCTGAAGAAGAGAAAATCCCCAGTGAGCAGCACAAGACCACATCAGGCGCCATTCCTGTCAGCTAGACAAGGAAACTTACAGCATGACCACAGTGGAGCATCTTCTGATGCTGCTTCCAGCAGGATGATGATGTCACAAAGATGACATCATCTCCACCTACTTTCTGGAACATGACCATGAGGTCACTGGACTGCAATGTTCTC
This sequence comes from Atherinomorus stipes, assembly GCA_023101725.1. NCBI lineage: Eukaryota > Metazoa > Chordata > Actinopteri > Atheriniformes > Atherinidae > Atherinomorus > Atherinomorus stipes. Next base: position 41,462 of record JALJCO010005483.1, on the reverse strand, counting down.
CACAGTCACCAGATCTCAGTCCCACAGAGCAGCTTTGGGATGAGGTGGAACGAGAGATTCTCATCATGATGAGGTGGAACGGGAGATTCTCATCATCATGAGGTGGAACGGGAGATTCTCATCATGATGAGGTGGAACGGGAGATTCTCATCATCATGAGGTGGAACGGAGATTCTCATCATGATGAGGTGGAACGGGAGATTCTCATCACGATGAGGTGAAACGGAAGATTCTCATCACGATGAGGTGAAACGGAAGATTCTCATCATGATGAGGTGGAACGGGAGATTCTCATCACCATGAGGTGGAACGGGAGATTCTCATCACCATGAGGTGGAACGTGAGATTCTCATCACGATGAGGTGGAACGGCAGATTCTCATCACAATGAGGTGGAACGGGAGATTCTCATCATGATGAGGTGGAACGGCAGATTCTCATCACAATGAGGTGGAACAGGAGATTCTCATCATGATGAGGTGGAACGGGAGATTCTCATCACGATGAGGTGGAACGGCAGATTCTCATCACAATGAGGTGGAACAGGAGATTCTCATCATGATGAGGTGGAACGGGAGATTCTCATCACCATGAGGTGGAACATGAGATTCTCATCACGATGAGGTGGAGGGAGATTCTCATCACGATGAGGTGGAACGGGAGATTCTCATCATGATGAGGTGGAACGGGAGATTCTCATCATGATGAGGTGGAACGGACTAAAGGGGAGGGACTCACAAGGGAGAGATCTCATCATATGAGGTGAACGGGAGATTCTCATCACCATGAGGTGGAACGTGAGATTCTCATCACGATGAGGTGGAACGGGAGATTCTCATCACGATGAGGTGGAACGGGAGATTCTCATGTTGATGAGGTGGAACGGGAGATTCTCATCATCATGAGGTGGAACATGAGATTCTCATCACGATGAGGTGGAACGGGAGATTCTCATCACGATGAGGTGGAACGAGAGATTCTCATCATGATGAGGTGGAACGGGAGATTCTCATCACGATGAGGTGGAACGGAGATTCTCATCATGATGAGGTGGAACGGGAGATTCTCATCACGATGAGGTGGAACGAGAGATTCTCATCATGATGAGGTGGAACGGGAGATTCTCATCACGATGAGGTGGAACGGAGATTCTCATCATGATGAGGTGGAACGGGAGATTCTCATCATGATGAGGTGGAACGGGAGATTCTCATCATGATGAGGTGGAACGGGAGATTCTCATCATGATGAGGTGGAACGGGAGATTCTCATCATGATGAGGTGGAACGGGAGATTCTCATCACGATGAGGTGGAACGGGAGATTCTCATCATGATGAGGTGGAACGGGAGATTCTCATCATGATGAGGTGGAACGGAGATTCTCATCATGATGAGGTGGAACGGGAGATTCTCATCACGATGAGGAGGAATGAGAGATTCTCATCATGATGAGGTGGAACAGAGATTCTCATCATGATGAGGTGGAACGAGAGATTCTCATCATGATGAGGTGGAACGGGAGATTCTCATCATGATGAGGTGGAACGGGAGATTCTCATCATGATGAGGTGGAACGGAGATCTCATCATGATGAGGGGAACGGGAGATTCTCATCACGATGAGGAGGAACGAGAGATTCTCATCACAATGAGGTGGAACGGAGATTCTCATCATGATGAGGTGGAACGAGAGATTCTCATCACGATGAGGTGGAACGGCAGATTCTCATCACGATGAGGTGGAACGGGAGATTCTCATCATGATGAGGTGGAACGGGAGATTCTCATCACGATGAGGTGGAACGGAGATTCTCATCACAATGAGGTGGAACGGGAGATTTTCATCATGATGAGAAGGAGATCTCACCATGATGAGGTGAAACGGGAGATTCTCATCACGATGAGGTGGAACGGGAGATTCTCATCACGATGAGGAGGAACGAGAGATTCTCATCATGATGAGGTGGAACGAGAGATTCTGATCACGATGAGGTGGAACAGGAGATTCTCATCATTATGAGGTGGAACGGGAGATTCTCATCACGATGAGGTGGAACAGGAGATTCTCATCATTATGAGGTGGAACAGGAGATTCTCATCATTATGAGGTGGAACATGAGATTCTCATCATTATGAGGTGGAACAGGAGATTCTCATCATGATGAGGTGGAACAGGAGATTCTCATCATTATGAGGTGGAACGGGAGATTCTCATCACGATGAGGTGGAACAGGAGATCCTCATCATTATGAGGTGGAACAGGAGAGAGATTCTCATCATTATGAGGTGGAACATGAGATTCTCATCATTATGAGGTGGAACAGGAGATTCTCATCATTATGAGGTGGAACAGGAGATTCTCATCATTATGAGGTGGAACGGGAGATTCTCATCACAATGAGGGGCAGCAACTACATAATGCCATCAAGTCAACATGGAGGTGAATCTCTGGAATGTTTCCAACACCTTGCTGAATCTCTGAAAGGAAGAATTCAGGCATTTCTGAGGGAAAACGTGGCCCAACCCAGTACTTGTAAGGTGGACCTGGTCAGTAAGAGAAGAAAGGTGAATTTTTAAGCTCAAGCATCCTGAGCTGAACATTCACAGCAGAAAAGTCATCAGTGCTTCTCGTCAACATTTTATCTAACAAAATAAAAGTTCTTCAAATAGTAATAAAAGATCTCTGCTTTTTTCATTCACAATTTGTACAAAGGTTTTTACTGCATGAGTAAAATCAAACACGACCAGTTGTGCGCTGATCAGGACTGCTGCTGCAGTTGTTGCTGTGTGTGGATATTTCCCTGCATTTAAGCTAAAATTGAATTAGATGTGACAGCTGCAGTAAGACCTTTGTCCTCACGTGCTCTCACATGGTGAGGTCGGTCCATGAGATTCTGCGTTAGATATGCAGAGCTACAGAGGATTCCACAGAACAGGACCATTGTATGTATGAACACACACAACCTGTTCAGTCAGTTCTAGTCCTCTGAAATGAGCCTTTTCCATCTTCCAACATCACAAATGTTGAAGGAAGCTTTTTAATAGCTTTTCTGACACAGACTAAATGTATTTGTTCATGAAATTACAGCTTGCCTTGACGCTGGCCTGCTGCCTAGACTTGGTTAGACTATAGTTAAAGATTAATGGCCTCTCAGTGAGTCAGCAAAAAGGCGAGCACAGGAAAAACCAAGTCATCGGAGGGAGAGACTGGTGTCTAAAAGCTCCACAAGACCAAAATGTAGGAGTATATCCATGCAGTGTTTCCAAAATGAACATTAAACATATATTTTGCACCGTCTAATGTTAAAAGGGTAACTGCAGCTGCTTCCTCTTTACACGGGGATGTGTGCCGTCGCTGCAGATAAAACATGTCTGTATGGGCTGGAAAGGGCCGACGCTGAACACACAGAGGTCTCATGCTGCCTTCAGGTTCCACTTTTAAGCCACGACCACTATAGCTTGTATTTTCAGATTTTAATTTAGGTAATAATAATAAAGAGACAAAGAAGGCCATGTTACACAACCTGTACACCTCCTTTTTTAAAAATTTTTAAAATTTAAACTTTGTTTTAGATTCAAAATTGAACATTGTATTTTTTTCTGCATTTATAAATGTGCACTACAATGCTGAGTGGCAATAAATCTCTTTCTGATTCTGCTGGTTTTCATGAAGAAATTAAAAAAGGGGAGATATTTAAGAGTTATTCAACCAATCCTTAATGATACTCAGTTTTAAATAAATAAATAAATATTTTTCAAAAGAAAAAAAAGCTAATATTGTTTTCAACCAGTCCTGATCATCAATTTAAAAAACAATTATAATAAAATAATAATAAAAACAGATAAATATATATATTTTTTAAATGTCTCATTCCTTGCTTTCTCCATTTCTAACTATATAAATAACTATTTACATTTTAGGGGTGAATTAACTTTTTCTTTTATGACAAACACATCACAGATAAAATGAAAAAGCATCGTTTTTGGGTCTGTGATGAGGAGTAAAACATCAGAGGAGGTTTTTCTCTGAACTGTTCAGGCGGAAGAGGCAGAAAAGCGTGGATCAGGGGTTGCCTTATTTGGTGTTTGCCTTCCCCGTCTTTCCGGTCACGTCTTTCCTCTTCCCCTCTGAGTCATCTGTCCCTTTAAAATGCTGCGTTCAGGTGCTCATCGCAATCTTCTAGCCCTTCTAGATATTTCTCTACTGAAATATTTAAGTGAGTACATACTTATATTTACATACTTATTACTTTTAACTGTACTCATGATTTCAAGGTTATTAAAACACATTCTTATAAATATGCCATTTAATCCTGCACACATTAATGAAGTCTGAGCTCTGAGAAATTGTTATTCTTTTATTCTAAATAACGAGTTATTCTTGTGATAATTATTCTCTTCCATTAGCTGAATCTCCATGGAAACTATGTGGAGCCCCCGCTGGGGAGGACCACCTCAGCTTGTGAAAACCTCTGATTTAAATTAATTCTCTAAAACTAATTTAAATGATCATGAGGAATTCCTCCCCTGCAGAAATCTGACTTTGGTGTTTGTCATTTTTATCCTGTAAAGCTGAAATATTCCTGCTCTGGTGAAGCCCGTAAGTCATCCCTTGATTGAGTTATTACCGGACAAGTAAGTGGCTCTAATGTCCCGGGAGGCCCTGGTTTAGAAATACACATGGAAAAGTGATATTAATAAGGAAAGATCACCGGGAACAGATTTTATAAACATGAAACGGTTGAATAAAACTGTCAAAAAGCCTAAAACAAATCTGTGAAGCCACAGCCGCAGTCTGTTCATATGAAACTAGGTGAGAAACCGGAACATGGACTCAGATCCTGCCCCTCTGTCGGCAGAGAAAAAGGTTTCACTGAGGAAATTGTTGAAGGTCACGGAGAGCAGAGTGCTCCGGTCTGCATTCTGCAGCCTGCTAATAATCTAGGTTGTGCACAACGTGGGGCGGATGGTCGCCCTCTGAGGCGTCTTTTCCACCAGGAAACCGCCACGGCGTGGAGCCGGCCGTGTCCTGGCAGCTTTCAGGAACTCGCATGCATTTCAGCAGCTTCCTTACAGCCCAGATGATGCATTACAAGCACTGGTGAACACAGCGAGTCTCACATTACACTATCTTTTATTTATGATTTCTCCCCTTTTTGCAGCATCATCACACTTTCTGAAATGTTCCTGCTTTTTAAAGAATGGCGCAGCATTCCTCCCCGTAGCCTCGACCAAACCACCGACATCAACAGTTCCACGTCTGAGCTGGGTTTTCTCCAGCTGTTCCTTTTCCACATCTACCGGCATCTGATTCAGCACCCAATCCAGGGGATTTTGTCCTGTTTTATTGTTTTTTATGAGCTTGTCTTCTCTTCGGTTTAATGTTCAGCCACCATCTCAGGTCCCTCTATAAACACAGGAGCAGCTGTAAACAGGCAGGCATGCACATGGGACCACAAACAGTCGGATTGTGATGCTCATAGAGTTGGCATGATCTCTAAATCTTGACTCAGATGTCTGTGACCTGCTGAACATGGGGAGATTTTCTCACTGAGGCGTCTCCTCAGCGACCTGCATCCCACCTCTGAGCTCTCTGCAGCCTGTAAAAGTCAGTCCAGCGTTAACTCTCGTCTTATCTCTGGCTCTGTCACGTTCTTCCTTTTCCTTGCTTCCTCCACTACAGAAGCTGAAAGCGACTGTTTGCATTTTTTTTTTTTAAACAGTGTTTTCTTATGATAATTCAAATGCAGGGTCACGACTCACGAGGAGGCTGGAACTGTTCCTGGTCCATCCCAGAACCAGAGAGACAATCATCCAATCAGACTCACACTCACTCCCAGCGGGAACTTAGGCTCCAATCAGCTTCATGTGCATGACTTTGGACGGTGGGAAGGCGAGATAGAACCCAGGCATAGCTGGAGAACACGCAGAACCTACTGGTTGTTAATATACGGCAGGTACGGAAAGGATTCAGACCCGTTAAACTTTTCACTCTTTGTTTCATTGCAGCCATTTGCCAAAATCTAAAAAGTTAGTTTTATTTCTCATTAATGTCACTCAGCACCCCATCTGGACAGAAAAAAAACTTAAATATGACATGGTGATAAGTATTGAGTACTTTGCTCAGTACTGAGTAGAAGTACTTCTGAGCTGGTACAGCCATGAGTCTTCTTGGGAATGATGCAACAAGTGTTCCACACCTGGATTTGGGATCTTCTGGTTCTTCTTGCAGATCCTCTCCAGTTCTGGCAGGTTGGATGGTGAACGGTGGTGTTCAGCCATTTTCAGGTCTCTCAGAGATGCTTAGTTGGGTTTAAGTCCGGGTTCTGGTTGGGCCGGTCCAGAATGGTCCAGAGTGGTTCTGATCCACTCCTTTGTTATTTCAGCTGTGTGTGAGGGTCATTGTCTTACTGGAAGGTGAACCTTCGGTCCAGTCTGAGCTCCTGAACTCTGGAAGAGCTTTTCTTCCAGGATCTCTGTACTTGGCCGCATTCATCTTTTCTTCAACTGCAACCAGTCGTCCTGTCCCTGCAGCTGAAAAACACCCCCATAGCATGATGCTGCCACCACCGTGCTTCACTGTTGGGATGGTATTGGGCAGGTGATGAGCAGTGCCTGGTTTTCTCCACACATACCGCTTAGAATGAACTCCAAAAAGTTCAATCTTGGTCTCATCAGACCAGAGAATCTTATTTCTCTCAGTCTGGGAGTCCTTCATGTGTTTTTTGGCAAACTCTATGCGGGCTTTCATATGTCTGCACTGAGGAGAGGCTTCCATCGGGCCACTCTGCCATAAAGCCCCGACTGGTGGAGGCTGCAGTGATAGTTGACTTTGTGGAACTTTCTCCATCTCCCTGCTGCATCTCTGGAGCTCAGCCACAGTGATCTTTTGCTTCTTCTTTACTCTCTCACCAAGGCTCTTCTCCCACCATTGCTCAGTTTGGCTGGACGGCCGGGTCTAGGAAGAGTTCTGGTCGTCCCAAACTTCTTCCATGTAAGGACTATGGAGGCCACCGTGCTCTTAGGAACCTTTAGTGCTGCAGAAACTCTTTTGTAACCTTGTCCAGATCTGTGTCTCACCACAATTCTGTCTCTGAGCTCCTTGGACAGTTCCTTCTACCTCATGATCCTCATTTGCTCTGACATGCACTGTGAGCTGGAAGCTCTTATATAGACAGATGTGTGTCTTTCCTGATCACGTCCAATCAGTTTAATTAAACACAGCTGGACTCCAATGAAGGAGTAGAACCATCTCAAGGAGGATCAGAAGAAATGGACAGAATATGAGTTAAATATGAGTCACTGCAAAGGCTCTGAATACTTATGACCATGTGATATTTCAGTTTTTTCTTTTTAATAAATTTGCTAAAATTTCTACATTTCAGTTTTTTTCTGTCAAGATGGGGTGCTGAGTGTACATTAATGAGAAATAAAATAAAGTTTTTTGATTTTGGCAAATGGCTGCAATGACAAAGAGTAAAAAGTTTAAAGGGGTCTGAATACTTTCTGTACCCATTGTATAAGAAATAGAATAATATAATATTATTAGCTATTTTATATTATATTATTATAATAAGCTTCTTAATATATATTAAGAAATATTAAATTATAAAGTATACATATAGTGGGTCACCCTCCCATTAAAGAAAATGCTAAATTCATGAGTAGTTCAAATAACAAGAAACTGAAAAAAAAACTAATAATAAATAAAAATTTACTGAATTATAATTTAGTAAAATAAAACATTGATTTGGAATTATAGTTATAAAAAATAATTTTAAAAAACCAAACAAACCTGTCCATGAGAAATTAGAGCATCTTTCTCATGAACATGGACCAACATACCTGTCAACAGGTGCAGACGTCTGATTGGACGTTACAGAAAACACCTGATTGCTGTGATTGTCTCAAAGTGTTGCTCAACACTTTCATGCTTGTTCCCTTGTTTTTATTTTTGTTGGTTTTGTTGGTGTCCTGCAACATGGATGAGAACTTATCTTCTTCTTTCTCCCACCGCCTGGACTGGTGGGTCTGAGGAGCATCCCAGTACAGAGCTGCTCCATACTGGGATGCCCCAGTTACAAGCTGATGTCAGATCGAGGGACATCCATCACTGACAAATGCATCCGATTTTATTTCAACCAAGCCTGATAAAGGCTGAAATTGTGAGGTGTTTGATTAGTTTTACCAATTACTCATTCACAGAAATACACGTAGCGTGACCTTAGCCCTCCCAGCTGTCTCTGGGTCCTTTCTGATCAATGAAATCAGGTGTAACGCTTGCTTGAGCCCACCTAAATCAGCTCATGACATCTCAAAAAATTAAGTTATTTCAACATAATGATTAAAAAAGAGAACGATAGTCAAATGTGGCTGCTTTTGGCCTCCGTACTCCAGCAACATCCCTGAATGTCGCATGTAAACAGAGCGCGTGTTGATATCCAGTTGCTGGCGTGTGAAATGCTGCTGTAAAGTGTCACAGCGTGCAGCTTTAGGATGAATCAGAGTACCAACAACTCCAGAAATGTGCATAACAATTGTCAGTGCCATGAAAACATGTCTGAAACCCACATTTTTAAGGTCAGAGATGAGCATGGTGCTTCTTTAATGCTGAAAATATCATTTATGAACCCAAGAAAGAATGACGGTCTTCAGTTTAACTTGTAAACATGGTGGTTTTCGGTCTCAGTTGAGAGTTTTGACTGCAGTCAACGGAAGTTGGAGGAGGTTTGGTGAATGACAATATATTTATATGAATAAGTGAACCCTTTTTCAGGCATTAACCCTGTTGTCTGCAGAGACTTCCCACAACCACGTGGGTAGGTGTTCTTGCTTAATCAGCTCCTAAAACAACAATTACACAATAACATGCTAATTTTTCCACCAGGGAGCAAATAATGAAGGAAAAGAGCGAAGCATGCAACATGTGAAGTATTACATAAAGAGAGTACACAGTCAATAAACTGATCACAGGACTGGCTCAGTCAGGTAAAGGCTGATAACGTAACCAACCCTGATACATGACAGGTGAAGGCAGACTCGGCTTAATCTGACAGATTAAAGGAAAAATGGTGGTTTTTAAATCAAATTTCAGCCTATTCAAAACTTTTTAGTTTTAGTTTTAAGTTTCTAAAATGCGTTTTTTATGGTTATGAATCAGTTATGAATACTTCGCCGTCCGGTTTTTGCAATACTGAGCCTGTTATCGATGTTAAATGATCATTTCCACAGTTTTGCTTAACAAAATATCATTACCAGCAAATACAAGTTAGCCCATACTCTGAAATGAGTTATTAATATTTTTTTCTTCCCGTGAAACGGACCATTTTCGCTGCACACGTGTTCCCGGACGTGGGTCGCCAGCTGTCCGAGCCGGCCCTGAACGCGGCGGCAGGCTGTCGTCGGAACAAGCTGGCGCACATTCGCTGCCCCGTGAGGAGCGGAGGCGGACGTTTGACCGGCGGGGTCCGGGTCCAATCTCCTGCGCGGAGGATCCCCTCGGTGCTCCCGCCTTCCCTGGCCTCCCTCGCGGCTCCGCCTCCTCCCCCCGCCGCCGTGGATGGACTGTACATTCCTCATCCTCCGGATCTCCAGTACAGGAACGCCGCGACGGAGCGAAGCGAGGCGACGACACGACGGATTTCTCCCCCACATGACACTTTCCAGGGACACGTAAGGTACAAAATCAGCCTCCTTTTCCTCATTATCCTCTCTTTATTAGCTCAAGTTCGTCTTTTAAACTTAGTTTAGACGGATGTGGGGCAGTGGGAAGGGGGCAGCTGTGGTCTTGGGGCGTCCTGGTCCAGATAAGTATGATGGAGGACAAATAGTTCCTGTTTACCAAGTACTGACAAGTTTCTCAATCCTAGATTTCACTTTTATTTCGCCTTTCATTTTGTATCAAATCAACCTAAGCAGCTTGAACCTGTTACGTACGTTTTTGGGTGGTGGATAGGTGGGTGGGGGGGCTGACTTGCTGGTTGTGAAGCCCTTTGAGTGACGGCGATCCGCGGGTAACTCGCTAAAACACGTCTGTCAGGATGAGTAAAGTCTGTCAGCCCGCTGGGGTGTCTGGCTGTGAGTCACAGCATTTCACATGTTCCCTCATTCACGACCTACACGGAGAAACTCACGTCCCCATCCTCCGAAGTTGCTCAGTTCCCTCAACATTTACCTGCAGCTGCAACTGTGCAGGAGCTGCTGGTGTGCAAGAAAAAAATCATATGTGCTCTTATGTAAACTGCATGCAAGGTTTATTAGATTGCAAAGCAGCCAGATGCGCCCCCACCCACAATAATCCTAGTCTCAGCCACTGCTTGTCAAAGTTTGTGAGCTTTTGCTGTCATTTGAGGGGGAAGGAGAACACATCTGACCAGAGGAGATTACACGTGATTGTGTTAGAGCTGAAACAATTAAAGAGGGAATGGATCTGCTTTAGTTTGTGTGCTCTGAGCCTCCCAGAAACTATTTGATCTTAAAGGTACAGTGAGTAAAAAAATCAAAGGTCAGTGGCAGAAAAATGGGATAAATAATTCAAAACTGTGTTTCTATTTATTTGTAATTGCAGCACTAAAATAGTTTTTACATGTTTATTTTCTTAGAATAAGTCATTTATATCTACTTGCTGGGTGGTGCACATATGGAGGCTGCCATATTTGTTCCACCATTTTTACTACAGTGTCCCTAAATGGACAAAACAATGTGTGTGAATAAGAACCCGCTGAACTTTGAAACTGTTATACACACTCAAAAACAGAGGTACCAATTTGTACCTAAAAGGGTCCAAAGCTTGTTGCTGGGGGGAGGGGGGGGGGGGGTCCTTTCTGAAAGACATTTCTGTACCTTCATGGTCCATTTTTGTACCTTATCAAGCTGTATGAGGTAATAAAGTACAATTAAACCAATTAAAGATGATGAATAAAAGTCAATAAAATAGAGATTATGACAACAATCAAAGATGCTAATAATAAATGAATAATTATTATATGAAATATTAGGCCAAACACATATATAATTATACATACAATTATTACTATGATTACTATGAAAATCATAATATAATAACTATAATTATACTACTGTTTAGAAGTACTGCGAATTATAGTTATCATAAAAGCTACACACATTTTTCAATGCTGCAGGTACCCTTAGGGTTGGAATGGTACAAATTTGTACTTCATATTACTTTGGACCCTTTTTCATAGTATATAGGTACTTCTGGCTTCATAAAGACCAATATTGTACTTTTAGAGAACATTTGTAAAAAATGTACCTACAGGTACAGAAATGTTCCTGTCTCGTACCTCTGTTTCTGAGTGTGTACCAGCTCTGTTTAATGGGAGCTAAAGCACTGTTTGGGATCAGTAATGCCTTAAAAGACAAAAAAAGTTACTCAGATCCACTCACAGGTGAAAACATATTTTTTTCTGGGAGAATTTTGGCCACTAACAGCCACCATATAGTTACAACAGTGCTGGAATATGAAGTCATTTGAAAGAAAACATCTCTAACACTAGATGTCAGTAATTCTTACATACTGTACCTTTAAGAATATAGTCGATTTCTTTATTAAAGGTTGTAAAAAGGAAACTAACTGCTGTTTATTTCAGATTACTATGAGCTAGGGGTGGGTACTAGCAAAGACTTCACAATAGGAGATGTGGGCCACATCACAATACAATATTATGATATTGTGACTCTGATATATTGCGATATTGTAGGCACTTCAGAAAAATGTAAAATTCAGCTTGAAATAAAAGTTATAGCTATGTTCATACATCAGATGAATGAAACAATAAAATGTGTCAGAATCAATGAAATCCAGTTTCTCCGTGTCCCGTTTATTTAACTTTTTCTTTTCCACTTGGATCTGATAATAAAACCATTTGCAATCGTCCCCCTGAACATAAATATTTCTCAGTTTGGGAAACTGAATAGATGTGACAATAGAATAAAAATAAAGTGCTTTTGAAAACAATATTACCACAGCGGAGCTGGAATCGTAGGAATGTACACCAGTTAATGTGAAATTAGTAAAACAGTAAAACAATGTAGTACATGAGAACGCATATTCATGCATATGAGAAATAATCATTTCAGTCAGTCATTCTAATCTCCAACAACTGTGTGGTTGATGAAAACCTGCACTCACATGTTAACGTGTACGTTCGACTGTGTGGAAAGTTGAAGCTGAACCTGCAGATGCTCGTAGATATCAGTGGAAAGCAGAGACGTTCTACGTGCTGGACCAATGCTGAGAAACAACAGAATCTCTGCAGATTTCGTTACAGAACGATGAAATCTCGCGAGATTTTGTTAGTAAAATAGATCGATACCGCGTTTGTAAATATCAATATGGTATCAGCATATGAAATATTGTGATATTTCAGTTAGGGATGCACAATAATTATCGAAACGATAATTATTGGGCCAATAATAGGAAATTATGACGTCATTTCGATAAGTCCAATATCATGACGACTTACCCCGATAACTTATCAGGGCGGGGGAAAAATATTGATACACTGAAATATTGCAATATTTTCATATGTAGATTTCATATAGATATTCAAAAATGCGATATTGATCTATTTTACCAATGAAATCTGGTGAGATTTCGTAAGATAATTAAGATAATTGTGAAATCTCGCGAGATTTCAAGAAAACCGGCAAGATTTCTTGACTTAACGACAAAATCTTGCAAGATTTCAGTAGTAAAATAGATCGATACCACATTTTTGAATATCAATATATCAGCATATAAAAATATTGCAATATTTCAGTGTATCGATATTTTTTCCCAGCACTATAACTTATGACCTAAAAGGTTGGAATTTTTTATTTGGTATAATTAGGTATGTATGTGTGTTATTGGTATCGGACTTTGGTATTGGTGTCGGTTATCGGTATCTGACTTTAGGAGCTTAAATTTATCGGTTAGCGGTATCGGTTTTAAAAAATGGTTATCGTGCATCTCTAATTTCAGTGTTTCGATATTTTGTCCCACCCCTACTAACTGGTGATGTCATCATGGCAGGTCAATGTTGGGCCGTGGCGTGAAGCGGAAGTGGAGCTGCCTGGAGGAGCTGGAGGCGGAGGCGCTCCCCGGCCCTGCGGGGACGGAGGAGAAGCGGCGGAGCGGGGAGGAGGCCGACATGAGCCGCCTGCAGCAGCGGCAGCTGGTGCTCGGCCTCTGCCTGAAGAAGCTGCAGCACTACCAGGCCGGCGTGGAGCTCAGCCTGCGCCGCTCCGTGCTGCTCATCAACACGCTCCGGCAGATCCAGGAGGAGATCCGGAGCGACGGCTCGGGGCCCTGCGGCCCGGACCACCTGCTCCAGGGCGTCCACCCCGACTCCTGTCTTCTCAGGGACGACTTCAGGGAGGACATGCCGGTGACGTGTCCCGGATGCGTGGAGGAGGAGGCTGAGAGCCCGCCCCCGTCTCCGGAGGCCACCGCCCCCCCCGAGCAGCAGAAACCTCTGCCCGCCGTCAGTAACACTCCTAGTGACGCGGGAAGCAGCGTGGGCTACCTAAGTGACCTCGCCCTGGACGATATCTTCGAGGACATCGACACGTCGATGTACGAGACTTCAGACTTGCCTTCGGCCTGGGCGGGGGGCTCTCTGTGGCCCGTCAGCGTGTCTCTTTGGCCTGACGAGGACGTGAAGCTGCGCCCCCCCTGCCATTCCCCAGCCGGAAGTCTCCAGTCCTGCCTGATGGACCTGAACGAGCTGGACCACATCATGGAGATCCTGGTGAAGTCCTGATCACCGGGGCGACCTTGTGGACCTGCTGCGGCTGAACGAGCGCTGAAGTTGAAATTACGGCTTCATCTGAACGTTTTAATCTGCTCTGATTCCTCGGCTCATCCTCCGCCGTGAGGAGTCGGACCACATCCGTGTTTCTGCACTAAAATAAGATGAAATATTTATTATAAATGACCAGGAAGTTAAAAACTAAGATTTTATGAACCGTAAGCTGAGGAGTTTGTTTCTGACAGCAAATGAAAACTATTTTCATGAATAATTCATGTGTTATTTTCCAGAAAAATGAAAAACATCCATATAAAACAATGTATGAGGTGAATGTGGACGTAGCAGCTCCACACTGCAAAAACTCAAATCTTACCCAGTATGTTTGTTCATTTCTGCTCAAAATATCTCATCACACTCAAAATAAGACAAAATTACCTGAAGAGAAACATTTCAGGGAGATATAGGAATTTGATTTAAGACAAATGCATCGTATTTCACAAAAAATTATCAAGTAAGTTATTTGCTTATTGCAAGCAAAAAAAAATCTGCCACTAAACAAGCAAAATTTCTTGATAAGATTTCTGGAAACAAGATTAATTTGTCTTAAAAATTTCTTATTTCTCACTGAAATGTTTCTCTTTCAGTAATTTTGTCTTATTTTGAGTGTGATGAGATATTTTGACTAGAAATCAGAAAAATTTACTCGCTAAGATGTGAGTTTTTGCAGTGCATGTTCCCAGCTGGCATTCGACGCTAAGCGTTTAAATGTGGAAATAGCCGATGAGTGAACGTTAGTTCAAAGTCAACACAACGTTGGACAGCCAATGGTTGAAATGGTGCTAACTCACCACAGATTCTGCTTTGAAATCACAACAGTTTTTTAGTTTTATGTCCAATCAAGATAATTTTTACAACCATATCCTGAAAAAATTGCTTAAATATAACAGTTGAAAAATAACATCATTCCAAACAATGTCGATTTGTAAAATCCAAACAAAATCAATGTTGATTCAACGTTGGCGATTCACCCGTTGAGGAACACGACGTTGCTATTTCAACGGTGATTAGATTTGCAAAATCAAAACAAAATCCAACGGTTGTTGACGACATTGATTCAACGTTGACACCACGTTGATGTGATGTTGATGTGATGCGACGTTGACGCGATGTTGACATGACGTGACCTTGATGCGATGTTGACGCGACGACGCAACGGTGACGTGACGTTGACTCGGTGTTAACACGATGTAGACATGATGCGCTGTTGACACGACGTTGACGTAACGTTGACACGACGTTGACACAAAATTGACGCGATGTTGATTCAACGTTGGTGCAGCGTTGACGTGACGATTCAGCGTTGATATGACGTTAATGTGACGTTGATTCAACGTTGACATGTTGATGCGACGTTGATTCAGCATTGGCGCGACGTTGAATCAACGTTGATTCAACGTTGAATCAACGTTGACATGACGTTGATATGACGATTCAACGTTGACGCAGCGTTGATTCAATGACGACATGTTTTTTAGGGATGTATACCGAGTACCGGTATCGTTTGGTACCGGTTCCTAATCTTAACGATACCAGGGTACCGTTAAGATTCTGGACTAACAATACTCTTGTTGATACTTTTTGTACATCTACCTAATCATCAAGTTATCATCACGCAGTCAAATAATCACAATGATGGAATAAGACAGACACAATTCCCTTATTCTCCCAGCTGTCCTTCACCCACTTTTATGTCCAGGCTTCTTCAACATCATCTGAACAAATATTCTCCACCGCTGGATCTTGTAACATCTTGTAATGTCTTTATTATTTACTCTAAATTATGTTATAGTATCAATAAGAGAATCGATAAATACCGGTATCGATAAGGAGTATCGATATTGGTATCGGTATCGATAAAATCATAACGATATACATCCCTAATGTTTATGCAATGTTGATTTAACGGCGCATCGCGGCGTTGATTTAACGTTGACGCAATGTTGATGTGACGTTGATTCGACGTTGACTCACGTTGATTAACGTTGACATGACGTTGAATCAACATTGACGCAGCGTTGATTCAACGTTGACGCGACGTTGACGTGACGTTGACGTGACGTTGACACGTTGACGCAGCGTTGATTCAACGTTGATTCGACGTTGACGCGATGTTGACGTGACGTTGACGTGACGTTGACACGTTGACGCGGCGTTGATTCAACGTTGACGTGACGTTGACACGTTGACGCAGCGTTGATTCAACGTTGACGTGACGTTGACGCGATGTTGACGTGACGTTGACGTGACGTTGACACGTTGACGCAGCGTTGATTCAACGTTGACGCGACATTGATGTGACGTTGATTCAACATTGACGCGACGTTGATGTGACGTTGATGTGACGTTGACGTGACGACACGTTGACGCAGTGTTGATTCAACGTTGACGTGACGTTGACGCGATGTTGACGTGACGTTGACGCAGCGTTGATTCAACGTTGACGTGACGTTGACGCGATGTTGACGTGACGTTGACGCAGCGTTGATTCAACGTTGACGTGACGTTGATGTGACGTTGACGTGACGACACGTTGACGCAGCGTTGATTCAACGTTGACGTGACGTTGACGCGATGTTGACGTGACGTTGACGCAGCGTTGATTCAACGTTGACGCGACATTGACGCGACATTGACGCGACGTTGACGTGACGTTGATGTGACGTTGACGTGACGTTGACGCAGCGTTGATTCAACGTTGACGTGATGTTGACGTGATGTTGACGTGACGTTGACGAGACGTTGACGTGACGTCATGCCAGCTGGGTTGCCCCTCCCTCGCTGAGCACATCAGGTAGCCTTCCTTCCTGAAGCCGTGTTGGCCTGCTCCTTCATGCAGCTTCCCGTTTCCAGCCTTCCTGTGGGCGGCTGCTGAAGCAGCTGCAGCTCCGTGTGGAGAGGAAACCGGAGCTGCGGAGCATGCGTCACTCCGGCTGTCACTTCAGACCCGGGTTGATTATTAATTGAAATCCCTTCAATTACTTAAGAGAGCGAGCTGCAGCCGGCCGGAAGGGCAAAGGCCCGGCTCGGCTTCCAGCCCCGCTGCAGCATGCAGGGACAAGAGCGGGAAATCACGCAGCTTTTTGGTCTATTTAACATTTATTTATTGGGTTAGTTGTGATGAAAAATGCAAATGAGAAGATGTGTGATTGCTGTGACGAGGAAAGGGTAAAATGTCTGACCTGTTGGAATGTTTTTATCTAATATTATTTTTTATTTATGAATGAAAATCCGCCACAACCTGCAGCAGCTGCGACTGGTGTTGGAGGAGATCAGTGCTCGGCGTGGCGTGCACATTCCTCACGACCTTGGCCTGTCAGAGGAACGGCTGCTGGAGACACAATTGTACCGTTTGTGACGGGAAAATGGGGCAGCTTGTGTTTATGGTAAATCCAACACCACACGAAGGCAGCGTAAATATGTATTTTTAGACGGAAATGTAACCCCGGTCCGCTCGGCACCGAGCTGATCCACAATCAGGAGACTTTGCCATGTTTCAGAAAATTGTAAACAACAGAAGCCTCTGTCTTTTTACGGCCTTGATGGTAAGACTTTTTATTCCGAGTGTTTTTCAAAGTTTTTCTATGTTTGTACGTGAGGAGGAACAGCGAGTGATGGACCTTCCCTGTGGTGGTTACTCCTGCTGGTTTACCTGGACACTCCTGCACCTTCGTCTCCTCATCACACCCTCGTTTTAACGCTTCGCTGTACCAAAGTACTCCGTCCTCATCTCATGTTGAAAACGTGCCTTACTACTGAACCTGACTTCATCTGTGCGCCGCTTTTTGTTGCCGTCTGAGCTGGGAAACCTTGGACCTGCAGCGAGCTGCGTTACGTAAAGCACTCAGAGAGCCAGAGCCGCGTTTCCTCCCTCTCCTCTGAATACTCCAGCATATGAGCCTGATGCATCCTGACAGGATGATAGCGAACGAGCCGAGGGAGGAGGTGGCTGCGAGGGCCAGGAGGGGGGAATAGGAGGAGGTGGAGGAGGAGGAGGAGGAGGGGAGGAAGCCGTTTACGTCACTTGTTCATTAGGAGGGGTTTGGAGCTTGTTTTTGCCCAGACTCAGACCACCGACCAATCACAGGAGCTGCAGGAGCAGCTCACTGCTACTTGTTTTTGCTCCGACTGGCTCTGCACAGACAGAAAAACCACTCGTCTGTTTTCTTCTCCTTTAACAGGACCGGACACAAACAAGCAGGAGGCTGCAGTGTTATTTATAATAGTACCAGAATGTCTGCAGATGATTTTAAATGTCGCAGAAGGATGTGTTTTTGGGTAATATGATTATTCAAAATGTATTTTTTGTGGAATATTTTTTATGTTTTATCTGATAATACAATTAAAAATATCCCAACTGTCTGCTGAGTGTGTGTTGTTTATGAAAACCTGCAATCTGCACAAGGAGGTAATGCAGGACTGACTGCATGTGGTTTCTGGACATACTTCAATTTTTTTGCCCCAGGTTTTGGATCGTAGGCAAATACTTCTTATTGATCTTAAATCTTACGTTTTAAAAATGTTTTTTATTTATTTATTTGTTAAAAATAAATGTTCATTTAGAAAATAAATGAAAATTTAAAAAGAAAAAAAGTCTTAAATTTGACCTCTTAAATAAACCTTAGTATCAACCTTAAATGGTCAAAACTTTGAGTTTAAAACGGTTTATTTATTTATTTATTATATTTTCTTCTAACCTCAAATGGGTAAAACTTGAGTTTAAAAGGGTTTATTTATTTATTTATTTTTTCTTTCTTCTAACCTTAAATGGTTAAAACTTGAGTTTAAAACGGTTTATTTATTTATTTATTTTCTTCTAACCTTAAATGGGTAAAACTTGAGTTTAAAAGGGTTTATTTATTTATTTATTTATTTATTTATTCTTTCTTCTAACCTTAAATGGTCAAAACTTTGAGTTTAAAACGGTTTATTTATTTATTTATTTATTTTCTTCTAACCTTAAATGGGTAAAACTTGAGTTTAAAAGGGTTTATTTATTTATTTATTCTTTCTTCTAACCTTAAATGGTCAAAACTTTGAGTTTAAAACGGTTTATTTATTTATTTATTTTCTTCTAACCTCAAATGGGTAAAACTTGAGTTTAAAAGGGTTTATTTATTTATTTATTTATTTATTTATTTTTCTTTCTTCTAACCTTAAATGGTCAAAACTTTGAGTTTAAAACGGTTTATTTATTTATTTATTTTCTTCTAACCTTAAATGGTTAAAACTTGAGTTTAAAGAGTTTATTTATTTATTTGTTTTTCTTTCTTCTAACCTTAAATGGTTAAAACTTGAGTTTAAAGGGTTTATTTATTTATTTATTTATTTTTCTTTCTTCTAACCTTAAATGGTTAAAACTTGAGTTTAGAGGGTTTAACATGTTAAAGGTGAGCGCAGCCTGGCAGGCGAAGCTGAGGGCGTACTATCCCTGCTGTCCAGTTGCTTTCCAACCACGGCTGGCAGTCAAACGGAAGCAGAGACTGCCCTCTAGTGGTCCTGCAGCAGACTGGAGCAGGAGACGAGCATGACGGTGCACATTAAACATGTTCAGCTGTGTTTGTTGATCCTGTTTCTGCAGCCTCATCACAAAACCTGATCACTGCAGAAACGTGGTCGGAAGAGTAAAGCACAGCAGCGCGCTGCAGCATGGCAGCACTGCAGTTCATCCTCTGCACACCTACATGCATTTCCCCCATGCATTCTCCTGTTCCAGGCAGGGTTGGGGGGGGATCTAGCCCAGAAGCTACCGGGCTGGAGGCAGGATGCATCCTGGAACAGTCGTCAAGCCGGTTGTTTGTCAGGAGACAGAGTGACAAAGCAGCAGCATCAAACCCCTGTACTGAGTCCTAGAAGTGGGGAAGGGGGGGGGGTTAACAATTCTTAAACTGGATCATATTTCATCTCTGATGAACTGCTTACACGCTGGATTATGTTGAAAATGTGAGTGTTTGCACGTTTCCTCCCCCTCTCAGGACAACTTTGTGCTTTGGTTACAGTCGGCTTTGTGGGTGAGAGGCCTCGGCTGCTGGAATTTAGGGAGTGGCCACACACAAGGAGGAGCAACACGTGCACTGCTGCACACAACCACTAATGCTACCATTTTAGTACATAACAGCAGAGCCACACCTACATGTCCATCCATCCATCCATCCATCCATCCATCCATCCATCCATGGCGGTGCATCTCTGCAGAGTGCTGCAGTGAGCCGGTCTGGCTTTACTGGTTTCCTGCAGGGACACACCAGCACGCTGTGGTGCAGCAGAGCCCGGCTCTGGACCAGAAAGCCTCGGTCTGCCAGGCTGACTCAGCAACTCTCAGATGGACTAACGGACAGATAAGACCCTGCATCTGGAGACAGTTTAATACTAAACACCTGATTTATGGAAAGAAAATGACATTTCAGCGATGTGTTCGAGTCAAACGCAGAAGCAGATCTGCTGATAAAATAATTTCACATTTCCAACAGCCTCAGCTGACCGGAGCGCTTTCCAACAGCAGCATCATGGAGACATGAAAAACAACAGACTCCACCGTTCACAGATAAAAGGATTAGATTAAAGAGAAATAGATAAATGAATAAGAACATTAGGACCAGTAAAACACCATTAAAATAAATAAAAACACCATTATGTATGATAGAAGTAACAGACGTAACATACTAAGGTATGATCAGCCAGGGAAAAGAATCTGTTCTTAGTCTGGATTTAAGCTGTTCCAGAAATAACAACCAATACTAATGATTTCACAAAGAAAAACTATGTGATATCTGCATTAACAGTAAATCTAAATAAAAGTTTGGGATATTTGGCTCTTTGGATGATGTCAGACTGAACCTAAATGCACAGCAACCTTTCCAGGTGATCCTACTCCAACGTCTGAGTGCACATGTACGTCGTTCAGTGTTTGAATGTTTATTACACGTCATGCTGTTCCCCAAACAGATGATCAACCACAAAAAACAAACACAAAACTAACAAAGAACAAACCAAAAGAAGTGTTTAAACCATGACTTGACCTCTAGATGTTACGGTTCAGTGACACCATGTCCTCTTCATCATTTAGTCGTCATCAGACCAAAATGAGGAACACATGACGCTTTGTGTCGATGCTGTTGTTCGCATTTGAGATGGAGGAAGGACCGCGTCATAATGTCCAACATTCCTCAGTGAGGTATGGACCTTCACATTTTCCTCAGAGGTGAAAATCTCTGACTTTGTGAGAGTAGATGGAAACCTTCTGGTTGCTGCAGTCTCTTCAGACAGAGTTTCCGTGGTTACGCGCTTCCAAATGGGCCCAAAGTGGCTGAAACAGTAAAGAAAGGAGAAAATGACGCTCGTCCTGACACTGCTGACACGGATCCCAGCCGCTGAATCCACACACGAAGCCTTTATCTGCACGCTGAGGGGAGGACGTGCACATCAGCCATTTTACCCACCATTTAATCCCAGCACCTCTGAAATTTGAGAGGTTTTTAAATATATTTTTGAACTGTACATGCTTTTTTAAACTTAAAAAGTATACGCTATAAAAATACTGTGTTAAAATAAAATATATTCACAACACAAACACAGCAACCCCTCAGAAACGGTCTGACCCCGCCCACCTGGCATATTCCAGATAGCAGCAGTAACAGCCTAACTTTGTTTTTATCGTAAATATTTTAAATGTAAGTTTGGAAAACTGTCAGAATCTCCATAAATAAGGAGGATAAATGGTGTAGTGATGGATCTGGTTCACCGCTCAGACACAACACCTGCATCCCAGAATCATCTTCTCTCATCCAGATGAAGCTGAATGTGGATGTTTAAACAGCAGCATCATAACTCTGTTTCTGGACGCTGGATGATAAAAACTTTCATCTAAGGCTGAAAATGATCAGAAACTTTGCAAATAAGGAGGAAAAAGTGGGTTTTAGGTGGATCTGGTTCACCGTTGGAACGAGGCAGCAACATGCTGGAAAGCAGCTTCTATCACAGCTTCTCTCTGGTTTGATGATCTTTCACACATGTGGGGATGAAACTGGGTTAAACTGGAGAAGACAGTGAGGTTCATCTCTCCTGCCCGGCAGATCTGTGGAACCTCCGGTCCTAGAATCACCTCTGGATGTGCACATGAGGAGGTGGACTGGGAAACTTCCATGAGGTGAAAGTGTGATGGGAGAAGCTGAAGGAGCTGGTGGACCAGCTGTGATTGGCTGGTTAGTTATTCCAGTTAATAAGCAGTTAAAGAGGTAGACCTGATAAAGTGTATTTGCACACTTATATGTATTATTCTGATATAATTAAAGTCAATAAAAGTGACGAACCACCTTTTTTCGTGCTTCATTTGTGCTTCCTTTCGTCTTATCGGCCGCTCAGGCTCTGCTCGTCCTCGCTCCAGCTGAGTCACACGTCGCGGTAAATGAACACACTTCCCCGTAAGGAGCTGATCAAACCCCTGAACATGACATTGATTTATATTAAATATTAAAAGCAAACAAAAAATAAAACAAATATGCAAGCATGATGGGGTCAGTCACTGCAATCAGGTGTTTCTGTAACGTCCAATCAGACGTCTGCACCTGCTGACAGGTATGTTTGTCCATGTTCATGGGAAAGGCGCTCTAATGTGTCTGGGACAGTTTTTTATTTTTTTTTTTTTTTTTTATTTTTCAACCAAAATCAAAAAGAAATATTGTATTTTGGTAAATTATAATTTTGTAAATTTTTATTTATTATTATTTTTTTGTTTCCTGCTTTTTGAATTATTATTGTGAATTTAGCCTTTTTTTCTTTAATTGTATGAATAATTTTGAGGATGACTGTATATATTTCTGAACTGGGTACTTTATGTGATGACTGCATCAGATCAGCACCATCGATGTGGAGCTAGCTTGTAGCATCAGTAAGTTAAAAAGCTACGTGGTCTGTTAAAGGCGAAAGGTTGCATTTAGTATAATATACGTAGTTTATTCTGTAAATGATGTTGATAACCAGGCGTCTGAAATCTTCTAAAGCTGTCGATCCTCTACACAGCACCGCCTCCACCGCTTACAGCTGATGTGTAATAAAACACGTCCATTAAATCAGTGAATTTCCCAAAAGCTTAAAGGTGCAGTGTGTCAAAAAATCAATGGCAATGGTAGAAAATTTTAACATATAATTAGAAACTGTGTTTCTACTGATGTGTCATCGCTTCACTAGAACAGCTGTTATACGTTTATTTTCTTAGAATGAGTCATTAATATCTACTTGCTGGGAGGGCACATATACGGAAGCTGCTATATTTGTGCCGCCATTTTTACTACGGTGTCCCTGAATGGACAAATCAATGTGTATGAAGTGAGAACTCTGAACTAAAACTGCTGTACCAGCTTTGTTTAATGGGAGTTGGAGACTGTAGGGGACCTGTAGTCCAGCTACGCCTGAGACCACTGATCCACTCACGCATGAAGACATCTTCATGTCGGGGAGAATTTTGGCCGCTAACGGCCACCGTACATTCACAACAGTGCTGGAATATGAAGGCCCTGTCCCAACGCCCGCACTTCCACCCTTGCGCCCCTAGACTGCTCCCGTTGAAGAGCTTAGCGTGTCCCAGTTCTCCAGGGTCGACGTCCGCCACGCCCCTCAATCCACACACAGCATATTGCCCATAATTCATTGCTGCATGTGGCGTTTTGAACCATTAAGGCAGAAAATGGCCATGTTTGGTCATCGTAAACGTTGAAATATTTCATCTTTTACTGCTGTAGGTGAAATAATTGCTGAAGTTTGTCCTGTTACTTCGAAATATTCTTTGAATATTAAAATTCAAAGCATCTGAATAATGAAACTTAATCAGTTTATTGATAAAAGCAGCTATATTTAATTTTTATCTAAACTTTATTTACACAGGTTAGTCCCATTGAGACGCAGCGTCTTTAACAAGGGAGATCTGTCTACCTGACATCCATGTTTTTATGGACATTTATGGACATTCTATGCAACAATTAATCATTATTATACATTTAGTTTAGAATAAATAACAGTTATTTAACCTGTACTGGTGAAATTATACAGACACCTACAGAAAGGTGGTCAGTAATTCATTTATTTATTGATTAAACACGTGTGGATTTAATAACAGATATTTTACAAGAACAGATGAAATGAACTTTATTCAGTTTATGTGTGAAAATGACGTCACTTCATCAGGAACAGAGATGAAGCTGAGTTTGGAAGCAGTGACATGAAATGATGGAGGAACATCACCGTCCCAGTTCTGCCTTTTTCCCGCACTCACCTGCACATCCAGCCCTGAATGTGCACTTCATACAGGACCGTAGGGTTTAGGGTGGGTTTTGGGACAGGACCAAAGTCATTTGAAAGGGAATGTCTTTTCTTTCAAATACCCGTCTTTACCACTAGATGTCACTAATTCTCACATACTGTACCTTTAAAGTAAAAAAAAAAAAAAAAATCAAAATAATTGCTAATGAAATTCCTAACAAATTACCAATCATTTAAGCTCAATTGATTATTTATTAATTATTTTTTCAAATATCATTTCACTGTGAAAGCATTTATGTTTTATCTGACCCCCCCCTCACCTTGTATTTGCACAGAAGAAGCCTTTTTGTGTCGTCTGCTCTGGTTTCAGAGGTGGCAGATGAATGGGGGGGTCTGTTACCAGCAGGGAAAACATGAAAATGAATCAGGAGATTGGTCAGAGATAAAAGCAGCGTGTCTGTATGAGACGTGGGAATAAAAAAATGAATGAAATCTTGTGACTCGCTTGGGTTTGGACTTTTTCCCAAACCGCCCGTTTGTGGGAAAAGCTCCCCCGGGGAACAGATTGCTGCTTGTCTGGTTATCGGTGAGTGATTTCCAGGTTCCAGACACCGTGCTGATTCCAGCGCAGGTCACGGATGCTGACCTCAACTCCTGCCTTCCTGCAGAAATGGATTCGCACCACAATCTGCAGACTAAATAGGCTCCCATTCATTTTTTATGGGGAAGCCAATTAGCTGCTGGTATGTTGTTTTTCTTGCCCACCCCCACACGGACAGACTGGGAGACACAGAACACAGTCACTGGTGTTTTGTGTCTAATTAAAGGGGAAATAAGGGGAAGTCATATGAAGGCAGCCGGAACATGTTCATGTCTGAAAGCTGGCGGTGGAAACGTCCAACATGCCAGAGGTGAAGATCCCCCCCCACCTAAAGAATTACAATGGTGGATTCCTGTCAGGAAGATGTCCTGAAATTCCCTTCAGATTTTTATTGAGCTGTGATGGAAAAAATTCTCGTTATCTTTCTACCAAACAGCTCTTGGTAAAAGCGTTTATATAAGTAATCTACTTTATTATGTAATTATTAGCTAATGAGCAGATGATGGACGAGCATTCTTTACGATGAACCTCTTCCCCTCCACGCGATGAAATTCCTGCAGATCTTTTTAATAGTTTAATGAACTTTAGAGGGAGATCAACATAACCCCCCCACTCTGTTTGGTTTTAGACCTGTAAATCATGTTTGTCTGCAGGTGTTGACCATCATCACTCAGCTTTCTGTAGACAAAATGACGCCCACACAATCAAATATTCTTAATTTTTTTATGGGTTTCAGGCATATGCATGAACTACACTGATGTTTTTAAGAGGAGGCTCAAAAATGACCTTTTTAGCCTCGCTTTGATTTAATTTTATTCTATTTTATGTTATCTTAGACTTTATTCAATCATTTAGCATAATATTTTATAAATTCCTATATGTGTATTTTTTTTTTATCCATGTTGCTTTTATCTGTCTGGTTTTTCTTTGTTTATTCATACCATACCAACTTTATTTATAGAGCACTTTAAACAGAACAAAACAAAACAAAACAAACATATATATAATATAAAATCATATATACAGCCATGGAAAAAAATTACGAGACCACCTTTGTTTTCTCATATTTCTTGGTCATTTTAATGCCTGGTACTACCAAAAGTATATTTGTCTGGACAAATATATTGACAAAAATAGCTCATTAGAGTTTAATCTAAGAACAGATATCAGACATTTTCATTCTTCTCTTGATAAGTGATTTTGGGTATTAAGTTCTTACATCAACATCTATGGTATTGTACAAAAACAGCTTTTAGGTATTTCAGATTTTCTTTTCTTCAGTTTTAGTCGCATGATTCACACCACAGTCAGTCTCGATTGCGTAACCATTATTTTTGATGACAAAGTTGGTCTTTTCATTTTTTCCATGGCTGTGTGTGTATAAACTGTACATATATATATATATATAGATATAGATAAATATATATCTATATATGTAATTTTAACAGGAGTTTGCATGTTCTCCCGTGTATGCGTGGGTTCTCTCCGGGTTCTCCGGCTTCCTCCCACCATCCAAAGACATGATGTTAGAGGGGGGTATTATAATAAAACTCCTTGGGGGTTGGTAAGAATTCCATTAATATAATTTTTTTTTTTTTTATTATTTTTTTACTATACCCCCCCCTTCATTTTTTTTATTATTTTTTTTTTGGAGGGATCTGATAGAGCGCTCTCTATTTTTTTTTTTTTTTGTGGGGGGGAGACAGTTTTTGTTGAGTTTCCCCTTCCGATAAAATTTTTCCTCTTCGTGTTTTTGTTTTTCTACTTTCTTCTTTTTTTCTCTTTTTTCTTTTTTGTTTTCTCTCTTTTGCTTTCTCCTTTTAGCTTTCTCCTTTTGACTTCTTCCCTTGACTTTTTCTTTTGACTTCTTCCACTTTGGTTTTCCACTTTGTCCCTTGTTTTCCAATTCTGCATCCCCTGGCTGGAGTTGTTTTTCTCTTTCACTTCACCTATTCCATTGATGTCCTGTTCTGTCCGTGTTCCATATTCAACCTTTAATTGATCACTCTAAATTGCTCCCTATGTATGAATGTGAGCGTGAATGGTTGTCTGTCTCTCTGTGTTGGTCCTGCGACAGACTGGCGACCTGTCCAGGTTGCACCCCGCCTCTCGCCTGATAATAGCTGGGATAGACTCCAGCAACCCCCACCACCCTTAAC
This sequence comes from Atherinomorus stipes, assembly GCA_023101725.1. Lineage (NCBI taxonomy): Eukaryota > Metazoa > Chordata > Actinopteri > Atheriniformes > Atherinidae > Atherinomorus > Atherinomorus stipes. The sequence continues at coordinate 14,638 of JALJCO010005483.1, read as the reverse complement.
TGGATAAGCGGAACAGAAAATGACTGACGAACTAATTTTAATAATATGATACAAAATGATATTAAAATAAGCGAGAGTGAAGGATCATGGGGGTTCCTGCAGTGGGGCTCTGTGTGACCGTGGGTGGCTCCTGGTGTGAACAGATCTGCAAGATACGGCTTCCTCACCAGTGGCGAGCACAGACATTTTGGGGGGCAGGTGCTCAGTGAAAAATAAGGGCACTTTGTGCAGCATGTGGAAATGCTGGTAGACATTTTTCAATGCCGATTTCAAAACTGGTACTGTGGGTATCAGCCGATACTGAGTACTGATACCACTATGTTATTAAAAAATATATATTTTTCACTTGATGACTGTGATATGATCATTGTGGTGAACATGTTTATTTCAGCTGTGAACATGTTTATTTCTGCTATTAACATGTTTATTTCGGCTGTAAACATGTTTATTTCTGCTGCAAACATGTTTATTTTTGCTGTGAAGATGTTTATTTCTGCTTTAAACATGTTTATTTCTGCTGTGAACATGTTTATTTCTGCTGTAAACATGTTTATTACTGCTGTAAACATATTTATTTCTGCTGTGAACATGTTTATTTCTGCTGTAAACATGTTTTTCTGCTTTTAACAGAAAATGACTGACTAATTAATTTTAATAATATGATACAAAATGATATTAAAATAAGCTAGAGTGAAGGATCATGGGGGTTCCTGCAGTGGGGCCCTGTGTGACCGTGGGTGGCTCCTGGTGTGAACAGATCTGCAAGATACGGCTTCCTGACCAGTGGCGAGCACAGACATGTTTATTACTGCTGTGAACATGTTTATTACTGCTGTAAACATGTTTATTACTGCTGCGAACATGTTTATTTCTGCTGTGAACATGTTTATTTCTGCTGTGAACATGTTTATTTCTGCTGTGAACATGTTTATTACTGCTGTAAACATGTTTATTTCTGCTGTAAACATGTTTATTTCTGCTGTGAACATGTTTATTTCTGCTGTGAACATGTTTATTTCTGCTGTGAACATGTTTATTACTGCTGTAAACATGTTAATTCCTGCTGTAAACATGTTTATTTCTGTTGTGAACATGTTTATTACTGCTGTGAAACATGTTTATTACTGCTGTGAACATGTTAATTCCTGCTGTAAACATGTTTATTTCTGCTGTGAACATGTTTATTACTGCTGTAAACATGTTTATTACTGCTGTGAACATGTTTATTTCTGCTGTAAACATGTTTATTACTGCTGTGAACATGTTTATTACTGCTGTAAACATGTTTATTTCTGCTGTGAACATGTTTATTTCTGCTGTAAACATGTTTATTTCTGCTGTAAACATGTTTATTACTGCTGTGAACATGTTTATTTCTGCTGTAAACATGTTTATTACTGCTGTGAACATGTTTATTTCTGCTGTAAACATGTTTATTACTGCTGTGAACATGTTTATTACTGCTGTAAACATGTTTATTTCTGCTGTGAACATGTTTATTTCTGCTGTAAACATGTTTATTACTGCTGTAAACATGTTTATTTCTGCTGTGAACATGTTTATTTCTGCTGTAAACATGTTTATTACTGCTGTGAACATATTTATTTCTGCTGTAAACATGTTTATTTCTGCTGTAAACATGTTTATTTCTGCTGTGAACATGTTTATTTCTGCTGTAAACATGTTTATTTCTGGTGTGAACATGGCCGTTTTAACTTGGGAGTGTATGGGGATTTGCTCTGGAGCCCCTCCTGGATGAAGAGTGAACTGCACCTTTTGGGCAACCTGGAAGTTGCATCACTTTTCTTCAGTGGAGTTTTTCCGTTGTTTGCAAGCCACTTTTCTCGATGTGTTAACATGAATTACTCGTCTCGCTCTCCCTTTTCTATGACATCACCAGGAACTGCGTCGGAACCTCAAACAATTTCATGATTTGAACAAAGAACAACCAAAACAAACACATAAGCGCTATTCTGACTGGATTAGTATTATATAGGGACCACATGTAATTTGTAATAATTACAGAGGTTGTCTGTGATTTTAATCCAGTGTGAATCGGTCATGTCTGTGATTTGCGATGTAATAATTCCCCTGCAAATTACGTACTATAATTTGCTAAACTCAGAGGTCCTCAGATAATACTAATCCAGTGCGAATGGACATCTCTGTGATTTGGACAGAAATGACCCGTAATTTGGTGGTATTTGTTTTCTGGACGCATTTCATTTCCTTTTGGGCGAAAAATGGAGGCTTCAAAAGAATTTTTCCTCCAAAGTATCATGTTTACGATAATATAGGCTCAAGCATTAACTTTGGAATCGGAGTGATCAGTGGAGTTTCACTAGTCCCGTTCCTGCAGCGAGAAACGTTTAGGTTTGGACAACATGCTGACATGGTACAAGTTCTTAAAGCGTTGGTTACGACTGTCCGTGTGTTATTTAACACATTTGTTTCTGAATGATCATCCACTGCCGATGGAAACACAGCTTGTAAGAGCAGATGTTACGCAATATGCAGCACGTTGACATCATATCTGCTGGATGTCTGTGAATTTCAGTCAAATCTCAGACTTCAGTTATCCAGTGTGAATGCGCCACATAAAAACAGACGTCGGGGGGTAATTTATTTTATTACATGTGGTCCCTAGATAATACTAATCCCGTCAGAATAGGGCTATAAAAACACATTTTTCCAGTCAAACAGACACTTACAGCCTCGCCACAATGAGCTGACCATGTCTTCATGCTACACATGACCTCAGATGTGACGTCACGTGAAATCCAGCCATGTGGAAGTGTAAGATCCTAAATGCTACAGCCGGGCTCATCGTGCAATGCAGCGTTTGCCCATCACTGTTTATGATGCAGAAAATTGAACATGTAATGTTATTTTCAACTTTTAATTGTATTAATTTCATCACATACAGCCTAAAAGTGGAAAAAGGGATAAAGTATTTTTTTTTGTAATAATTGACTTTAACTAACTGCTGAGTTTCTGTCACTCAGTCAATTACATAAGACATTCAAGACTTAAACTAAGTTAAAAGGCAATTGGCTCAAGTGTTTGTGGGACAAAGTAAACTAACAACTAGAGAATGATTAAAAATCAAATTTTATGCCTTTTTGCTTGGTGACACTGTTGATAATATAGTTGATGATGATGGAAAGTCTTAACTGCAAAAAATAAACTAAGGATCTTAAACAAGAGTGTTTCTGTTCGGCATGTGTGTGCAGGCTGCGCGGGTCAACCCGATTAGAGGCAGAGCAGAGGCATGGGGGGATAGGTGAGAGACATGCAGGTAAGTTTTCATCATGCTGCAGGCACATGAGGGACAGGTAGATCTCTTTTTCTTTTTTTTACGTTTTCCGTCACTGGAAGCGGACTGTTTTTTTTCCGTTACTTTTTTTTTTTTTTTTTATTTTTTTTTTTTTCTTTTTCTCTCCTCAAGATGATTAAAAAATATAAAGTAAAAAAAGAAGAAGAGGAGAGAGAGAGAAAAATAAATCTTCCTTTCACTGTCATCTTCCCACCCTACTCTCTTTAAAAAAAAAAATCCCCTCCGAGCCTCGTGCTTAAATAACAGTAGATCTCTAACTCGACTTTTCCCTCCCTCCTCTCACGAGCATCTTCAGGTTTTTATGAGTGGAGAATGAAATCAGGCTGCAGAGATGAAGGTTTAATTCATTCCTTGCACTGCAGCATGATGCTGCAGCCGCTGCACAGCTGCTTCTCTCCGACACGGCCGAAGACGATTAATATTTCAAAGGAGCAGATAGAAATTTGTAATGATAAACAAGTCAAAGGAAAATCCAGCTGTAGACCTCAGTATAACAACCATCATCAAATGAGAACATTGATATTTCATGCGTGTTGGCATGTTTGGGCTGATGTGTTCCCAACACATTCCAACAATTCACTGGTAAATATTTACCAGTTAGAACGTCAAACCTGATTCAGCCATTTTACACAAATGTATGATCAAATTTATTCCTCTAGAGAACAGATCGTTGTCCACAGTCGTCCTCAAAATGATTCATACACTCCCATTAAATAAGGAAAAAGTCTGCAGTGAGTTACATAAGTGCAAATTGACAAAAGTAATAATAAATAAAAATTTCATTAACATCATGACGTTGATTCTGAATTGTGGTTCAACAGAAATATTACAAACAAACAAAAAATAAGTAAACAAGCATGACAGGGCTCCAAAGATAAAATGTTGAGCAACACTTTGGTACAATCACTGCAATCAGGTGTTTTCTGTAACGTCCAATCAGACGTCTGCACCTGCTGACAGGTATGTTGGTCCATGTTCATGGGAAATAGGGCTGCACGATTCTGGTAAAAATGTGAATCGTGATTTTTTTCTAAATTAAACACGATTCTCTAAACAAATTTTTCCCTAAAAGTATTTATTGCACAAATAAACTTTAACAAAACAATCAAAACAACCTATTTAAAGAATCAAAAAAAGCATGTGTTTCACAAGAGCTGTTGGAGCGTTTCTTTGCAGATGCGAGTTGTAGTTCTTTAACATTGGTTAGGGGGTGGGGAGGCAACGGCAGTGTTGCATTTAGGGCGCTTGAAAAACTGAAGAATGGAAACTTATTTGAATAAGCTCATGATTAAAATGTTTCAGAATTGTTGTGGTAGAATTGAGATTGCATGATGGGAATGAATCACGATCTTTAACGATTAATTGTGCAGCCCTAATGAGAAAGATGCTCTAATGTGTCTGGGACAGTTTTGTTTGTTTTTTTTAAAAATCATTATTTTCAACCACAATTCGAAAGCAATATTTTATTTCACTAACTTATAATTTTGTACATTTTTATATATTATTAGTTTCTTTTGTTTCTTGTATTTGAATTACTTTAGTAAAATTAGCCTTTTATGTAATTGGACTGTAGATGTAAAACTTAAAAATAAAACCACAAAGTTTTGAGGTTTTCCATGCCATAAATCATGTGATCTCTTCTAGGTCTTCATATTTCTTAAATAATACCTCGGATGACAAAATAAACTCTGTCATTTAGCAGAATTTGGCTAAAAGGAAGAAATGATGTGAGAGAAAAAAAAAACATCCACGGCTTGCTTTCCCAGCATCCATCTGCATCCTACCTGTACTACGAGCTCTCCAGATCCAGTAAGAGTGCGTCCCAATAGGGGATTATCACGCTTCCGCGTTCCGGTTTCCGGAAGTTGAAACATCTGAAGCTTCCTCTTCCGGGCCAGGAATGGCTCAATCCAAGTCTCGATGTTGCTGTTCTGTTCCATTGTGTACATCTAATAAACAACGCCAGCCGTACCGAAGTTTTCATGGATTCCCGACTGAAAAGACACTAAGGAAGAAGTGGATGAAAGCGATTTGTCGGAGTGAAGGACCGAAATTTAAAATAAAACAAGGTTGCACGTATGTCTGTAGTCGGCACTTCAATGATGCAGACTACACTACAGCTAGCGTTAGCAAGCTCGCGTTAGCTGACGTTACCAACTTTTCGCTTGTGAAAACATACAAGCGTCTGAAGATCCGGTCTGTACCCCCCCGTTTCCAGTGGAACAACTGCGGACTGCCAAAAAAAGGAGACGCTTTCAGATGCTTGTGTGTTTTCAGCCGCACAAAGTTAGGCACGTTATCGAGCTGGCTAATGCTAGCCTGCTAACACGACTGCGCAGTCTGCCGGCCACAAACAAACGTGAGTCGTTTTATTATAAAGTTCGGTCCTTCACCGCGGCGAATCGGTCGTTTTAATCCACTTCTTCCTCAGCATCACTTCAGTCTGGAATGAAAACTTGGCATTGGCGTTTATCCGATTAACAAAGTTTAACAGAGTAGTAGCTGACGGACTATTGTTAGCAGGTTAGCATTAGCCAGCTCGATAACGTGCCTAACTTTGTGCGGCTGAAAACACACAAGCATCTGAAAGCGTCTCCTTTCTTGGCAGTCCCCAGTTGTTCCACTGGAAACGGGGGGGGGGGGGGGTACAGACCCAATTTTCAGATGTTTGTGTGTTTTAGGACGCACAATGTTAAGCACGTCAGTAAACGCTAGCTGGCTAATGCTAGCATGCTGTGAAGTGCCGGTGTTGTGCCCCACCGGCGACAAACAAACGTGTGTTTTATTATAAAGTTCGGCCCTTCACCGCGGCAAATCGATCGCTTTGATCCACTTCTTCCTTAGTATCACTTCAGTCTAGAATGAAAACTTAAGTATGTTTGGAGTTTATCCGATTTAAACAGTATAACAGAGCAGGAACGGCTGTCGTTAACATGGCCCTGAAGAGGAAGTGCCCAAATACCGGGAACTTCCGGTAAGCGTGATAATCCCCTATACACCCACTAGCCCCACTTTTTAGCCCCACCCCTAAATTTTGCACGTTCCCGTGAAGGTAGTGCTGTCCCAATTCCTCTTTGCATGTAGGGGTAGTAAGTAAGGGGGGTGAGGGACGTCAGATGCTGACTTGCTGAGGAAGGACCAGAGAAAAGGGAACAACAACCTCCGGAGAGCGACAGGACTCACAAATGTACATATTATACGTTTGTTCGTGACGTTAGCCAGACTAGCCACGCTAGCTAGGCTAAAATACTGATGAAAAGCTTGAGAAGGCTTTTCATGCACTGCATGACGAGTGCACGAGCTAATCCAGGCGAAGAATGCATCTTTTTTTTTAATTGTGCAAAAAGACGATACAGTGACACGGACAAACTGAACAACAACAAACAACAGTCAGATAACATTGGAGGTTTTGTGTGTATGTGTGTGTGTATGTGCGTGTTTTGGGAAGTATAAGAAAAAAAACAACAGAAATGAACAATGAATAAATAGCAAAATAAACTTAGTATGTGAAAATTAAGTATGCAAAAGTACCCGGATGACGTACTCAAACCCGTCAAGATTTTGAGTACGCGACTGTGGACACTCACCAGTGGAAAGATGGCAGCGGAGAGCGGTTCTTCGTACGAGTCCACAGTGAACACGGCGGCTCTTTACAAATGTAAGTTTGTGTTGTTTTTCTCAAAATGCCTTTTACCATGAAGAACCACCAGCTGTGGTCATTTTCAACGTATTTGTGGTGTACCGATTTTTATTTTAAATGCGAACGGTGTCGCTAACGCTCATGCTAGTTAGCTATTAGCTGCCGGGTTACGAAGCATTACCCACAATAACCAGGCGAATAAAAATAACCGGTGTCGGTACACGATCGCCATGGACCAGAGAGTGTACGGCCAATAATACACTGTTATAATAGTATTGTTCCGTCCAAATTTTTGAAGTATTTATACTTTGGTGGTGCTTTCACTGTCGGCTCGGTCAGCTGCACTCATATCAACAAAAGAGTGAATTTCCCCGTTAAATGTTAATATTGTGGTAAATGAGATGAGTTTTTGCCTTCACTGCTGGGGAGGCTGGTATTGGAGCCAGCCTCAGATGGGTAGATGGTTTGTCAATACTACCAGCATTAGCTATGGAGGTTTTATCTGTACCATTATTTGTTCACTTATTATATGATTTCTGTAACGTATGTTTTGCTCTTTCTAGGGGCAGACGAGGATATCCGGGGACTCTGCCTGGAGGGGCACTGGGGCATTAATCTGGCAGTACATTCTGGGGTTTTGAGGCGGAGTGAAAAAAAAAGGAAAAATGTCTGAAATAAAATCAGTTTAATTTATATTAATAGTGGTGTGGTTTTGTTTATTTTTTTGCTGTCTTTTTTGCATTTACTTATTTTTTATAGTGTCCTCACAGTAACATGCTGTAACACTGATGCTTCTATAACAATGATGTAATATAATTACCTTTTACTCACATTATGTATTACGCTCATACTTGTGTGTTTTTTCATTTTAAGTATTTCTAGCATATTTGTAATTACATCTGTGTGGACACAAGTTTGAGTTTAGAATTACGTCAGATGTACTAGTAGGTTCACACAAATTACCATCGGCTGCAAACCTGCGCAGCTTCAGCCAGTAGCAGGAGATCAATTTGCCGGCGCCGATTTCGGCGTAAGGCTTCCCTAAGGATGTTCATGTTTTCCTGATGAGAAATAACCAGAAAAAAACACTTAACGGTAAAAAGCGCCGGCAGAAGATGGCGGCAGTGCGCTGTGGCTGCACGCCGGTCAAAAATTTCCGTAGAAGAAGTCGACACCGGTGTTTCATTTCCGGTGAGTACTCCACACGGGAGTATGCGATTTGGGACAGCACTGCATACTTGAAAGTCACGTACTAAGCCACTAAGTACATAGTATGGTTAGTGTACTCAATTTGGAATTTTGAGTATAGAGTATGCAAGTATGCGATTTGGGACGCAGCATATGCATACTGTTTTTCATTTAGATGTAGTATACTCAAAATTTTGAGTATTGAGTATGCAAGTATGCGATTTGGGACGCAGCATTAGTTTTCCCCCCAAAATTAAACAAACATATAATCATATATAATAACAATATGATGACGATGACGACGACGACGACATTGATGGAGTTTGGAGTACACACTCAGAAACAGAGGTACCAGTTTGTACCTAAAAGGGTCCAAAGCTTGTTGCTGGGGGGGGGGGGTTCCTTTCTGAAAGACATTTCTGTACCTTCATGGTCCATTTTTGTACCTTATCAAGCTGTATGAGTTAATAAAGTACAATTAAACCAATTAAAGATGATGAATAAAAGTCAATAAAATAGAGATTATGACAACAATCAAAGATGCTAATAAGAAAAGAATAATTATTATAGAAATATTAGGCCAAGCACATATATAATTATACATGTAATTATTACTATGATTATTATGAAAATCATAATATAATAACTATAATTATACTACTGTTTAGAAGAACTGCTATTTATAGTTATTGTACAAGCTACACACATTTTTCAATGCTGCAGGTACCCTTAGGGTTGAAATGGTACAAATGTGTACTTTATATTACTTTATATACCCTTTTGCATAGTATATAGGTACTTCTGGCCTCATAAAGACCAATATTGTACTTTTGAGAGAACATTTGTAAAAAATGTACCTACAGGTACAGAAACGTTCCTGTCTCGTACCTCTGTGTTTGAGTGTGTAGGAGGGGGACAGAACCGGGATATCTCATATGAAATTAAGGTTTTTCTATGCATTGATTTTAGTTTAAAGGATGCCTTAGACCCCTATCAACCCGTGGGAGACCCTGCAGCCACCCACTCCACCAGCCCTCCCCCCCCCCCCCGGGTAGCATGCAGAGCTGCAGAGCTGAATGACGGGTGCATGAGGTAATCCAGGTGATGTTGGGGAAGAATGTATTTAACCGTTGCAGGATAGCAGCTCTCCAGGAATAGACTTGGACACAGTTGTTCATCATCCAGAAGTTTGTGAAATCATTCCTGATTTCCAGGCAACACGCAACCAAAAACCCTGAAAAAATGACGACTACACTGAAGCGAAATGAACTGTGGATCGCATAAAACTGAGTGGATATTAAGAATATAATATAGTCCATATTTTTGTGCACAAACGACCGAATATGGGTGTGATGTTTTTGGAGGACGTGTTGATTTGACAGTTTTACGTGTCAGCAGCACGTAATTTGAAGCAGAAAAGTTTGTGTGTGGGACACAAAAAGCTTCACTTTTGACCTAACATTGCACAACTTTACTTGTCAGTGGCATGTAATGTGAAGCAGTCGCGCGTCGGGAACACGTAAATTAGCGGAAGAACCTCAAGGTTGTTCGTGCTGATTTCACGTGTTTTGTGAGTTTAGGTTGTCTGAACAGGGTTTAAAACACACTTCAGTGGCACATTTTTATTCTGTTTGGGTGTTCGATGTGATGACAAGTAACACAGTTAAGGTGTCCAGATTCTGCGGTTACAGAAGCCCACATCATCACCCCTCCCCTGCCGTGCTCCACAGATGTTTGTGCTTTCTGCTGCTCTGCATTTTGACCATATTCGTCCACTTTAGTCTGGTCTGTCTGAAAGACATTCTCCCAGAAATCTTGTGGTTTGTTGAGTTGTAACTTTGCAAACTGAAGCCACGTTTGAGAGAGAAATCTTTCCCCAGCAACCGTTCCAAACTAGTTCAGCCAGCATGAACGTTCACATTTAACTGAGGCCTACACAGCCTCAGATGTAGCTACTTTATTAAAATATAGTGACACTGATTTTTTTTATGATGTTTTGGTAATAACATAATCTAAAGTTTTATTTACATTAATAAACTGTGAAATTTGACATAAAATTAACTTTAGAAAGTGATCACATAAATGAATATCTATAAACTTTTATATTCTGGTGGTACTATTTCAGATAGCAGTATTTTTACGTGCATTGGTTATTGTTTGTTTGTCTTACGAGTGCTAATGCATTGGTTCTGGTTGATTTGCTCTGCAGAACTGTGCAGCTTTTGAGTGCATTTCAGTTCAGAAATGTAACCTGATGAGTGTTCAGTTCCACACAACACAGTGTAAAATCCAGATCTGCTGATCCCAGAGCCTGGCCAGCATCACATGGCTATACAATACGCATTCACACACACACACACACACACACACCCCGATGCAAACTTACACACACGAAACACGCAAGCATACACATTCCTCTGGTTTCACGCACCATGGTCCTCTACACATTTTTAATTTTGGATGTTTCTGTTGGATTGTGCATGGATGAGACTGTAAATGATTCATATAATTTGCTGGAGTCACACCGATTTCAGGTCAGACTCAGAAACAATCTACGCTTAGTTTTCAGCTGGCAGGACACACACACACACACACACACACACACACCGGTTTACGTAGAATTTCGTGAGGCAGTTTGTAAAGTAGTCTGTACTGTGGTTAGTATTTAGTGCTTATCAGTAAACAAACTAAGGTTGTGGTAGTAAATATTGCTCCGCTGAGCCAAAGTGGCCGATGAGAGCTGCTAATGAATCTGAAAACGGACTCATTCCGCCAGATTTTTTCTACATTAACTTCTTAATGAAACAAACAAAAAGAATCTGTTGCGAATCTCTTCCTTTGAAGGTGCAGTGTGGAGCGAAATCAAAGATCAAAATCAAAGAGCTAGAAAAGCACTCGGAGAGCGCAGACCTCCGCCATGCAGCTCTCGCAATGAAAAGACTCCCTCTAAACATTCCTGGATCCAGAAGGTGATCCGGATCACCACCAACATGTAATGGGTTCCTCCTTGGGCTGAGACACGCGGCTGGTGAAGATTTCAGGTCCAGAACCTTTTCCATAAAGTTGCTGACAGACAGACAGACCAACGCTACTGAAAACATCACCTCCTTGGTGGAGGTAACAACTGTTATGATTTTGTTCTTTTTCGCTGTAGGACGGAGAGATACAGAAATTCATTCCTGCCAGCAGCATCACCCTAAAGAACAAGACTGACTGACTTTTTTTGTTTATTTAAATAAGAAAAAGAAAAAAGAAAAGAGTGAGCTTTTACAATGCTGAATTTCCCTTCTGGGATGAATAAAGTATTTTTCATTTCATTACAATAAACCATTTTATACCAACTTCCTATGGGTGTACGTGGCAGCTCCAGGGGTTAGACAATGAAACTGAAACACTTGGTTTTAGACCACAATCATTTATTAGTATGGGGTGGGGCCTCCTTCTGCAGCCAATACAGCGACAATTCGTCTTGGAAATGACATCTACAAGTCCTGAACAGTGGTCAGAGGGATTTTAAGCCATACTTCTTGCAGGATAGTGGCCAGGTCACTACGTGATGCTGGTGGAGGAAAACGTTTCCTGACTCGCTCCTCCAAAACTCCCCAAAGTGGCTCAATAATATTTAGATCTGGTGACTGTGCAGGCCATTTGAGATGTTCAACTTCACTTTCATGTTCATCAAACCAATCTTTCACCAGTCTTGCTGTGTGTATTTGTGCATTGTCATCCTGATACACTGCACCGCCTTCAGGATACAATGTTTGAACCTTTGGATGCACACGGTCCTCCAGAATGGTTCAGTAGTCCTTGGCCCATCTAGCACAAGTCCTGGGCCAAGTGAATGCCGTGATTTGGGCCGCTGTGGTTTTACGTTTTTTGGATACAATCCGGGTTAGCACCCGAACATCACGTTCAGACAGCTTCCTCTTGCGTCCACAGTTAATCCTGTTGGATGTGGTTCGTCCTTCTTGGTGGTATGCTGACATTACCCTGGATACTGTGGCTCTTCATACATCACAAAGACTTGTCTTGGTCACAGATGCGCCAGCAAGACGTGCACCAACAATTTGTCCTCTTTTGAACTCTGATACAATGTTGTATGCATTGCAATGTTTTGAGCAAAAACTGTGCTTTTTACCTGCTAATTGAACCTTCACACTCTGCTCTTACTGGTGCAATTAATGAATATTTGCCACCAGGCTGGTCTGATTTAGCCATGAAACCCCCCACACTAAAATGACAGCTGTTTCAGTTTCATTGTCTAACCCCTGTAAGAACCGTCTGAGCTTTAAACTGCAGTATTGTCCCTGCTTGGTAATGTCATCGCTGCACCTGAGGCCACCGAGGAAAACATGTTTACGTCTGGAAGAATTTTGTCCACTAACACTTACTACACCTGTAAAAACATCATGATCATGGATCCATCCTGCCGTGGATCAAGGCTTCAGGCTGCTGCTGGTGGAATGGTGGTGGGGGGGTTCCTTACCAACATGGTGGTTTAACCACCACAGCCTACCTGAGTATTGTTGCTGACCATGTCCATCCCTTTATGATCACAGTGGAGCAGCAGGATGATGATGTCACATAAATGACATCATCTTCACCTGCTTTCTGGAACATGACCATGAGTTCACTGGACTCCAAAGGGGTGAAATGGGAGATTCTCATCACGATTAGGTGGAACGGGAGATTCTCATCTTGATGAGGTGGAACGTGAGATTCTCATCTTGATGAGGTGGAACAGGAGATTCTCATCACGAATAGGTGGAATGGGAGATTCTCACCCTGATGAGGTGGAACAGAGGAGTTTCATCACGATGAGGTGGAAAGTGAGATTCTCACCACAATAGGGGATTATCACGCTTCCGTGTTCCGAACTTCCGGTTTTAAACAGTTAGAGGGCCCACTTCCGGTCCAGTTCAATGTCCCTGCTTTACTTCGTAGATAACGTGAATAAACGCCAACCCTACTGAAATTTTCACGGATTCCAGACTGAAGTGATACTAAGGAGGAAGTGGATCAAAGCGATTCACCAGAGTGAAGGGCCGAACTTTATAATAAAACAACGTAGCATGTTTGTTTGCAGCCGGTGGGGCACAACACCGGCATGCTAGCATTAGCTAGCTAGCGTTTACTGACGTGCTTAACTTTGTGCGTCTTAAAACACACATACATCTGGATGTCCCCGTTTCCAGTGGAACAACTGGGGACTGCCAAGAAAGGAGACGCTTTCAGATGCTTGTGTGTTTTCAGCCGCACAAAGTTAGGCACGTCATCAAGCTGGCTAATGCTAACCTGCTAACAGTAGTCCGCCAGCTACTACTCTGTTAAACTTTGTAAATCGGATAAACGCCAATGCCAAGTTTTCATTCCAGACTGAAGTGATGCTAAGGAAGAAGTGGATCAAAACGACCGATTCGCCGCGGTGAAGAACCGAACTTTATAATAAAACGACACACGTTTGTTTGTGGCCGGCAGTCTACACAGTCGTGTTAGCAGGTTAGCATTAGCCAGCTCGATAACGTGCCTAACTTTGTGCGGCTGAAAACACACAAGCATCTGAAAGCGTCTCCTTTCTTGGCAGTCCCCAGTTGTTCCACTGGAAACGGGGGGGTACAGACCCGATTTTCAGATGTTTGTGTGTTTTAAGACGCTCAATGTTAAGCACGTCAGTAAACGCTAGCTGGCTAATGCTAGCATGCTGTGAAGTGCCGGTGTCGTGCCCCACCGGCGACAAACAAACGTGTCTTTTATTATAAAGTTCGGCCCTTCACCGCGGCGAATCGATCGCTTTGATCCACTTCTTCCTTAGTATCACTTCAGTCTAGAATGAAAACTTAAATATGTTTGGAGTTTATCCGATTTAAACAGTATAACAGAGCAGGAACGGCTGTCGTTAACATGGCCCGGAAGAGGAAGTGCCCAAAATCTGGGAACTTCCGGTAAGCGTGATAATCCCCGATGAGGTGGAATGGGAGATTCTCATCATGATCAACCGTGTGATGCTCTCATGTCAGTTTGGAGAAAATGTCTAAGTAATGTTTCTAACACACCTGCAACTAGCAAGGTGGACCTGATGAAATGATTGTAGTTTATAAATATTTATGGGTAGCATTTGTGTTTGGCTGTATTCATCATTAGCCATGTGAAACGAGCATGCTTGTCGATTAAAGACGGATAACTTGTATGAAAAACGGAACAAGCCTTTGTGTGGATCTTTTATTGTTTTTATTGAGGATGACCAAAAAGGCTGCAGCTGCTTAGCTTGCAGGGGATATTGTTTCTTCTTCTCTCCATCCAGAGAATGATTAAGGTTTGGAAATGGCTTCTGGTTCTGAGCCAAAACCAAAATGCTGTCTCATTTTGAACCCCCTCCATAAAAAGAGCAGAGATATTATCTCACCCCTGCATTTGCTCTGACTTGAATGCAGCTTCATAAATACTCTAAATAAAACAATAAAACAGTTTTAACA